>VDFB02000003.1:310346121-310821388 GCA_007258455.2 Sequoia sempervirens | reverse complement strand
TCTCATATGATTAAATTTACTCCCTTTTCATCTATCATATTAAATATTAATTTATTAAATTAATATTACACCTTTTGTCTCATATCTGTAAAGCATTTAATTTAATAACTAAATGCCTTATCTTTCACCTTCTTCCTATCTAAATTAAATAAATACACCAATTTATTTAATTTAGTCATTTTTGACCCTTTTGATTTAAAATTAATTTAAAATTCTTCAATCTCTCTCTCCTTGTCACATCCTCCATGATCTTGCTCTAATCTGAATTAATTTAATTAATTCATGATTATGATGTGCATCCTCTTAATCAAAGATTAATGTCACATCCTCCTACATTTTCCACTTGCCTCTAATCTTTCATTAATTATTCTAATCAAATATTTGCACAACCTTAACCAAGGTCATTAGCCATATTTAACACCACCTTTTTAGTCAACCTTTGCATTTATCTATTTTTAGCATTGACCCTCTTTCCCATGTGAATTTTTAATTCACATTTATTTATCCTAGATTCTCCTCTTCCCTATGTGAATTTTTAATTCACATTCTATCTTTCAAGACTTCTAGAACCTTGGACTTGTCACATCATCCACATGTGACCAAGTCCCACCTTTTTGGAGCTCACCTTTTATCCTTTAGACTCTCCTAAGAATGTGAATTTTTAATTCACATTTATTTCTCCAACCACCTCTCATTTTCCCATGGAGATTTTTGAGGAATTCCAAAATTCCTCAAATGTCCCTTTCACTCTCACTTGGGGACAAGAAATTCTTTTTTGAGGAAATCTTCTCACTCCTCAAGGTACTTGGAAGGTACTTTTCCTTCCTCCACCTCATGTACCTTTTGGCCACCTCACTTACACCTCATCTCCTCTTAGCCACTTCACCATCCACATGTCAAGATGTGAGGGCTTGTGAGTTCTCAACCCACCATAGCCCTTCATCTTGACCTTGTTGGATGAATCTCAACCGTTGAATTCTCTAGAGAATTCAAATTCTTCTATAAATCCCCCCTCCTCAAGGGAATTTTCAAGACTTTCATTTTTGAGTAACTTTATGTTGTCAATTTGCATTCTCAAGAATTTGCTATCATTTAGCTATCCATTTAGTCATTTTGCATTATCAATCTTGCATCTAGTAACATCAAAAGCCATCTAAGGAGCATACAAATTTATCTAAATCAAGGGCCAACCAAAGATTCTTCAACAGGAAGGAAGGTATAATCGATTTGCATTTTATTTCATCTATTTTCCTTATTTTATCACTCTTTAGGCTAATCATTGAAGTGTTCTTAGTGTTTTATTATTTGCATTTTAAGATATTTTGCACATTAAAATAGGGTAAAATTCTAAGGTACACATTTCTGGCATGCCCGGTGGGACCCACAAACGGGTTCTTGCATTTAACCTTCATTTTTGCTAAGTATTTTTGCAGAAAAAGGTCGTAGAAAGGCGGCAGCGCCCTCTGTTTTATCGCAGAAAGGCGGCAGTGCCCTCTATTTTACTACAGAAAGGCGGAAGCACCCCTGATTTTTCCACAGAAAGGTGGCAACGCCCTTGATTTTACCACAGAAAGGCGACCATGCCCTCTTGTCTGCTACAGAAAGGTGGTCACGCCCTATATCTGAAAATTTGATTTTTTTCTAACAGTTTGTTGCAGTTAGGTGTATACGTCATTTTGCTTAGAAGATCTTTTCTAACACTTTTTTGCAGTAGGGCATACAACTTTTCTTTTTCAAAAAATTGATAAATTTTTTTGCAAAGGGGCAGATATGGCCTTTCATTTTGAAAGGCTCTTTTCCTCTAACATTTTGCTACAGAAATATGGCAGCGCCCTCTGTTTTACTGCAGAAAGGCGGCAGGGCCCTCTGTTTTATGGTAGAAAGGTGGCAGCGCCCCTGATTTTACCACAAAAGGGTGGCTACACCCAAAACAACATAGTTTGGAAGCATATTATGGCGTAATCGACCAAGAATGAAGGATAAGATAGCTAATGTTGCTTGTAGGGCCATTTATTTGATCAAATTTTTGAAAAACTATCATTGTTGTTTGAACATAGTCTAATTAGGGGGAAGTAACCTTTATTGCTTGCTGTATTTGTTTATTATTGTGTCACCCAAGGGGGTATTAATTTTTTTTCACTCCCCCCTTCCACTTCGTGTGAGCCTGGGGAGTAGTTGGAAATGGTTAGTGTCTTCTTTTTAGTTGGACCTGCTTGGAGATTTCATCACCCCAAGGGATGATTCCAACCATGCATACCAGCGGGGTATATAAAGGGGGGAGAACGAAAGTTATACCCCAATCCAGTCACGTCGTAATTGGTGGAGCGTCGAAGGTAGGGTGATACCTAGATAGATGTGAAGAGTTGGTCTAAGCCTTTTAGTATCTCGCTGGGGTTCCCAACTCACGTTTGTGATGGGCTGGTGTTCATGGTTGTGCCTCACGTACTGAGAGTATATCGAGGACTCCCTAGAAGCTTTGTGCATCCTAGATTAAGACCTTTCCTAGCCATACCCTTAACATTAATCATAGGATTGTGCTTGCTTGAAGTGTTTTCTTTTGAAAAACCTGTGAAATCTTTGATACATTGGCCTTATTTTATCATTTTGAGTCCTTGCCATAGCCATTTCCATCAAAACCAAGCTCTATTTTACCTCAAAAAGCTGATCGCACCCCTGAATTCACTGCAGAAAGCTGACTGCGCCCCTGATTTACCATAAAAAGCTGACTGCGCCCCTGATTTATTGTAGAAAGCTGATTGTACCCCTGAATTCATTACAGAAAGCTGACTGCGCCCCTGAATTCACTGCAGAAAGCTAACTGCACCCCTGATTTACTGCAGAAAACTGACTACGCTCTTGATTTACTGCAGAAAGCTGACTGCGCCCCTGAATTCACTACAAAAAACTGACTGTGCCCCTAAATTCACTGCAGAAAGCTGACTGTGCCCCTGATTTACTGTAGAGGGGCAAATTTTGCCTCCTGAACAACCGAAATCGCCCCATTTGGATCCGTTTATCCTCTAAACCATCATTTAATCATTCCCAACCATTATCTCATCATCCCAAGCCTCTTTTTCATCACTCTAAGTCTCCTAAAACCTCCATTTGATCAGTTTAAACCTCCATCTCATCATTCCAAACTTTCGTTTAACCATTCTAAATCCCCATTCATTCTCCACAATCATCCTCTATCCATCTGCTCATTTTAAATTTTCCCATAATCCATTCAAAATTCCATACCATCACCTAGCGAACATCAACATTTTACCATTTACATCACCAAACACCGCCCATAATCAAACAGCCTTAACCTTGTGTTACAAAGTGGTTACCCAAATTGACCATAGCACTTGAATTTGATTATTAGTCATTAACTTCGACCCAAATCAATTTACTTCCATCTTGAGGTGAATTCGGTGTCATAAGTTATCATCCTCGGCCAAAACCAATCCATTCCTATCTTAAGGTGGATTCGGTGCCATGATTATCCTCTTAATCAATCAAAGCTCTAGGTCACTAAGGGTAACTTTCTTTGATTAAACTTAATGTCTCTCACATCTTTCATCATCCACCCATACCCATTCAATCATCCAAATCTATCAAAACCAATCATTTGATCAAGTTATCCAATCAATCAAATCACATCCGTTCAACCAATGCAATCCTATTGATCTTAATAATACAATCCAATTCAATCAAAATCCAATCTAGCCAATCAAAATCTGATCCAATCGAAATCCGATCCAATCCAATACATCCAAATAAAATTTGATCCAAATCCAAACCCCATAAAAATCAGATCTCATCCAATCACAATCAAATCATTCGTCAAAAACATCTTTATAATCCACCCATAGCACATTTGCATGCCTGTTCAAACTAGGTCACAAGTTAAGAGACAAATGGAACAACAACAAGGTCAAAATTTCCAAGCGAACATGTCCCAAGACCTTAATAACAATACAAATCCCACCAATGGTGCAAATATTGCTCAAGATCCTAAGAACATCCCCCAAGATCCTCATAATGGTACTTCATCACACTCCAACACCGAAAATCAAAACAACTCACCACATGGTGAAAAGAGTATGGCTAATCAACTTGAACTCACACTTGAGGAACATTTTAGTAATCCCACCAATGTGCAAATGACTGACCATTTGTTCAAAAAACATGGGGAAGAAATTTTGGCCCACCTAATTGAGAAGGGTGTGTAGACATGCAAAATTAACATCATGCATTTGATCAGATTCAGTCAAATAAGGTCTCACATTAGGCCCATTCATCACTTTCATCCATTCATTAAATAATCTCATTTCCTAAGGTCATTTATCAAATAAATATTGTCATCCAACCTTCATCTTGCATCATCCATTTAATTAAATAAATCAGGACTTTATTTAATTCAAATCCAAATCATACTTCATCCTTTTCTGAATTAAATAAATCAAAAATCAAAGTCTTGAAAGTCAAATCATCTAATCAGCATTAAATCATCATAATCATCATCTAATCCTAATCTAATGCTAATCTCATCCCACTTGCATTATCTAGATTTGGACACTTGCACATGAAATTGTAATTAATTGATTTATCAAAATCTTTATTTTCAACTTGGCATAAAGGAAGAATATTCTCCAAGTTTGAATCTCCCCCCAAGTGGACATGTACACCAAACAGAGCATTTATGAGGCCTTACATGTCTCTTACATGTCCCCTTCCAAAGGTCAAACTCAGCATTTATGGCAAAATTTGAATTCAAATTTTCCCTCTCATGGGCAGTCTTCCCAAATCTTGCACATACATCAAATAATCACATGATGACAAGTGTCCTATCATTGGCAGAATCTTTAATCCCACATTGGTCCCTCTTCAACACTCATCATTTGAAAATCTTTAAATACAAGCTTCATCTTTGAGCAAATCCTCCACAATCTCTTGCAAGGTCACTCTCTTCATTTGAGATTTGATTTTGTCTACTTAGCATTTCCATATCAATAGCAATCATCATCATCTAAGCTTATCAATCAAGGATTGGGAAAGGGTCACTAGCACATGTGACACCAATCCAATATGAGATAGAGTTGGATTCTTGCTTCTTTGTGCTTTCACTTAGTTTTGGATTGCATTATGAAGCATGATTCAATATTTCATATGGATTCTATATCTATTTGCTTGATTTAACTAACAATACTCATGCTTGTTTGTTTTTGAGCAAAATGCAGATTTAGGGTCTACATTATGGCGCTAGAAGGAGGGCTGTCATGTTTTGGATACCTGAATGTCATTTGATATGATTATGAGAGTCATTGATATGCTAATATTCTTCTCTTTTCTTCCATGTTATTTAATTTTCACTATTTGAGAAACAAAACATTGGTGAAATAATTTTGACTCATAACTATTCTAACATTACTCTATTTTTTATGGATCTGTCTTACGTTTACTTCTTTTCTTTTAAAAGTAAATGCCAAGCTTAACTTTCAGAGTAATCTGCCCCTATAGATGCATAATATTTATGGACATCTTGCCATCTTATTTGGAAAATCTGTTTTATAATGCTGAACATAGAGTGACAGAAACAAGATTTCTGTGTGTGCTTTATTAATTGGATTGTTGGTGAACGCAAGTTCAAAGTCTTCGCCGAGGATATAATTGTCATTGTTTTATTCTATCTAACATTGCTTATGGATGGCTTAGATAGATTCTTGGAAATTAATATACTTTGAATGGCTATCTGTCACATCATTATTACATTGTGCTTAAATCTGCATACTTGCGTCAACAATCATACATCTTGCATTAGTAACAAATGAGACTTTTTCTGAACTTTTGTCTACATTAATAAGGAGCTTTTCTAACTCTGCTGTGTCCACTAAGGCATGATTTAGGCTGTATTTTGAAAGTTTAAAAGAAATATTGAAACCTCTGTGGTCTTGTATTCAAGAATGCTACAAAAACTCTGCTTGTCTCCATTCATTATTTGAAAAGAAAATTCCTTTAAAAGCATTTTGAGCAGTCCATTTGCCGTGCTCAAGCCTCTTATGCTTGACTGCAAGGTGACATTTTCCTTTTAATGATTTACTGTCTAGACTGAGCAATTTGAATGTCACAGGTTTGATAAGATAGAAATCGAGTTCTCCAGTCTGCCCGCGCTTCCACCAAGATTGTGCAGCTGCAAAAGTGGGATCGTGTCTCCTATAGTTCAAAGCACACTCTAAGTATTCGGTGAAAAATCTTCCTATTAGGAAGGTAGTGTAGAAGAGTAATAAATACAGGCATGTTCATTCTTTAAGGCATCTTCCCCATAAGCAATTTATGTCGCAGCTTGTACGCATACCAAGTACTGTTGCTGAGAAGATTTTAAATGCTTTTCACCTGCCATCTGAAGTTACTTTGAAAGCATTCCCTTGATGACATCTTATGTAGGCTTAATGTTTCTGCCAGTGCTAACTTGATTATAAGAGAAGCAAGTACCTTTTGACCAGCTTTGCATCTTCCTCGCATTTCCATCTCAGCATCACCACTTTGCATCACAACCCGATAATTACAAAGATCGTATGCCTGTACCTTCAAACTTTCTCCCACAACAGACATTACCAAAATTGCCTCCATAAGCAAACCTATTGCGCAATAGACAATTTTTGGTCTTTTGAAGTGCATGGCCTTTTGAAGGTTCCCCAAAAAGCTTTCTGTAGTCCTTGGAGATCTCTGAGACCTCGTAGTCTTCAAGAAATCCTATCATGAACAAGTCTAAGTACTTCCATGCTGAGCCAAGATGGTGTGCAATGAATGCATTCATTACACCTTGACCTTCAAAATTTAGCAGAGGCAGATCTCCTCCAGGATGAGTGTTCACCCATTTTGTTACATCATAGACTTTGCCCTGTGCTGATTCTTGACCACTTGCTATCGAATTTTTTCACTTGAACTATCTGCCATGGCGACCTTTTAGTAGCCTGAGATCTAAGTTTTGCACTATTCATTTAAAATCATATAAATCTTATTGTGCAAGAGGTAAACTAAGCCAGGTTTCCTTGACAACAGTTATGTGGTACAGCTGTAGATAGGTCAAGCGGCGTATATACTCCTTTCTCATCCTGTGTAGCCAAAAAATTAACAGTCGGTCCTTCTGGTCTCTAACTGACAGGTGCGGCACATGGTAGGTGGTTTGAACCGCCATTGATCTTTGACTCTTGTTTGTTGATTGACAGGTGAGGTACTGCTACAGCCAACCGCTGCATGATAGGCAAAAATATAACACAGCAACCAAAAATCCATCAAAGAATGCTCATAGGATCGATTACTATGCTTGATCTTTGTTTATATTTAAAAGCTTGAAACCTTTGTTGAAAAAAAACCATGAGAGGGCGCATACTATCTGCTAACCACTGACCTTTGGAATAAGTTGCTTATTAGACGTGGTGAAAAATATTATTTATTACCAATTTGCAAGATATTTCAACATATGGAAGTTATAAATATTTCTTGATGCCTTCGCTTTTGATTTGATTTGCGTGATCTTTATTGAAACCAAGAAAACATTTGCATTTATTGGTGTTGTTTGTCAAAGTTATTCTGGTTGTTGCTTTCATTGTTGGTATAAATTTGACCTTTACTTCCATTCAGTGCTTTCATGCTTTTAAGAGCAATCTGATTTCATCTTTATGTTTTCAAAATGCTGAAGTCTGACAAAACTCCAACTACTGAATTCAACCCTCTGCCATGCGCTTTGTGAAACTACTTTGATAGAATGGCTCAATCAAAGAGTATTACTATGCCATGCTGTCCTTTTTAATCATTCCCATGTTGTGTTGTGTCATCCTTTATTTTCAAGATTCTCAGTCATTCCATTAGCTGCACCCTACTTTGGAGTTTAAGGGCAATCACACTTTAGTAGAAATTCAGAACCATTTATGACTGCTTTGCGTCAGCGTCTAGGACTCTTTGCTATGGAATTCTAGGACAACAAAGCTCATCTTAGATTCTTTGGTAGAGTAATTCTATGTTGAGTGTCTACCTTTGAATTAATTAAACAAGATTTTTATTTTTATTTTGCAAAGAGAGGCATATGGGGTGAATGTCTAGAAAGGCTAAGTGAAGGGGAGTTAAAATCTTGCTTATAACTGTTGTAAATCTTTATCTAATCACAAATTCGGACTCTAATTAAAAGCTTCATTTTATTGGATTGAAATCATTAATGTTTTCATTTCATTGTTTGAAGTTGATGATTAAAATGATTTTAATTTAATAATGATCATCACACAATTATCTTTTTCTTTGAATAGGTACAAGGAAAAGCAAAGGCGAAAAGGTACCAAAAAGCGAACAAAGGCAAGTGAAAGGTACAAGGAAAGCGAAAAGTCAACAAGGCGGAGGCTATCAAACGAAAACAAAAGGAGGGGAGATTTTTTTTGAAAACACATAGTGTTTTTAAATGCTTTAAGTGTTTGATCAACACTACTTCACGAAGTTGTTTATCCTTTCGTTTTAGAACACTAATTTTTGTTTGGGTCTAAAATGAACAATTTGATTTTCATTGCAAAAGGCTTAAAATGAATCTTAGAACAAACGCACTAGATTTTGTTTGAGGTTAAGAATTGAACAATCAAAACTCACACTTCTTTTTGGTGCTTAAAACGAATTCACAATTGCTTTGGAGGTTATAAAATGAACAAGTGTTTGAATTGTGTGATGTTGTATTTTGAGTGCGTATCCTCTCCCCTTGCGCTTCGTGCGATCTAGGGTGCAAGAGAAAAATTCAAAATACATTATATTGCTTTGAAACACTTCAATTTGGGCTTAAAAATTGAGCATCTTGTTCGAGTGTGAGTAGGGGCATTTTTCGCGTACATTCTCTTTCTTTGTGCCATCAAAGATCAATCGAGTTACGGATTGTGTCTTTGCTCGCTTTTGTTTATCTTAGAGGGCCTGCCTTGGGGAAAAAGTACTCACCCAAGGGATGACTCAACTGGTAACACTCTAAAGCCAAGAGTATTTCCAGCCGGGATATAAATGAGGGTTTTGGTTAAACGCCATAATCACGTGGTTGGCTCCGACAGGATGGATCCGAAAGGGGACTCTTGCCGTATGGGTCAATCTCCATGAACGGAAAGTCCTTACTAGAACCCATGTGCTAGAATTTGCCAAAATCCTTAATCTATTTGTTGGTGCAAGAGCGGTCGTTCAAAGCCACCCCACACTCTTACGGTCTTCTAGTAGAGATGGAAAGCATGCCATGGGAGTTTCATGGGTGTTGATGCTTTGCCCCGTATAAGTGAGTCATGGAGGGGAGCCAAGGGGTCAAGCATCTAACCATCCACTAGAGATAAGCGTAGCTGGACTTGTCCAAGTGGGAATCCAATAAATATTGTCTTACATCCATAGGGCTTGTAATTGTTCTTCGTTTGAAAACACATTGTGTATTCGAAAACATTTTGCAAACAAACATTCAACATGATTCTCAAAATTTCAAACCCTCTTTAAGACAAATATCATTGACTCAATCCATATGTTCTTTCCCTGCAGATTCACGTCAGTAGGTTCCTAAGCATTGGATTATATCTCAATTTGTCTTCTTGAGTAAACAATAGGAAAACCCTTGCCTTAAGTTCATTGAATTTCCACATAAAATATCTTGTGGGGTTTAAAGAAATTAAGACATTGGACATCTTAGTTTGAAACCTTAATCAAAGAGAGTGTTTTTGGTAAAATAAAGCCATTAAACAAAGATAAGCAAAATGAACTTTCATGTGTGTTGAAAACTCCAAATCCCAAAAGCACAAATCATTGATTGGAAATCCAAAATGTTCAAATCATTCCTTGGTTACAAAGGTCTTTAGGAAGCATATGCATGCTCTTCAATACCTAGGTCTTGTAAAATACAAAGTGGTCTTTTTAGGTTCATCTAGGGATCAAAACAAAGCAAACCTATTTCATCCATCTTTCAAAACATCAAAATCCATCTCACAAATCATCTTTTGAAAAACCTTGAAATCATCCTTGAAATGCTAGGCTTTATGACAAAATCAAGCAAACACCAAAATCATTGAGACCAAGTCCTTGAAAACATTTATCAAAACACATTTGGCTATGAATGTGTAAATGCATCCTTTTTCATATCCTTAGTTAAAAGTCATCCAAATCATCTTGTCTAGCTTAGTGTATGTAGATGAATCCTTCTCTATATACTTAGTGAAACAATCATTTTGTTTGGGTAGGTGTGGGTAGATGCATCCTTCTCCTCACACATATCCAAATCATCATCTTTTGAACACAACTATCCTTTAGATCATTATCAAACATCTTGGGGTCTTTTTGTTCAAAATCCAAAATCAAAATCCAAATCAAGATCAAGGACAAAATCTCAAAATCCAAAAATCAAACCAATCAAAAATCCAAAGTCCTAGCATTTCATTCAAGATTTATCAAAAGCCAAAAACATCCATAACATCCATCTTTAAACATCACCATCTTATCATCATCACATTTGATCCTAAAAAAGCATCCTAAAAACTTTCACTTTAGGACATAAAATAGAGATTAATCCAAAGAATCAAGAGATTCATCTCCCATATTCTCAAAGATTGATCCCCGTTTTATGGTTCTAACTAGATCTCAATACAAGAAGAGTATGGAAGCCAACAAAGAAACACTCGCTTCAAGCAATCTTAAACAAACCAATGCAGAAATGAATATCACATAATCAAGCAATCCATTGATCCCCTCATCATCACAAAACCTACAAGAAGAAAATCAAGGGGAGGACCCTACCTTTGGAATGTCTCATGAAGAAATAGCTGAAATGCTCCTAAATCCGGATAATCATCGAATGATCAATGTCATGATGAGACTCAACCCTTCGTTGTACATGCTTGAACTAGAAAAATAAGGGGCCAAGTTGCCTTCGGATTTTGATGTGAGTACCATAGTGGAGACACCATTTCCATCAATCTCATCCACCCCTATCACACCCATCATCGCATCCAACACGATTCCAAATCCGCCACCACTACCACCAAAACCAAACTTAGCGAGACAATATGAAATTGCACTAAAGGCTCACCAAGCCTACCAAAAGGCTATCCAACAATATCTAGCTAAGCAACAAGCACGACGAGCTCGACAAATGCAACAATCCTCTCAAGATGCCCAAGCCTCTCAAGCTACCCAACCAACACGAGCACAAACACAAAAGATGACAACTGTTGAGAACAAAGATCAAGATCACTCCATCATTGAATACCTTGAAATTGTGTCTATTCCATCCAATGATCAAATGAACATATGTCAAGAGTCACTTCTCAATCATAATCAAAATCCACCAACAACACCCAACAATGATCCAATTCCACAAATGTCAACATCATTTGACCCTATGGTTGAAGACCTTAGAAATCTCTCTACTGCAATTGTTGAAAACAATGTTCAAGATCTATCCATCAATAAAGATATTTTCGCTTCATCCAACGAGGCATCAACTAGTGATCATGTAGAAAATGTATCTACATTACCTAATGAGGTAGAGGACATATCTCAAGAATTTATGCCAAAGCATGATCAAAATCTTTCACCAAGGTCTAGCAATGGTCCTTTCCAAGACATATTGACATCCTTCGACCTCATGATTGCCGATATTGAAGGAATCTTCAACTCAACACCTAATCCAATTCCACTCAAAGATCATGAAGATATTAAGCCACTTTCCACGCATAATGAAGATATCCAAGAGTCATTTGTAAGTAGTCCATCCTTTGAAATTGACCTATGTCAAGAACTTGATCCAAAGCATGCCGAAAGCAATTCCAAAAACATTCAAGATCAAGAATTTGTATCTTCAAGATACTACAATCATCTAATGGATACTCTCCTATCTATGCAAGATGATCATATCCATCTAACACATACTCCTCCATCTACCCATGAGATGTTTTCTACAGATGGTCATGTAGATGATCTTCATCTAGAACAAGATCTTACTGCACAAAAAGAGAAAATTCTTAACTCCTACAATCAAATGGAGTTGTCAACATCAGGATCGAATATGTCCCAAACTCAGATTGAGGACATCATGAATAAAGATATCCATCATTATCCGCCCAAGGAAACAAGTCAGATAGAACATCCAGAGTTAGCGGAGCAGCAAATTGAAAGAATGTCACCTACGGTGGTCATCTATCAGAGAACACTTATTGAACAAGAGCTCTTGGAACAAGAGAAATCAAAGCATGAAGGTACTACTTCCACCATACCGGGGGCAACTTCGTCTCAAGCAAACATCAACATAGGGAGCATGAAGAATCCTTATGATGAAACTAGTGTCCATACTACAACCAGCCATGCCATGAATCTTTATCCACCCATCACCCCATCCATGAATTGGGACCAACATCAAAAGAAAGATTTGAATCAAAGTACGAGAAAATGTTATCAAATAAAAAGAAGCTAAGAAGCATATCGGACAAATCAAATACCAATGGATACCAAAGAATACAAAGAAAGATCATCCCTATCAAACTCCATCAGCCAAAGAAACTGTGGGGAAAACTAATAGAGGGAAAGGTATCCATCAAAGATGTCCGCAAAATAAAAAGCAGGCTTTTCAAGCGACGTACAAAGTGTATCAAGCAGTTGGTCCTAATTCCACGCACACTTTCGTATCCACCCATCATTGCTCATCTTCCCAAGTTTGGAGAGTCAAAGGTTCCAAACTGTCAACCAATCCATCTCTTATCCCTAAACGCACTCCATCCATGCCTCCACACATGATATCCAATTCTTACATTGGCCATGTATTGGCAACAACCCTTTATCATAAGGATTCAAAGGCACTCTATCGTGATGTGGTGAGACAAAGTTAACCTTGGTATCGACGATGTAGATCGAGAATCCCAGTGGCATTCAAGTGCATGTATCTTAGCAAAGCAGCTTCTTCAAGTAGGATATCATGGCACATTATGACAGAAGCATCTACGTCAACACCACCAGGTGGTTCAACATGAATCTTTCAGAAAAATACAAAAAAATAAAAAATCATAAAAATCCAAAAAAATCAGAAAAGGATTGAAAATAGTAAAGATAAAAATCGTCCTCTAGTGAAAACCGCATGGGCGGCGCTTTGGGCAAGACCATGATGAAAACCTAGCAAACAGGCATCATGTGTAGAATCGAGCATCTACGTGTGCCAATTCAGATGAAAGCATCTCATCCCATCCCATCCATAATAAATCGAGCATTCCATCCATATTATCCATAATAAATCCATCCATCCATGAACCATTGATCCAATCCATTTTCATCCATTTGCATCCATCATCCAAGTTATCTTGATCTTGATGAAATTTTGGATCACACTTTACGCTTGCTTACGGTAAACATCTTGACATGGGCCATTTTCACTAATCCTATCCTATGCAGATTTATCTGAGCCATGAAGCATTATCCAAATGAGCATTCATTATTTAAACACCTTATCTTATCGCAAGATAATCCTTAGCATCCTTTGCATACTATCCATGTCCATCCATCCATACACTTATCCGAGCATCCATCCATTGCATTCCATACGTTGCTAGACATTGGGGGCAGATATGTACATCTTGCTTCGAGAATAAATCTTGGTCTATATCCTCTAGCTTATGTGGTGATCCAAACATTGGAAAACATGAAATCAAATTGGTCCACCACTTGTGAGCGAAATATCCAAATCACTAGCCCATGGCATATTTTGACAAGAACATTTCCTTATTAGTCTTCAACTTTCATCAAACATCGATCCAAACAATCACTATCAGTCGCATCTAGGTTGCACTTCAAACGTCAACATCACATCATCTAAAACATCTTTTGTTTCAAACCAAGCTTCATCAATCATGATCAATCAAAATCCAATCAACTCATCATCATCCTGGGATATCTTTCCCAATCATTGTGTTGCTTAACACTATCTTTGCATTGTTGTGCATCCTCAACAATGTTATCATCATTAATCCCATCAACATCCCAATCCTTGTGTTGCTTAACACTATCCTTGCATTGTTGTGTATCCTCGACAATGTTATCATCATCAATCTTGATCAATCAAATCCTTGCATTGTTGTGTATCCTCAACAATGTTATCATCATCATCAATCCATCGATCTGATCAACCAATCTTAGCTTGGTCTTCAACAAAAATCCCAAACAGAGCACTGATATCGTCACACATATCCATATCCAAATCAAAAAATCAAAAAATCAAAAAAACATTAGAAAATCAAAAAATCCAAAAACATTCAAAATATTTCAAAATCCAAAAAAATTCAAAACATTTCAAAATCCAAAAACATCCAAATCATATCAACATACAAATCATATCAAAATCCAAAAACAAGTAGAAAACAGAAAACATCAAAAACATTGGAATCCGAACTACGTCGTCTCTGAGCTTAAACGTAGGCAAGGCTAATCTTTGATCATCCCCCGAGACATCAAAATCCAAAAACATTTGAAAAACATCAAAATCCAAAAACATTCAAAAAATATCAAAATCCAAAAACATCAAAAAATCAAAAATCAAAACATTGGTAAAATCTCAAAAAACACCAAAAACAGCCTCAAAACATCGCAAAACTCCAAAAACATCCAAATATTTAAAAAATCCATTCGTCCCATTTCACTTTCACTCGAAATACTCAATCATCCATAATAAACTGATCATCACCTTCATCTTTTGGCAATGCAAATAGAAATAATCATAGCAGGCAACAAAAGCAAACTTCAATCGTGAAATCAAAAGCAAACAACAAACCTCTAAAACAAAATCAAACTCTTGATCAGTCGCAAACATGTCAGTCAACCTTATATCAACAGCCTATCAATCAACTTATCAAACCATCATCATCCTGTACAATGCATGTCCTAGGATATATCATTCTGACAATGGGCATCATTTATGGATATCACTTTGGATTCTTATCCTATCAAAACAAATCCCTTTGGCTAGAGGTATGAAGAACATTGGCTTATTTGTGTACTTGGTCTTTTCTTTTGATTTATCTTATTGCGCTCATTCTAAGGACCTCTCAATGATATCCGAACGAAGGATTTAGAGATATAGGAATGGGGCAATGATCATTATCTTTTGTCTGCTGTGCTTGTTGGATGTTTTTGTAAAATAACTTGGCGAATACTTGCTTTGTTAGGTACGCCCTGGCAAGGTTTTCATATGTCAAGTGTGAACAAGAATACTCCTATCTGCTTATTGAGTCAAAGTCCATCACACTAGGTACAACGCCATCCTGGTCCTTCATACCTTGATGCATCGTACTTAGGCGTGTTATCAAACATAAAGTAAGTGACCCTTTGAAAATCCCAATCCTTGATAAGCAAATCATCATCATTTATCATCATCATCATCTATCATCATCATCTCTAATAAAGTCTTGACCAATCATGGACTTGTTGGATCCTCTTGTCATCATCTCATTTTCACGCTAACATCATCATCACCAATACATCCATCATGCATCCATCATGCATCCATAAATCATCGATATTTCGCATCATCAATCTCATCCATCTCATATCATATCATAATTTAAGTTGTTTAGGATAATATAGATTTGTTATTCTAAGCATCTTAAAATCATCATCTTTGTATCGTCATCCATAACCATCCATTTTGAACCTCTTTATCGCGAGATCGACCCTCAAATCAAATCTTTTCGCTCGATCTCTCGAGGGGGCAATGTACTAGTGTACTTCTTTCCGCTGGGGCATCCGAAAAACATGAATTTTTTTAATTTTGATCGCGGCAAGTTTATTCTTTGAACCAACGCAACAAGTACATTGCTTCAAAGAGGGGCAAAATGTAGACATGCAAAATTAACATCATGCATTTGATCAGATTCAGTCAAATAAGGTCTCACATTAGGCCATTCATCACTTTCATCCATTCATTAAATAATCTCATTTTCTAAGGTCATTTATCAAATAAATATTGTCATCCAACCTTCATCTTGCATCATCCATTTAATTAAATAAATCAGGACTTTATTTAATTCAAATCCAAATCATACTTCATCCTTTTCTGAATTAAATAAATCAAAAATCAAAGTCTTGAAAGTCAAATCATCTAATCAGCATTAAATCAGCATAATCATCATCTAATCCTAATCTAATGCTAATCTCATCCCACTTGCATTCTCTAGATTTGGCCACTTGCACATGAAATTGCAATTAATTGATTTATCAAAATCTTTATTTTCAACTTGGCATAAAGGAAGAATATTCTCCAAGTTTGAATCTCCCCCCAAGTGGACATGTACACCAAACAGAGCATTTATGAGGCCTTACATGTCTCTTACATGTCCCCTTCCAAAGGTCAAACTCAGCATTTATGGCAAAATTTGAATTCAAATTTTCCCTCTCATGGGCACTCTTCCCAAATCTTGCACATACATCAAATAATCACATGATGACAAGTGTCCTATCATTGGCAAAATCTTTAATCCCACATTGGTCCCTCTTCAACACTCATCATTTGAAAATCTTTAAATACAAGCTTCATCTTTGAGCAAATCCTCCACAATCTCTTGCAAGGTCACTCTCTTCATTTGAGATTTGATCTTGTCTACTTAGCATTTCCATATCAATAGCAATCATCATCATCTAAGCTTATCAATCAAGGATTGGGAAAGGGTCACTAGCACATGTGACACCAATCCAATATGAGATAGAGTTGGATTCTTGCTTCTTTGTGCTTTCACTTAGTTTTGGATTGCATTATGAAGCATGATTCAATATTTCATATGGATTCTATATCTATTTGCTTGATTTAAGTAACAATACTCATGCTTGTTTGTTTTTGAGCAAAATGCAGATTTAGGGTCTACAGGGTGTCAAACCCCCCTTGGGTGTTGACTTGTCCAAATGTAGGAATTCCCCATCTAACGTACTCCAAGGTTCACGAAATGCACCAGAAGGTTCGTACTTCCCTAATGTTCCTCCAGTTGAGGGTTGGCATCAACCTAAATTTGGCAATGTTGTTCTCTATCATGTTAACTATCCCCCGCATGCTTCAACCTCAGTTATGGGAGATCCTCAAGTGTCTAATCCCAATAATCCTTTTGCCTATGGTATGCCAGAAAATATTCCAGAACTTGTGCCATTAATGTTAACAACACCCCCTCTTTCAAATCAACCTACAGTCAACACTGGGGGTAGCCCCCTTTCCACATTGCCTCCACCTCATGGGGCCACACATCTACCATCCTCCTCATATACATCTCAATAGCTTCACCAATCCAACATTCCACCTCAATTACCTCCACAAGGCACATCCTAGCTAAACGTTCTGGGTGGTACCCAACAACCCCCTTTACAAAATGCTTCTACGCTACCTCAGCCATCTCATCAGCAATAACCTATACATAATACTTTAGTCTCTTCACAATAGCCACCCTACCAACCACAAGGCAATCCACCTCAACCTATTGCTCATACCATATCCCCCTTTCTTGCATCCATTTTGCGTCTGCAGGCTCAACTGCAACACAACATTCCATCTCGACCAGTACAACAATTGACATCACAACAACTCCCTCAACACTACTACTATCACAATCAGCAACAATTTCACTAACAACTGCTTTATGCGACCTCCCAACAATCACAACAATACCTTCAACACCAACAAACCAATACGTAGCATCCCATCCAAGCTCCTCAACAGCCCACCCCACACTTTTATCAAACAAATCCGTACTATACCCCACAACAACAGCCCCCGTATCAACAAAATCCCCCTTCTTACTAGCAATGCATGTCATCATCCAACCATCCAAATCCGTATTTCAAAAATCTGACACTCTCTCACCAAGATCCTTTATCATCCTATCATCAATATGCCCCCAACCCACCACCGGCCAACTCAGATCTGATGGAAATCAAAGCAGCTTTGAAGGATCTTCAAGCTGGGGCTAGCAAACAATCGCTCAAGTTTGAAGACATATGCCCATATCCATTTGATCCATCCATCTCATTGATCCCCTTCCCTAAACATTTTGAAATGCCAAAGTTTGACAAATACAGGGGGAACAAAGATCCTAAGGCCCACTTGTAGGAGTTTTACTCCCAATGTCAAGAAGTTATGTACAATGACAACTATCTCTTGTGCCTGTTCCCACGAAGCCTGGCAAGCAATGCCTTAGAGTGGTTCATGACCCTCGAAAAAGGATCTGTAAAATCTTTTGCGTACTTGTTAGAAAAATTTGTCTCCTACTTCTCCTTCAATTTGGAGGACATTGACACCTTAGACCTTCTCAAAGAGAAACAACATGAGGGGGAAACCTTTACTAGCTACCTCCAAAGGTGGCATGCGCTAGCAAGTCAAATGAAAACCCCTCTAAAAGAGAAGGACATGGTCACTCTCTTCGTGGAGAACTCTCATCCCGACATGGCTCATAACTTTAGGTTACATTGTGTCACCACTTTCGTGGAGATAGTAGAAAAGGGGCCTATCCTTGAATGTGCCCTTGTCACCAAAGGGCACATTAAAATAAATGGCCATGATAAAGAAAGGTCATTTGGAGATAAGCCACATTTTTGGAATAGAAACAAGAACACAGTAAATGATGGTGTGATTGATACTATACACGTCCAGGTGGCTAACACATCCTTGAGACAACAACCCTCCATACCTAACGCCATATCTGTACTGCAAGGGGCACCTTGTCCTCCTCAACAGTCAAATTAGAACAACCAAGGGAACACTAAGTGCCAGTATGCTCAATTAGGAGAACCCCTGAGTGTTGTCTTCAATAAATTGATACAGATCAATTATCCAATCACATATCCTGTCACCAAGCCACTTGACGAATCCAAACCCAAGCCCGCATGGTTTAAGGAAAATGAATATTGTGAGTTCCATAAAATCAAAGGACACTATTTAAATAAATGTCAGGGTCTAAAAAACTATGTCCAAGATCTCATTGATTGAGGAGATATCAAGGTTGACACCAGTCAAACCTCATTGTCCAATGCTCAATTGTAGATATATGAAAAAGCCTTTCCAAATCATAATCAAGGCCCAAGCACATCTAGCAGTAATCCCCAAGAAAATAACACAAATAATGTGAGCTACAAGAATGCACCCTTCAATGATGAGGGTGTTATTCATTACATTGAGTAGGTGGAACCCCATGTATCCATGATACATGTTAAAGCCAAAAACCCTCAATGTGTTGTTACTACACGACAATCCTGCATCACTGTCCATGCAGCCTCTGCACCCGCCCAATCAACTCCTATAACCTCTTAGTACAACATCCTTGATCACTTAGGAAAGACCCCTGCTCATATATCCATTTTGGATTTGCTTAAGTCTTCCCTTGTACATCAAGAAATCCTCAATAGAGCCCTGCAAGAAACCCGTGTGCCAAATGACATCGACCCCACGCAATTCCAAGCTTTGGTGGGACACTTGGCTTTATCTCATCAACTGCACTTCAGCCAAAATGATATGCCAAACATCAATGTCAATCATAATCACCCCTTACATATCAAATTCATGGTTTCTCACCATAAAATAAAAAGGGTCTTGGTAGATAATGGATCTGCCCTCAATTTGTTTACTTTAAAATTCATAAAATAGGTAGGGTATACTCAAGCGGATTTAAGTAATCAGATCAT
Organism: Sequoia sempervirens; assembly: GCA_007258455.2. Classification (NCBI taxonomy): domain Eukaryota; kingdom Viridiplantae; phylum Streptophyta; class Pinopsida; order Cupressales; family Cupressaceae; genus Sequoia; species Sequoia sempervirens. The sequence goes on along the minus strand of VDFB02000003.1, from coordinate 310,801,717 downwards.
CACAATCAAAGCCTATGATAATGCAGAAATAAATTCAGAGGGAATTATCAATCTTCCTATCCAAGTGGGACCTGTGTTTCAGTACATTAACTGTCATGTCCTTGATCTGGACTTGCCATATAATCTCCTCCTTAGCCATCCATGGCTCCATGCTATGTAAGTTGTCCCCTCCACATACCATTAGTGCCTAAAATTCCCCATCAATGGACAAGAAGTCACCATCTATGCTGACCCCCAACCACTTGAATATTGCCGTGCTTTAGAAGCATCATTTCTCCATTTACATTATTGTCCCAGGGTTGAAATGGGGGCATCCCAGTCATCATCTGCTAATCCACCCTCCATCGCGATAACCCCTCCATCTTCCACCACTGATCCTACAGTCACCAAAGTCTAGATCATTGACAAAGGGTGTGGTGAATACGAAATGCATACTACTCTTAATGTAGCAACCATGCCACCATCACCACACGAGTATGGTCAGCCTTCGCATACTACTCCAAAGGAAGACAAGACTGTCACCTTTAGTGGTAAAAACATCCCTACCACCACTTTCAGATCCCCAAGTGTCAAGATAGATGCACTAGAAGAGGACATAAGCCAATGGGTCTACCGAGAAGAGCCTGAACCAAAAACTCCTCTACAGGAATATTTTTAGGAAAAGTACCCCTGGCCAACAAAATTCATGGAAAAACATAACTATCAAGGTAGGGGCCTAAGTAAAGAAGAACAAGGGTAGTTGGAACCCATTGATATGTCAAAGCTACCAAAAAACATAGGCATTGGGTATGACAAAAAGCAGAAAGGCCCTGAAACATCGTCTAATACTTCCAATACTATCGCCGTGGACAATGGCTCATTGGAAGACATACCCGAGGAGAAATCCATCATACATGCGTACGATGACGTTGATCACATCGACCTATCATCCATGTTCGAATGCCTATCCATCTGCACTATTAGCCTATCCCTTTGTCACCCTGAGCTTATTGATTGGGACCTACGTAATAGCACACCTGTCAATATTTCTGCGGATACATATGTCAACCTTATGGGATTGGGGGAGGATGAACACTCTATTCACAAAAATAAGAATAAGAAAAGTAAAAAGCGGTCATCTAGTGAAAACCTCCCTGAGGCACTTCCTAACCTTGAAAAAATAAAAATAAAGGATGCATTTGATGGCGAAAACCTCGAAGAGGCACTGGAAGATGGAGATGTTCATCTTCCCCTTGTGGGAACTCAGTTATCTACCTGATCATCTATTCTAATTAAAGAAACTCAAGAAGTTAATCTGGGTACTGCTGAAAATCCTAAAGTTGCCTATGTAGCTAAGTCACTCTCAGAGCAAGAGTATCTCATCATTGTGTAGCTACTCCAAGAGGGAATCATTAACTTTGCTTGGTCATACTCAGACATGCCAGGCTTAGACCCCGCCTTGGTGGTTGATTATTTAGACATTCGCCCAGATGCCAAGCTTGTCAAACAGAAGCTCCGCAAGATGCATCCATAGGTTGCATTACTAGTCAAGAAGGAATTGGAGAAGTTACTAGAGGTAGGTTTTATCAGAGCGATTGACTACTCTGAGTGGATCTCCAATATAGTACCAGTTTCCAAACCCAATGGAGACATTTGGGTCTGCACAGACTTCAGGGATCTCAACAAAGCCTACCGAAAATACAACTTCCCTCTGCCTAACATTGACATGTTGGTCGACCTCATAGTAGGACATGAGGTGCTATCCCTTATGGATGGCTTCTTCGATTATAACCAGATTCAAATCGCACTAGAGGACCAACACAAGACTGCTTTCACAACACCTTGGGGTACTTTTTGTTACAATGTTATGCCCTTTGGTCTCAAAAATGCGGGGGCAACATATCAGAGGGCAATGACGGTCATGTTCCATGACCTCATACATATCATCATGGAGGATTATGTTGATGACCTATTAGGGAAATCCAAAACACGAGCAGAACATCCTACCATCCTGAAAAAGATATTTGAGCGGTTAGAGCATTACAAGTTGTAGCTAAATCCAAAAAAGTGTGTCTTTGGGGTCACGTCAGAAAAGTTGTTGGGTTTCATAGTCTCTCGCAGGGGCATTGAGGTTGATCCCACCAAGGTAAAGGCTATCCTAGACATGCCACCTCCACATAATCTGAAGTAGTTAAGAAGCCTCCAGGGGAAGATGCAGTCCATCCGTTGGTTCATAGCCCAGCTAGCAGATAAGTGTTAGCCATTCACTCATCTTCTGAAGAAAGATTCCACCTTCTGATGGAACCAGCAGTGTTAGATGGGTTTTGATAAAATTAAGGAATATTTAGCTCATCCACCGATCTTGATGCCACCTATTCCAAGAAAACCCCTCCTGCTTTACATCTCTGCTACTTCAGTAGCACTGGGGGCACTGTTGGCACATCATGATGAGTCGTTCAAAGAGAGGGCAATCTACTACATCAGTCGGACATTAGTCGACTATGAGTTAAATTACTCCCCCATGGAAAAAGCCTTCCTTGCACTAGTCTTCAGCACACAGAAACTATGTCAATACATGCTCAGCCATCCAGTCAAATTAGTCGCTAAAATTGATCCCCTAAAGTATTTGTTATCTAGAACCACTCTGACTCGCCACATGGCCAAATGGGTCATGCTCTTAAGCAAATTTGACATAGAGTATGTAGAGCGAAAAGCCATAAAGGGATAGGTCATAGTTGATCAATTAGCCGAGGCGCCATTAGTAGATGCTTACCCTCTGGACACTAAATTTCCCGATGAAGAAGTCTACATAGTCACAAAAGCACCAACTTGGACACTATATTTTGATGGCTCATACACGTATAATGGATCAGGCACAGGAATTTTATTAGTTACCCCTCAAGGTGACTACATTCCAAAATCATTCAAGATAGCATTCCTGTGTACCAACAATATGGTAGAGTACGAAGCTCTCCTCACCGGCCTCAGAATTGCAAAGCAGTGGCACATAACTCATTTGAAAGTCTTTGGTGATTCTTTGCTAGTCATTAGGTAGGTCAATGATGAATTCCTCACAAAAGATGATAAACTATTACCCTATAAGCGCATGGTGGATGATTTCAAGAAATATTTCACTTTCATACAGTTTGACCAAATTCTTCAGGTATAGAATAAAGCGGCAGATGCAATGGCCACTATTGGTTCCCTGATTGACATGCCTAAAGACCGAACAAAATGTGAGTTTCTCATTGAACAACTTTTAATCCCTGCATATGATATTCCTGAGACTGATATCGTGTGCGATATTGTAGGTCCCTCCTCCCTGTGGTACCAGGACATATACACTTATCTCTGTGATCATACCATACCCCCAGAACTTTTACACAACCAACGCAAGTCCTTTGTTCATCACTCTTCCTGATACATCATTATTGGTGATACGCTTTATTGTCGCGGGTATGATGGAATCCTCCTTAGATGTCTGAATGAGATCGAAGCTTGCACGACACTAACAAAAGTACATGGTGGTGTTTGTGGAGCTCACTCAAATGGTATGGCTCTGGCCAAAAGGATCCTACAAGTGGGATATTATTGGCCTACATTGGAACATGATGCTTATGAATTTGTAAAGAAGTGCCTTCCATGCCAACAACAAGCAGATTTGATTCACGTCCCAGCACAAGATCTTCAGCCGCTCCTAGCACCGTGGCCCTTTTCTCAATGGGGTTTCAACTTGATTGGAAATATTTACCCACCCTCATCTGATGGCCATACATTCATAATTACCACCACTAAATACTTCACTAAGTGGGTGGAAGCAATACCACTCTCACAAATCACTGGTATCCAAATCTCAAAATTTATCCTTTACCATATTCTCTGTAGATATGGTATCCCATCCACCATCCTCTCTGATAATGGAAAACCCTTCAAAAACCAAGCCATGAAACACCTCTACGACACCTTTCATATCTAGCACCATTGGTCAACGCCTTATTACACCCAGGGGAATGGTCAGGTAGAAGCAACCAACAAGACCCTTATCCGCATCCTCAAAAAGGTTGTCAATAACACTGGACGAGATTGGCACCTCCATATTCATCCTGCCCTCTAGGTATATCGCACATCCATCTGCACCCCGACATGTGCCACCCCCTATTCTTTAGTATATGGTGCTGAAGCCATCTTGCCAATTGAAGTTGAGCTTCCATCATTGAGGATTTCTCTAAAAAAATCTTATCAGCGAAGAAGATGCTTGTGTTGCATGGCTCGCACAGCTGGAATTACTGGATAAATGAAGAATAAAATCCTATGATTATCTGCAAGCATACCAAAACCGCCTCAAATGTAATTACAATAAAAAGGTTCGTCCTCGACAATTCCAGGTTGGTGAGCTTGTTCTTAAGGAAAACCAACATACTCAACAGGATCGTGATAAAAAGGGAAAATTTGAGGCAAACTGGTTAGGGCCTTATATCATAGCCACCAAATATGGATCTGGGGCCTACTGGTTGACTACTCTTGAATGAGATCCCCTTGACGAACCCATCAATATCATGCATCTAAAGAAGTTCTACACCTAAATCCGCTCGGTAACCCCACCTAATCAAAAAATTAAAAAAAATCCAAAAAATAGTAAAGAGAAATAAATCTATCCTATGGTGAAAACCTAGTAACATGCATCATCTATAGAGGGCCTAATCATTATCTACCTGACATCCTAGTTATTTTATGCTTTCATCCACACTATCATCCTCACCCATCTCATCCTAGGCCACTTGGTATATATTGATTGAGCATTGGATGACCCATCTAGCTTATCCCCCATCCTGAGCTTTTCAGTATCCCACTCTAAGCTTGTGTCATTCATTCCCTTTGTCCATCGGTCCGTGTCATCATATAGGATCATCCATTGTGTCGGTCTCCATCTAGATCTCATCCTTCTGCATCACTAGTCGAACTACGTTGCCCCCACACTATCACGTAGGCAAGGCTAATCATTTGATCTGCCCCCGGTGTATTCTGGCCATTGCGTCTTGGTCATCCATCATTCACTTTCATCATCCTCTTTTCGCTTTATCCATGGTATTTTCATGAACTACGAGGGCTCTACACTTTCACATAGGCAAGGCTAATCTTTGATTGGCCCTTGAGCCCCTAGGTCTGTAGGCTGTGTCTGTTTGTGTCCCCATCTGGCTCATTGTTCTCAAATAAAATCCTAATATTATCGAAAGATTTGGTTAATAAAAAGCATCTGGCATCAAACTGGGTCATTCTAGTTTAGTATCCATCATTGGTCTCAACAAGGTGCATCCTTCCTAGCAGACCTCATCGATCCTACCCATCACCCTGATCCTATGGCAAAGGATATTTTGATTTTAATTGTAATCTTTTGATGTTTTGGAATTTATTTGTCATTTGAACTCACTATCAACACTTGTCATGGTCACCTTGATCCATCATATCATGTGTGCTTTGACTAGTCGACATATGGGTTCATCTTGGTCTTTTCTTTTTTTTTGCTGCCTTTTCGGTTGTCCCACGTAGTACCCACCAAGATCCTTGAGGTCTTGTGTTACACTGGGGCATCCTTGTGTGTTTGTGGTTATCCCAATGCCTAGCCCAACCAAGGTCATTGTGACCTTGGGGTGTCGGGGTAGCCCCTTTTTTCTTGTTGTGTCTGTTTCATGTATTATATGCCTATTGGCCCTGGTCTTATATATCAGGGTATCCGGTATCTTATGCTATAGCAAATATCAATGCTCCAAAGATGGCAACTCATATTAGGATTTCATTTCATCATTTGTTGCATTGCAGTCACCCTATGATTTTGGTTGTGCAAATACTTTATCCCACTCTTCCCCATTCTTCTCAGGATACTAATAATTTTTGACAGATACCAAATAACACCCATTTTCACTATCACTACATACCCACCTTCCATTATCATGTTAGTTCTTATTGGCACTTATGGCCATGTGTTATTTCCTCTCAAATACAAGAGCATTATTGCATATTAGAGTCATTCTATTAACCATGCATACATCACCGCCTGCATCACATGTTAGAACCACACATACATCGTCACCTGCATCACAAAGTGTCAGACTCATAATACATCACATCCTGCATATATAAAATGATCATACAAAATCCATCATATACATATACATAGATGCAACATGTACACACATCACCATGCGTATATCTGCATTAACCAAATTATCCATATTCAACAAATACATACACCCAATCATCCACATAAGCATCTAGTATCATAAACATGTGCATAAATAATCCAACATATCCATCCACATAAGCAGGAAATATCATATACACATGCATATAATCACCCATCACAAAAGGAAACATACTACATAATCTCAATAAGAACTGTCCCATGTCATAATCAAAGTAATATAATATGTGTCATATGTCCATCATATATCCATCGTATAATAAACTACAAAATCCAGAGATATAGAACATCTCTGATCTATGTCGATAAATCCTACATGCTCCACCCTGCATCTGTCAAAAACTCAGTAACCTATCACCTCCCGAATGAGCTACCCACATCTGATCTCTATGGAGAATTAGGTACTGCTCCCCTACCTGGTAAAACCCCTGGTGAATCATTGTAACCTCAGGTTCGTGTCCCATATGACTGAGACAACGCTAGCATCTGAGGTGTTTGTTGGGTGTAATGGAATGTCTGTTGTGCCGGATCAGGAACTGCATGATAATATGCAGCCATCCAAAATCCTACTTTTCTCATGTTCTCCTCTCACTTTGCAACCTGGACCCGAGTAGAATTTCACTCCTGATGATACCTATCTCAGTCCCTGGTAATGGCTCTCCCCTCCTGTTCCCATGCCTCCTGAGCCAACCAGCGTTGTGCCAGCTCTACCTGTAATCGATCACTCATCTCATCTATAGCCACTGTCTGTGCCACCGCTGCATCTCTCTCTCTCTCCACAACCTGTATATCTGCTCCTAGCATCCCACCCTCACCCTGACCTGCTGGTGCATGAGTTTGTTGCATCTCTCTCCCTCTGAGCCGCCTGTGCCCAAGTCACTACTGCATCTCTATACCTCTGAAGAGCCTGTGCTCTTAGCTCCACTAAATCCCACTCTCTCTAGAGAGTCGATACCTCTGCTACTGCCTCCTCTCTCCTCCTCTGCAGTGACTATATCTCTGCCTCTACCAATGCTCTCTCACTTTGAGTGCTCGCTTGCGCCACATCCCTCTTCGCCTCCATCAACCGCACCTGCGCCTGTGCTACATCCCTCTCAGAATGCATAATCCGTGCCTACTCCCTGGCCTTATCCTCCCTCTCCTGCATCAACCCCATCTCTCCAACTGTCTGCTCAAGGCAATGTACTCTATCCTGAAGCTCATCCCAATCTTGCTGGAGATCTCCCGACTGTTGACCAATACATCCTGTCCCTTGATCTGCCCCCTACTCCGTCCCCCCCTTTGGCTCCCCTAGCCTATAAAACCATGACCTCTGCTTGCAATCTGTCGTGATCCCATGTCATACTAGTCAACTCACCCTGCATCCTCTACAACTTTGTCTATGCCCTGTCTCTCTCCCTCACTGCTTCCCTCACCTGTCCATCTAGCTCAAAAACAATGGCATCATAATGTCTTTGTGCCTCTCATTGTACTCTGGCTAGCTCGGCCTCAAGAGACCTCACTCTTCGCTCTGCAATCTGTAACCTCACCTCTGTTCCTCTCGCCTGTATAGTGGGATCCTCCAGTACCACATAAGGAACCAATTCTAATGACTCTGCCTCCATAACATCCCCCTCTGCCACATCCCTATCTATGTCCATAGCATCATCCTCCCCACCCGCCTACTCCATCTCATCCTCCCCACCCTCCTGCTCCTGTCGCCCCTCACAGTCCTCCACAATACAGCAAACCCAAAATCGTCCTACCTGTCCCTGTCTCTCCACCATGAATCAACGTCGTGTTGACCTCCTCTCCTCCTCTAGCACTGCTGTAACATCCTCATCCTCTCTATCCTCCTACTCTTGCCGAGCCTCATGACTCTCCACAGTAGGCCAAACCTGCAACCGCCGTGGCTGACCATGTCGTCCTACCACAAACTGTCTCCTCCCCTCCTCTGGTGCCTCCCTCGCACCTACCACCTCCACATCCTCCACATCATCCTCATCCTCCCCATCATCCACATCCCTCACCTCCTCCACCCTTTGCACCCCCTGGGATCTCTATGGATAGCCCCTCCCCTGCGCTCTCCCCCGCTGCTGACCATCTCTTCGACCTCGCCTCTGATGTCTCCTCCTCCTCCTCCCAGGTCTGCCCACCTGCTCTATCTCATCGGGCTCCTCCTTTCCCCCCTAATCTACCACTGCCCTAGCCTCTCGTCACTGCTGCACCCCCCCTCTCCTCTGTAGTCTCTGCTCATCCTCTGGTCCGAAACCCACTGCCCTAAAAATAGGCTGAACAGGAGTAATCCTATCCCATAACCTATTCTGGAACCACCCCTGGTATCGCTCGGTCACAACCGGCACCTGCTCTCCTCCAACTCTCCCTGGATAAGGCACATGTCCTGCTGCCATCCATGACGCCCTAGTTGTACCTGGTACCACGGGGCCTCCCCATGGTATCTCTCTACTATACCGCCGAAACATGATAGGCGTTGTCGGAATATCCTGTATCACTCCAAACTGCCTCAACACTCTGTCTAATCAATGCAACTCTACTATACGTGGAAAAGTCTCAATCATAAAGCACTTGCTTAGAAAGTAACCCTCTTGTCTCTTCGTATCAGTCCATCCCCTGAACTAGCATGACCTATATGGCTGCCACTCTATATTTCTCAGATGTAGATTATCGAAAGCTCTCCTCCACCCCTCCGTATCTCCCTGCATCTCATAGCGCAGAATCCAGCCTCTTGCCTCCCCATACTCCCACACCATGGGCTCATGATCATCCACTATCCCCCCCTCACCACTATCGACCTCGTCACTACAATATGCTCCCAAGCCCAAATCTGCAACAGCGTCATATGTGTCAAGCTCGTCATCCTTTGGTAGCAGATCCCATGCATATCTCTATATAGATGAGTCAATACACATGACCCTCATGAAAACAGTCCCCCTTGCCACTCAACAATGTGTCGAATCACCTCCATATACTGAAAACTACATGTACGTCTGCTGCGATCTGACAACAATATCCCACTAATCAGACCACATAGGAACAACGGTAAGGCTAGCACCCCCATTGACAAACATCAGTCCAAATCCAACTGTCCCTTTGATAGGGGTAGCTCCTCGCATCCAAACAAAACTCTAATGGTCTCCTGTAACTCTGCCCCTATAGACACCACCTTGCTCACTAATCGTCTGGCTATCAGCAGCCTCAAGATGCGCCACACGTCCTCCAAAGTCACGGTCATCTCTCCTATAAGGAGATGAAACGTAGATGTCTCTGAGCTCCATCTCTCTATCAACACTATCAGCATCACCTAATGCGCTTTGACTACTGGAAACTAAATAAAGTGTCCCAAACCTGCATGATCCAAGGCTTCCTGATCCTCCCCGTTCATCACTGCTATTGTCGTTGCCATCACCTTTGATCGTCACTCATGTGTCCGTATCCGGTCCAAACTCTGCACACGCAAAAATCTTCTAATTATTTCATTTATTTTTGCTTCTCATCTTTCTTTTCTTTCTTCTTCCTTTCTTACCTATATTTTCCCTTTCTTTTCCCCTCTTCTTTTTTCTCTCCCCCCCGCCGGGGTGGCTCCGCCCTCCGTCGGGGCGGCTCCGCCCTTCGGCCGGGCGGCTCCGCTCGCTGGCCGAGCGGCTCCACCCCTAGGCAGGCACGGCTCCACCCACTGGCAGGGTGGTTCCACCCTCCGGGCAAGGCGGCTCCGCCTGCTAGCTGGGCAACTCTGCCCCAGGTGGGTCCGCCCTCTGACCGGGTAGCTCCACTCACCTGTAGGGGCGGCTCCGCCTGAAGCGCAGGCGGCTCCGCCTCGGGCATGGGCAGCTCTGCCCTAGGCCATGGCGGTAGCACCCTAGGCTGAGGTGGCACCACCCTAGAGCAGGGAGGCTATGCCCTGCCCCAGTTCTTCTTCCCCCCTTTTTTTTAACATTTTTGGCCTTTCTTTCTAAAATCTAACCCCGACCCATTTTGTTAATTCTCTTAACAAACAAAACCCATGTTTTCAAATTTTCAAAATCTATCAAAAAATATGTTAAAAATGCATAAATTCAATATAAGGGTTTTGTTACCACTCACATGTTGTGGGACCGCATGCTCACTGTATAATACGCGCACCTCATCTGCCCGGTGCCCAATCTCTGTATCGTTGTCTATCGGCATCGTCCCTCCTCGGTTGCTTTCTCTTTTATACTCTCCTCCTCTCAACTGCTATAGTAAAAATGACTAAGGTAATTTTTGAAATTACCTTTTTAACCCTCTTCTTCTCAAAAGGTATTTTTTTACCTTTTATTTATCTTTTTCTTCCTCCAACTAATTCCTAACTTCCCGAGGCTGCTGTTTGCAAACCGTGTGTCAGATCACATCTGTTCAAAAATCAAAATTGTTTGGTTTTTTTAGCTCTATCCAATGGTGTCTTTCTTTTCTTCCTATCGAGACATCATCCGGGGACCCCTTTTTCCTCCCCCAACCACCCTCTCGAGGGGGCATACCCTCTTACCATTCCTCCATTCCTTCGGCATAGTCATTGGGGCATCATCAACCTTTTCCATGTTAGGGGCATCACCATCTATCATTACACCGCCATTGCAAGGTGCGTCGTTGTGGTGTTGTTTGGAGTTTAGGTTTAAAATCCAAACTCTATTGCTTTAGTAAAGTGCACCACCATGATGGACTTTAAAGTTAGTGTTTCTGCGTTAACTATGATGCTTTGGCAAAGTGCACCACCACGGTGCAGTTTGAGGTGTAGACATCTAAATTTAATCACTCTCATATGATTAAATTTACTCCCTTTTCATCTATCATATTAAATATTAATTTATTAAATTAATATTACACCTTTTGTCTCATATCTGTAAAGCATTTAATTTAATAACTAAATGCCTTATCTTTCACCTTCTTCCTATCTAAATTAAATAAATACACCAATTTATTTAATTTAGTCATTTTTGACCCTTTTGATTTAAAATTAATTTAAAATTCTTCAATCTCTCTCTCCTTGTCACATCCTCCATGATCTTGCTCTAATCTGAATTAATTTAATTAATTCATGATTATGATGTGCATCCTCTTAATCAAAGATTAATGTTCCTCCTATTTGCCACTTGCCTCTAGCACAACCTTAACCAAGGTCATTAGCCATATTTAACACCACCTTTTTAGTCAACCTTTGCATTTATCTCTTTTTAGCATTGACCCTCTTTCCCATGTGAATTTTTAATTCATTTATTTATCCTAGATTCTCCTCTTCCCTATGTGAATTTTTAATTCACATTCTATATTCCAAGGCTTCTAGAACCTTGGACTTGTCATATCATCCACATGTGACCAAGTCCCACCTTTTTGTAGCTCACCTTTTATCCTTTAGACTCTCCTAAGAATGTGAATTTTTAATTCACATTTATTTCTCCAACCACCTCTCATTTTCCCATGGAGATTTTTGAGGAATTCCAAAATTCCTCAAATGTCCCTTTCACTCTCACTTGGGGACAAGAAATTCCTTTTTGAGGAAATCTTCTCACTCCCCAAGTTACTTGGAAGGTACTTGTCTTTCCTCCACCTCATGTACCTTTTAGCCACCTCACTTACACCTCATCTCCTCTTAGCCACTTCACCATCCACATGTCAAGATGTGAGGGCTTGTGAGTTCTCAACCCACCATAGTCCTTCATCTTGACCTTGTTGGATGAATCTCAACCGTTGAATTCTCTAGAGAATTCAAATTCTTCTATAAATCCCCCCTCCTCAAGGGCATTTTCAAGACTTTCATTTTTGAGCAACCTTATGCTGCCAATTTGCATTCTCACGCATTTGCTATCATTTAGCCATCCATTTAATCATTTTGAATTATCAATCTTGCATCTAGTAACATCAAAAACCATATAAGGAGCATACAAATTCATCTAAATCAAGGGCCAACCAAAGAGTCTTCAACAACAAGGAAGGTATAATCGATTTGCATTTTATTTCATCTATTTTCCTTGTTTTATCACTCTTTAAACTAATCATTGAAGTGTTCTTAGTGTTTTATCATTTGCATTTTAAGATATTTTTCACATTAAAATAGGACAAAATTCCAAGGTACACATGAGGATTTGGAGGCTCCAGCATCGTAATTTTCAAATTTCAAACTGGACCGCCTTCATAGGTAGTGACCCTGGGGTGATTTTCTGAATGCTGAGACAAGTTTGGACAAGAATTTTTTGATGAATTTTAACACTGTGACTTTCCTGATGCAGGAGGAGGCAAGGGAGATCTACTCTCGCGAGCATAGGTCATGAGAGATTTTTAGCCTGTTGAGGGATTTGCCCGAGTGAGAGGAGCACTTAGTAGAGATGGGACTTTGGTACATCACCTACACATTGCCCATGCGGACACACCTAGGAATGATGACAACACTTAATGAGAGATGGCACAGTGAGACCTCCTCATTTCACCTTCTGACAGGCGAGGCCACAGTCACACTGGAGGATGTGTGGCGGATCCTTAGATTGCCTATTCATGGCGAGCAGGTGACTTATGACATGGCTACTGGGATAGATTCCTGCTATCCCATTCTAGAGACTGATCAGATTATATTCTGTGAGGCTCAGAATGAGCTGGAGCGCCATAGTTCTCTCAGCTCACCTTACCATTTAGTGATTACTGCCATCATATCCGGTCTTGTTGCCCCAGATTGACGAGGTTAATATTTCAATCCTAGTTGGGGGATTTCTTAGGAGCGGATGGTCCGACAGTGACTGACACTTTTTGCATGGGGGCCAGTTCTACTAGCCTTCCTTTATAGAGATCTTTATGAGTTCGTCTACTTGGATGGAAAAGCACTTGGGGCGAGAGTCACACTCCTACATATCAGGGCATGGGAGCACATCGCCATGTTTCATCTGAGAGTTGTCCCAGTTTTGATGGAGCCAGATGATCCAATGGTTTGGCTATACAGAGGGGGCCTTTCATTTACACACACATGACAGCATGGGATCCCTCATTGGAGGAGGGTCCTTGATGATTTTTGAGTATTTAGATGGTGGTCGTACCTTAGATAGCCCTCATGGTTCAATGATGCACATCAGATCTTCTTTGCTTGCTAGGACCACTTGATGTAGGGGTGAGAGCATACTATGATTGAGATGTACCTGCTGGGTAGGGTTCAGAGACAGTTTGGTGAACAACAGGATCGACCCAATGATCAGTATGTGGCCATATTTGCAAGGATAGCGAGCCAGGGCTCTTGGGGCACTATATACCTACCCATGAGGTAGTGGAGAGCTTCAGGCATCTGGTGGCCCAACAGTGGCCATACGAACAAGGAGAGGTAGATACGAGGGTGACACATTCCTATAGAGATTAGTTTAGGCCACTGTTAAGGCTCACAGCTCTAGGTACACCCTTTGCTCGATGGAGAGCTAGAGGCAAGGGAGGGGATGGGGTCGAGGAGCACAGGTTCAGGATCAGGGAGGCAGAGGGTCAGCACCGAATCAACCAATGCAGCACCAGGTAGTTCAGGATCAACCAGTACGACATCAGCCTCTTCTCGATCCACAGGTAGGAGAGCAGAGGTAGGATCAGGATGCAGGACACCAAGACATGATCTCGATACCTCCCAGGGATGGAGAGAAGGATTAGCCCCATGTGCAGCCACCTCCATAGCCAAATCCTAGAGATGGGCATATTTTGTAGCTGTAGGCCCAGGTACAGGAATTGATAGCTGAGAGAGATCAGGCTAGGGCCAAGTGGGATCATTCCATTTTGCATAGGTAGGTCATAGAGTTACAGGTAGTAGCAGAGATGGGCCACCGACAATAGCTAGATAGCATGGCCACCTCCTCTTCTCGGAACACAGTATCACTATGAGCTTATAGAGAGGTCATGCAGGAGACAGATTGTGTGAACCCCAGTTCTAGTACCTACAAAATAATAATAAAAAACCCATTAGATGATAGAATACAAGCAAGAACAAATATTCTCCATGAAATCCATTTGCAAAGTCCAAATTAGGAAAAGAAATGAAGAACACAATAAGAAAACAACAAAATGGAGATTTAATCCTAATTAAGCTAGCAAACTCATGATCCCATGGAGGAATTGGTGCCAATTTGATGTGAAAATTGGCCCTTTCCCAATTCCTATGATGCAAGCTCGATGAATGTTGATGGATGATCCACTTTGATGAAGGATAGTGAGTGCTCCAAGCTAAAAACCTGCATAACCTAGCTTAGAACTCAATGGTATTGGTGAAAAGGGCTAAAGATTTGAGTATAGTAACTTTGCATAAATTGTGGATGATGAAATGAGGAATGAAGCCTTTTATTTATAGAATGCCAAGATGGATCAATGTCCAAAATAGGGCAATGTGGGACTAACATTCAACTAATGGCAAGATTCCACTTGTCAACCTATGAGTGGATGGAGGATGTGCAAGTTTTTAGGATTGTGCCAATAAATGCATACTTTTGAATTTTGAATTTGTTGAAATGACATGCAAGAGGGAAGAAAGAATGCATTGAATGCCACTTGGCTCAAGGAAAAGGACATGTAAAATGGAGTAAATTCCTTGTCGGATGTACATGTCAACTTGGATTTTTGAATTCAAACTTGGCGAATATTCCCAAAAGATGCCTTGTTGAGGAAAATAGAGATTTCATAAATCAATTAAATCTATTTTCATGTGCAAGTGGTAAAAAATGGAGGATGGGACATGATAAGAGATTAAATTAATTAGAGTTAATTAATGTAATGAAAGGGGTTAAATGATGTGACCTATTTGACTTAAATTTGTGGATTTATTTAAATCAAATATGAGAGGAATGTGATAAAAGATTAATTAAATAAATATTTTGATTTATTTAATTAAAAGAGATGATGGTTAGATTAAACTAAATAAGGTTATAATTTACTTAATTTAATAGATAGACTTTAGAGATTTAATCAAATAAATTTAATTATTTAATTAAATCAGATAATTAGATCAAAATGGTTAATTTAATTATCGAGAAGAGGTGACTTAATTAGATAACTGGTTTATTTAATTAAGAGAGGAATATTGATTAATTTAATCAGATAGGGGTATTGGATTAAATGGTTAGACCGAAGGATGATTTAGGATGAAATGATGTTAGTGGTCAGGATCAATTGCGCAATGTCAATCATTACATTTTACGTGTCTACATTTTTCCCCTATTTGAAGCAATGCACTTGTTGCGTTGGTTCAAAGAATAAATGATCTTGATCAAAGCCAAAAAAAATTGCTTCTTAAATCTTGCCCCACTACTACCCGGCGAGAAAAAACAAGCCAACATACTGCCCGCTCGAGAGGTTGGACGAAAATTTCAATTTTTGGGTGATCTCATGAAAAAAGAGGGCAAGGTTCCTGACAGGTCCAAAAAGGTTTTAGGAGGCCAAAAACATGTCTAAACGCAATAAAACAATGTAAAACAGGCCTCAACTAGACAAAAATAGGTTCAAGGGTCCAAAACCCTAATAGAATAGCCAAACAGGGTGAAAAAACCCTAATTTTCAAGCTTAAAAAGGCTCTGAGGGGTCACTTTCAATTGATTTTCACACACAACCATCTAGCAACCTTGAGATTTGAGCTTTGACCTCCTGACAATATGGCACAACGACAACTTTTGATGCACATTTCCAACCAAGTCTAGACGTACCAGTGGCCACCCAACATTGGGGCACCGGTAAGTGATCCTTACTTGAGCTTTATTTTTTGTTTTTAACATTCATTTAATACTTTCAAAGTCAGTCTTTCTGTAGCGGTGCTATAAAAATCAAACTATGTAGCTCAGTGTTAGATTGCACCACGATGATGGAGTTTGGAGTTTGAAAACTCTGACGCTGAGGTCATGGCCCACAGGGTCATTTCTAAATTACGACACGGTGATTCTTTTTCGACAAGAATCTTTTCAAACTGTGCCGCTTGGAAGGAAAGTGCACCACAGCGGTGCGCTTTCGAAATTTTGTGCCCCGGCATCAGAGTTTCATAAAAATAAAACTTTGACACCTTCATGGATTGCGACGCTGGAGTGGTTTCTTGGACGCCCAAATAAAAAAAATCAAAATTTTTAACATGATGACCCTTCCTGATGCAAGACACGGTGAGGGAGCTCTACTCCCGAGAGCACAGGTCACAGGATTTGTTCGGTTACTTGCAGGACCTGAGTGACAAAGATCAAGATCAACTACGAGACATGGGGTTGTGGTACATCACCTACGCAGCACCCATTTGCACCCACCTTGAGATGATCTCAGTGCTTGCTGAGAGATGACACAGTGAGACCTCTTCCTTCCACCTTCCCACTGGTGAGGCCACTATCACCTTGGAGGACCTTTGGTGCATCTTGAGATTTCTGATTCATGGTCGGCGTGTCATTTTTGATATAGATAAGGGGCGGAATGCCTATTACACAATCCTCGCCATAGAGGACATTGCCATTTGTGAGGGGCAGATCGAGCTCGAGCGACACAAGGATTTGGCCCCTCCCTTCCACTTGGTTGTTGCAGCCATTATTTCAGGTCTCATTGCCACAAATCAACGAGGCCAGTACTTCAGTCCCAGTTGGGGACTCTATTGGGAGCGCATGGTGATGCATGATAGGCCTACTCACTTTTCTTGGGGGTCGGTTCTTCTTGCATCATTGTATACAAATCTCCATAAGTATGTCTACCTCGACGGCAGAGCACTCAGAGTAGGCATGACACTCCTCCATGTATGGGCATGGGAGCACATTGCTATCCTTTGGTCATAGATTGTTACAGTTTCGATGGAGCCTGATGATCCCCTTGTATGGCGCTATAGAGGCAGTGTGTCCTTCACACACACAGGCGAGCACACGATTCCCTATTAGAGAAGGGTCCTAGATGAGATACAAGTGTTCATATGGCATATGTACCTTGGTCGGCCCAAATGGGCCAACGATGTACATTAGATTTTCTATGCCCACCAAGACCACTTCATGCAGGGGGAAGAGCACATGATGATTGAGAGATATCTGCCCAGGTGTGTGTAGCATCAGTTCGGTGAGCCTCAAGATCGGCCAAATGATGATTATGTGGTTGTATTTTCCCGCACCTTTTTAGAGGTTTCATGAGGGTGATACATTCCTACCTCAGAGGCCGTGGACAACTTCAGACACTTGGTGGCTTGACCATGGGCTTATGATCAAGGGCTTGCAGATCCAGACATTACACAAGCATATAGGGATTAGTTCTGGCCTCCCCTACGTTTGACAGTTCCAGAAGCAGTCCCCAATCAGTGGAGGGTGAGAGGCAGAGGGGGAGGACAAGGATGGAGGGATGGTGCATGATAGGACCAGCTGACCAGGCCTCTAGTTTAGCCAGCTTAGCCAATTCAGCTAGGTCAGGGCAATGTACAGATGCAGGATCAGCAGCAAGTGTCAGCTAGGCAGCAGGGGCAGGTAGGTGCACTACCATAGGCTAGGGGCAAGGATCAACCTTAGGTACAACCTCCACGAGCACAACTAGTAGGGCAGCCAGCAGGGTAGGTGGATCCCTGAGATACATTGATTGCACAGTTGTAGGATCATGTACAGACTTTGACAGGGGAGAGAGATCAAGCATGGATTGAGAGGGACCAGATCAAGGCCTAGAGGGATCAGGCCATACTGCAGAGATAGGCCGCAGAGTTACAAGCGGCCGTAGAGATGGGCCAAAGAGAGTAGTTGGAGAGCATGGCAGCCTCCTCCTCTCAGAGCATAGTGTCCATTAGGTCTTACAGGGAGGCCGTGGGAGAGGCAAATTATTGCCGCATGCACTATCACTAGACTATGCCTAGAGCTGAGTGGGCCCCAGACTACTCGTAGCGGACCAGCCACAGACCAGTAGAGGGTCACGGTGACAGGGGCAAGGGTAGTAGATAGGATGGGTAGACCTCCTTTTGATTGAGATGATACTGTTTGTGCCTTATGGGCTCCTTTTTGATAGCCCGATGGGCCTTTTTGTACTAATTGACATATATGTATAGTGATCCGATTATTTTGTACTATGACAGTTACCCGATGATGATATATTTATGAGATGATGATTTTGATATGATGTGATGTGATGTGTACCATTTATTTATGCATGGATGGATGATTCTATTTAGACTATATGTTGTGCAATGATGTTATGGTGTTATATGATGTATTTATGGATGCATTTATTTCTGATGATATATGCATTATGTAATGATTATGACTAATATATCTATCTTATGTTATTGACTTATGGTATGCAAATGTATTTATGTGATGCATAATGATGCTGCAATCTATATGATGATTTCAAATGATATGATATGTAATATGCAAAATGATATGGAATGATCTCTGGTGTATATGTGAAATGATGTGAATCATGCTTATATGTGAAATGATTATGGATGGATGTACGCTTTGCATGTAATGGATTGTTGTGTTTTTATTTATGCTTATAATGATGTGGAATGGTTTATGCAATGAAATGAAAAAATGATTGTTATGCTATTTATGAAATAATATGGATGATTAGTGGATGATATAATGTGATGTGAATGCAATGGTCGTGTTTTATATATGATGTGTATTGATGATGCAAATGAGATGGTTTTTTAAGATGCTTAGAATAACAAATATTATCCTAAACATGTTAAATGATAATGTAAATGTATTTAATGTGATGTGATGCGATATATGAAATGATATGTTAATGAAAAATGGTATGATGGTGCCTTATGCAAAATGAACATAATGTGTGAGATGACTTTATAATGTTATGCAAGTATGTATGCAATGGATTATCTATAATGCTTATATACCTATTATGTATGATTATGCAGTAGGTGGTAATGTGAAATGGTTATGAAATGTTTATGCTAATGAGTGTTATGCAATGATTTATGTGATAAATGCAATGCGATGCAATGTAATGAGAGAGGGATGTGCTAATTTATGAAAAATGCTTATAATACCATGTTTATATGATGATGGAAATGTAATGCATATGTTTCCTATATGATATGTTTATGCAATATGTTAATGATTTGTGGATGCAGGATTGATGATGATGATGATGGTAATGATGATCACCTATCATAGTACCTTGTTAGTGCGATGAGCAAGAAGGGATGAAAGAAAAAAAGTCATTTCAACAAGACACAAGATGATGAAGTATACAAATGATGATGATTACTTGTCGAGGACTTAGGATTTTGAAAGGGCCAATTTTCTTATGTTTGATGACACACGTGGTACGATGCATCAAGGTATAGAAAACCAGGATGGCGTTGTACCTAGTGTGATGGAATTTGACTTGACAAATAGATAGGAGTATCCTTGTTCGACACACCTGACATACATAAACCTTGTTAGGATGCACTTTAGAAGCTTCAAACACCTTAGAACAAAACATGGAAAGGTATAACCTATCAATGCAATAGTCAACAAGCTGCCCAAAACCTCCTCCATACATACCTAACAAAGCAAGTATTCGCCAAGGTTATATTACAAGAACGTCCAACAAGCACATCAGACAAAAGATAATGATCATTTCCCCATTCCTATTTCTCTAAATCCTCTATTCAAATATCATTGAGAATTCCTTGGAATGAGCGCAATAAGATAAGTCAAAAGATAAAGATAAAGTAAACAAACAAGCTGATGTTCTTCAATACCGCTAACTAAAAGGGGATGTGTTTTTAAGGATAAGAATAAAAACTATTGCCAAGAGATAATGCTAATTGTAGGAAGGATACATCCTAGGACATGTTAGTGGATGGTGGCACATCATTTTGTTTATCCTAAACATTCTTTCAAATGATTGATATGGGACAATTTGGATGATAGGTTATCGACACAAAGAATTGACCAACTTGTTTATGTACTGACTTAGACCTAAGACCTGACATTTTGAGTTTTCACTTTTCACCTGCTAGACTTGTTTCTGATTATCTTACCAAAGATTGAGGATGACGATCATTTATTATGAGTGATGTTATTGCGGGTGTAAGCGAGATGAGATGGATGGATTTTTTCAAATATTTGGATGTTTTTAGAGTTTTTGCAATGTTTTGAGGCTATTTTTGGTGTTTTGAAGATTTTCAAATATTTTGATTTTTTATTTTCCAATGTTTTGGGGTTTTCTGAGATTTTGACCAAGAGACTATCCCTAAGACCTATCATAGGGGCCTCGGGGGCTGATCAATAGATTAGCCTTACTTACGTTATACACGCAAAGACCACGTAGTTTGACTGACGAGTTGACTAATTTACATATGACGATATACATGATGGGATGTCAGTTTATTATGACAGACTCCTAAAGGAATGACCTAAGTGTCTTGGGGGATGATCAAAGATCAACCTTGCCTACGTTCAAGGCTCAGAGACCCACAGTTTGACAAGACGAATTTGTTTTTTGACTTTTTGACTGACTTTTGACCTATTTTTGGGATTTTCATATGTTTTGAATTTTTTTGGATTTTGTGATATTTTGATGTTTTTGGATTTTCTGATTTTTATTTTTTTTTGGATTTTTTGATGTTTTGATGTTTTTGGATTTTCTAATTTTTTGATGTTTTTTGGATTTCCTAATTTTTCTGACTTCAAGAATATACATGAATCTGATCCGATAATAACATGCCTCCAACATGATGCAATAGACTACTTCGATAAAGGCAGGACAAACTGACCTTGAGGATGGGTTGAGTAGTACTAGGAGGGATTATGATACTAACATAGGACCAAGCTATGATGCGGGTGCGAGTGGATGAGTGATGGATGGAGATCTAAATGTGATGGATGATGGAAACATGATAGATGGATGATGCAGAACAAGCCGTAAAGATCCTGGTGGATGGAAGGTGCTTATTTACACAAGGCGTCTATTTGACAGGTTTTCACCAAGGTACTTGTCCAAAGTGCCACCGAAGTGGTTTTCACTAGAGGACAATTTTTCTCTTTACTATTTTTTATCCTTTTTCTGATTTTTTGCTTTTTTGATTTTTTTGTTGTTACCAAGATGCCTGTTTGCTAGGTTTTTGCCGAAGTAACCATTTTTTCAGGACATTTTTCTAATTTTTTTGGATTTTTTGGTTCTATACCCTAAAATATTAGGCATAAAACTTTCTGAGATGAGAGCTATTCATGGGCTCTTGTAGAGGTTCCCCTTCGGGTTTTGATAATTGATATGCCCCTGACTTATAACTTGTGATAACGAATGGTCCCAACCAATTGGGTTCAAATTTTCCTTTGCTGCTTGGGTTTGGGACATTCTTCTAATTCTCCTTTAATACTAGTTCTACGACTTGGAAAGTTCTGCTTCTGATTTTCTTATTATAGCTCCTTTTGAGTTTATTCTGATAGACTTGCAAATAATTCAAAGCATCTATACATTGCTCATCCAGTAGCTCCAGCTCATTCAATCTTGATACTCAGTACTCTTCATCTATGATGAGATTTTGCAGTGATATCCTACGTGATGGGAGCTCAATCTCAATGGGGAGTACTACTTCTGCTCCGTAGACCAAGGAGAAAGGGGTGGTGCCGGTGGGTGTGCGGATGCTGGTTTGGTAGGATTAGAGGGTGGGATTAAGCTACAAATTCCAGTCATGACCTACGTCATTGACTATTTTCTTGAGGATTTTTAGAATGGTCTTGTTTGTAGCTTCTGCTTGGCCATTGCCTTGGGGATAGTATGGGCTGGAGAAGCGATGTTGGATTTTGAATTTTTTGCATAATTCATGGACCTCCTAATTTTTAAATGGTGTCCCATTATCTAAGATAATGGCTTGTGGAACACCATAGCGGCAAATGAGATAGTTTAGGATAAACTTTGATATCTACTTCCTAGTTATATACGTCATTGGTATGGCTTCCACCCACTTAGTAAAGTGCTATGTTGCGGTTATGATGAATTTGTGGCCGTTAGATGAAGTGGGCATGATTTTTCCAATGAGATCAAGTCCCCACTGTGAAAAGGGTCATGGTGTGACAATGGGATGAAGCTCTTGAGCTGGAGCATGGATGAGTTCCCCATGCTGCTGACATTGTAGACACCTTCTGACATAGTCATGTGCCTCTCTTTCCATTGTGGGCCAATAATACCCCATCCTCAGTAGTTTCTATTCTAGTCGAGTGTGAACCACATATACCATTATGTACTTCAGTTAGAGTAGTCAATGCCTCCTTAGCGTTTAAGCAGCGTAGTAGGGTGCCTTTTATGCTTCTACGATATAGGGTATCTCCTACGATGACAAATTGAGATGCCTTTTTGAAAAAGGTTCATTTTAGTTTTGAGGGTAAGTCAGCGGGTATTACTCCTATTCAAAGGTATGTATAAATGTCATGGTACCAAGGATCACAAGGACCAACAATTTCGCACACGAATTTTGATTCTGGTACCTCGAATGCAGGCACAAGAAGCTTCTCTATCAGGAATTCATATTTTGGAACGTTATCGGGGATGTCAAGTAAGGATCCAATTGTTTCCATAGCATCTGCTACTCTGTTGTTGGCTCTAGGAATCTACTCAAATGTAATTTTTATGAAGGATGCTTTGAGAGTCTCCACCAATTTCTTGTATGGAGTAAGCTTTTCGTCTTTAGTTTTGTGTTCACCATTCACTTGGTTTATTATCAATTGAGAGTCTCCATATACTTTGAGAGCTATAATGTTCCACTACACTGCTATTCTGAGACCTATGGTTAATGCCTCGTATTCCGCAATGTTATTAGTGTAGGGAAATGCCAGTTTGTAGGACCTTGGTATGCAATCCCCTTGTGGGGTGATAAAGAAGATACCAGCTCCTGATCCATGATGCATGTATGAGCCATCAAAGTACAGTTTCCCGTTGTCAGCTATGTTGAGATTGAAAATAGATTCATCTGGAAACTCTAAAATGAGAGGATTCTCTGAATAGATTGGTGCTTCTACAAGTTGGTCTATGATGACTTGGCCTTTGATTGCTTTCCGCTCCACATATTCAATGTCGTATTCTGACAGTATCATCACCCATTTAGCCATTCTTCCAGTGAGCATTTCCTTTGATAATAAATACTTGAGAGGGTCAATTTTGGCGATGAGTTTATTTTGTGTGCCAACATGTAATGTCTAAATTTTTGTGATGCAAACACTACTGCTAGGCATGCTTTCTCAATGAATGAATAGTTTAGCTCATGTCCAACCATTGTTCTGCTGAAGTAATAGATAGCCCTTTTTGTTCCATTTTTCATCATGTTGAGCTAGGAGAGCTCCAAGGGTTGTTGTTGTTGCTAACATGTAGAGAATTAATGGTTTTCTTGGGATTGGTGGCATTAAGATTGGTGGTGTTAGTAGATATTCTTTGATTTTGTTGAATGCCTCTTCACACTCGATATCCCATTTGTACGCTACTCCCTTGTGGAGTAGGTGAGAGTATGGTTTTTTTTTGTTTGCTAACTGTGCTATGAATCTTGGAATGGATTGAAGCCTTCCGTGGAGACCTCTTAGTTGCTTTAATATTTTTGGTGCTTCCATGTCAAGGATTTCTTTTACCTTTACTGGATCTATCTCAATACCCCTCATTGACACTATATATCCTAGTAGCTTTCCCGATTGTATGCCAAAGACACACTTCTTTGGGTTTAATCTGACCTTGTACTCTTCCAACCTGTCAAAAATGGCACTTAAGGTTTCTATGTGATCTTTTCTCTTTCTGGACTTGGCTAGAATGTCATCAACATAATCTTTGACTGTCTTATGGATCATGTCATGGAATATCAATGTCATGGCCCTTTGGTATGTTGCTCCTGCATTCTTTAGGCTGAATCGCATCATATTCTAGCAATAAGTCCCCCATGGACAAGTGAAAGTCATCTTATGTTGGTCCTCTTTAACTATCATGATCTAATTGTATCTTGAGAATCCATCCATTAGTGATAGCATTTCATGTCTGACTGTCATGTCTACTATCATGTCAATGTTTGGAAGTAGGAAGTCATCTTTCGGACATGCTTTATTCAAGTCTCTAAAGTCTGTGCAGATTCTAATGCCCCCATCAAGTTTTGAGATAGGTACCAAGTTTGACACCCATTTTGGATAATCTATCAGTCGGATGAATCTTGCATCTACTAGCTTTTTTAGCTCCATTTTGACTAATAAGGTGATCTGAGGGTGCATTTTTTGAAGCTTTTATTTAACAGGCTTTGCTTCTGGATATACTGCTAAGTGGTGAACCACGATCTCTAGATCAAGCCCAAGCATGTCAGCATAGCTCCATGCAAATTTTATCTTTCTCTCTCTCTTAGGAAGGCTGCTAGGAGCTCTTGTTCCTCTGATAGTAATGACTCTGCATAGAATGTGATGTGTGGGTTTTCCTCTATTCCTAGATTGACTGGATTGCACCTTTCTACCAAGACTACTATTTTTTCTTGATGAATAGCTCTAAAAGGAAGATTGAATCCCCCATCCTCGGGTGCCTCAGAGAGGTTTTCATGATTGGATGTGTCCTTTCTTTTTACTTTTTTCTGGTCGGAGAGTGCCATCGTGTGCTTTTCACCCAAGGACTTAGATATTATTCTTGATTTTTCACTTTTGCGACTAAGGGATTCAATCATTTCCCCATAATAGGCATGTGTATCTAGCTTGATTATGAACCCTACTTTGTGATCCCCACACAAACTGTTATCCCACAGTCCCATGAATTTTGAGAGCACCTCATCATTTTCGAATGTATCAAGAACTAGTGGTCCTCGTTGTTCGTAGTCGATGAGTTGGGGATATACAAGGAAGATTCCATGATTTTGGTGGTCTAATTCAAAAGATAGGGTGCTAATCATACAAAGAGTGGTATCCTCAAATAGCCTAGATAAGTTGTTCATGGGATCCTTGTCATCACTATTGCTATAGATGTTGGTTATATCAAATGTGAAGTTATCTACGACGCAACCTGTAGATACTAGTAAGCATATTTCTACTGCAGTTGGCTGAGGAGGATTATTAACCCTTCTAACTAGAGGACTTCGGCCATGTATGGTTATACTCGGAGGGGTACTTCCAAGGCCAAGATTTGTTATTGTTCACGTCTCCGGAATGATAGGTATTATAATCCCGTTGTCATTTCTCCAAGTCTTTGGTTTCTGTCATATCCCATTGCAAGCATCATTTGCAGACCCATGCTTATGTCATCCATTGGTAAATCAGCTACTAGTCTTTCATCTTGATATATCATATGAGATGGATCTGCCTCAATAACTTCTTGGCCAAGATCTCCCCAACTTGTAAAGTTAGGATAGTTTTGAGGAGATGTTTGGGATGTGGAGGATTCATTTATTTGTGGGCGTCCCCGTGATCTAGGAGATTGTGGTAACTCTCCTACCACAAAATCATTTTTAGGGATCATGTAGTTTCCACAACCGTTACCTTGGATGATGACCTTAATGTCAGAAATGGTGGGAATGGTGGGAGTGACGGGTGTCTCTGTCACAGAAGTGGATGTGAGAGTGGCAAGATCAATGTATGGTGTAGATGGACCCTCATCATTTTTTGGTACCTAGGGGGTTTTATAGTACTTTGCTTCAAGGCTTTGCAATAGGAGAATCATTCGGGATCGCCATGGATGGTAACTTTTTGTCCCTCATGTGTGAATTTCACACATTGATGGAAATTTGACACTACTGCATTCATTGCATGAATCCATGGATGTCCTAGGAGGATGTTATATGGTAAGTCAAGGTCTAGGACCTGACATGTGGTTTCCATGATAGTCGGCCTTACTTGAATAGGGAGTTTGATTGTGCCCTAGGACACTCTTTCCTGATCATCATATTCTCTTATTGTGATACCCTTTCCTTTGTCGATAGAATCTTCTAAGATTTTTAATTGTTTGATGAACTTGAGAGAACAAATATTCAAGCCCGCACCTCCATCCACCAAGACCCTTTCAACTTTTCTTTTGTATACTATGACTTCTAAGTGGAGCGCACAGTTGTGAGATGGTTGAGTGGGGAAATCTTGGTCAGATAATGTGAGGAGATTTGGCATAGTGATATTTCCGACCATGACTTGGAATTGTTCTGCATCAAGATCTGCGGGGATAGTAGATGAAGCCAGTGCTTCCTCAAGGATTTTCCTATGGGTAGATGAGATTTTTACCAACTCCATGATGGATATTTTCATTGGCGTTCTTTTGAGCTAATCTAGGACATTGTAGCCATTGGGGATAGATCTAGATGTAGGGACTCTGTTTGGCTGGGATGATCCTGTGATGGTAACTTTTCCACCTCTTGTGGTGACTCCACAATCGGCATGGGCACCTTTGATGGTGATGACTATGTAGTATTCATCTAGGGAGGTGAAAATAGTTTCATACACATGATTCACATTTTTGTGTGTGCCTTTCCCCTTATCAGTGTTATTATTATTCCCTTTATTGCCATGGTTAGGCATCATATTCGTGTATATCTTAAGGTCTTGGTTTCCTGTTGGCTGTTCCACATTTATAATTCTTTGATCTATGAGATCTTGAATTATGTTTTTTAGCCTCATACAACTGTTCGTGGTATGCCCTTTGATTTTATGGAAGTCACAAAGTTGATTCTCATTATACCAAGGAGGTTTCACATCCAGTTCTTGGTAATTCTCATAGGTGGGAGCTTTGATGAGTTTTTCATTTATTAGCTTCTTCATGATGAATTCAAGTGGTTCCCCAAGAGCAGTGTACTTTTGCTTGGGGTAATTATTGTTCTGTTGGGGTGGTCTCCTTTGATCATTGAGATTGTTAATTATCAGATTATTGTTTGGTTGTTGTATTATTTGATGATTGTTTTTGTGTTGGATTTGGATTTGTGGTGTGGGTTTATTTTGGCATTGGGCACTGATGACCACTTTGGCATCGACAACACCATCATTCGTAACTTTTTTGTTCCTTTCCCACGTGCGAGGTTTATCATTGTAATTGGTGGGTGGGCAGTTGTTTTGTTGTTCAAGGTATGAAGCTAATCCCGCAGGTTGTGTCATAAGGGCTCGTTCGATGTTGAGCGCCTTAGAGATCAACTGGTCATATGTGGTGATCCCTTGTACCTTGAGATGAAATGCCAAGAGGCCGTCAAGGTTGGATATGATGGTGCAAACTTGTTGTTCTTCGGGCATGGTCCATTTTCTCCAATTGGCCTTGGATCACCATCATTATAGGAATGAAGCAAATGATTCATTCTTTCCTTGTTTCAGAGCTGAGAGTTCTTCTAGACTGACATCCATTGCAATATTGCATGTGTAGTTTTTAATGAATGCATCTATAATTTCTTGGAATGTTTTGATGCCTGTAGGTAGGCGAGAGAACCATTCCATAGCGTGGCCAGCCAAACTCCTAGGGAATATCCACATCAGATAAGTATCGTGGTATGTGACTTCCATGCAATGAACCTAGAATTCCCTGATGTGATCTTCAGGGTTTCTCATCCCTCGATATTTGTCAAACTTGGGGATCTCAAATCCCTTGGGGAATAGTTTCATCACAGGCTCTTGTCAAATGGATATGGACACAAGTTGCTTGTTGTTTTTATGGTTCGTGCTGATTGAAGATCGAGCACTTGTTGCGAGAGCAACCTGATTTGTGTCGTTACATCATTTTGTGGATTAGGGGGTGGGATGAAGGTGTTCTGGGGTGTTTCAATTGTAGGTTGGATGGGTGGATTGGTTGGTGTGTTATTTGATGGTATTTTCACATTTTTTCGAGTTAGGTATGCTTGTACTTGTTGTTGTATGAACAACGCTTATTGTTGTTCTTGTTGTTGTTGCTGTGCTAAGATTGCTTGTTGTTGAGATTTTTGTTGTGCTTGTTGTTGGGCTTCCAATTGGGCTTCTTCCTGCTGCTCTTGATATTGTTTTATTGCTTGTTGATATGCTTGTAGTTGCACTGCTTGTTTTTGTGCAAGAAGTTGTGCTTGTGCTTGTGCTTGTTGTGCTTGATATTGGGTGTGCGCTTGAGCTTGGGCTTGGTCTTGTGTTGCTTGTTGTTGCAATAGAATTTAGGCTTGAGCAGCATTTTTTGCTTGTAATGTGACTTGGGCTACTTGAGCAAATGTGTAGCTTGAGCGGCTTGTTGTTGTTGTTGTTGCAATAGGGCTTGGGCTTGTGCGGCCTGTTGCGCTTGTTGTGCAATTTGGGCAGCTTGAGCATTTTGTGCTTCTTGTGCGGTTCGTTGGGTAGTTATTTGTGCGGCTTTTTTCTTTTGAATTTGTAGGAATTCCTTTTGATAAGTGGCTTGGTGAGTGGCTTTCCATGCCATGCTGTATTGGTTTGATAAATTGGAGTTTGGTGGTGGTGGGGGTGGTGGTGGATTTGGAATGGTGTTTGTAGTGGTGGTGAGTGGTGATGTTGTGTTGGTGGTTTGAGTGGTAAATGGTTTTGTTGATGTGATTGGACCTTGATAGACCATACTTTGAGATGTTAGGGGGGTGGTTGATGATGTCACAATTGTTTGTGTAGTTGTCATCTATTTTTGCGTTATCGATGACAAGTTTTGAGAGTTTGGCGTAATGCTTTGATTGGTGTTTGGAATGTTGGTTTGATTGATATTTGGTAAAGGTGGAAGCCCCAAACCAAGTAAAGGTGTGGATAATGGTGGTAATGGTGGAAGAGGTGAAAATGTGAGGGGTGTGAGTTCTTGAGAAAATGATGTGCTGTCAAAAATTCCCCCAGGTCTGAACATGTCACCTTCCTCTTGCAAATTTGTGAGGAGAGAAGTTTGAGGTGTTGCGTAGAAGGATGATGATGATGGATCATTAGGATTATGGAAAGTGAGAGGAACATACTTATGTAATGGATTTTGGGGTATGTTTTGTTCCAAAATGGTATTTGCATCCAAGTCTTGATTGTTAACAAGGGGGTGTGTTTGAATAACATTAAGAAATGCATTTCCCTTATTAATATTGGGTTGGGTTGGAGTAAAAGATGTGATTTGTGAAATGTTTTGAGTAATGCTTTGGGATGGGGATGTAGATGAGATGGGGAGTGTGGATGAAATTAGAGGCACGGTCTCCAAAGAGGGTTCCACTATAGAGCTCACATCGAAATCAGAAGGTAATTTGGCCCCTTGTTTTGCTAGTTCAAGCATGTATAGTGAAGGGTTAAGCCTCATCATGATGTTGATGATTTTATGGTTTTTTGGATTTTGGAGCATTTCGGTTATTTATTCATGCGACATCCCAAAGGTAAGATCTTCTCCTTGGATTTCCTCTTGTGGGTTTTGTGATGATGAGATAGTCAAAGGATTGCTTGATTCGACAGGATTCATTTAGACGTTCGTTTGGCTTAGATCACTTGAAGCTGGTGTTTCTTTTTCAGCTTCCATGTTCTTATTGTATTGAGATCTAGTTTGAACCGTAAAATAAGGATCAATTTTCAAGAATATGGGAGATGAATCTCTTAATTCTTTGGATTGATCTTTAATTTATGCACAAAAGAGAAAATTTTAGGATATCTTGAGGATCGAAAGGTGATATGATGATGATGTAAGAGATGGATGATGTGGATGTTTTGATCTTTTGATAAATCTTGAGGGGAATGCTAGACTTTTAGGACTTTTGGATATGTTTCAGATTTTGGTTTTGATTCTTTGGATTGTCCTTGATTTCATTGATTTTGGTTTGCTTTGATTGAACAAATAGACCCTAAGATGTTGGATGATTGTCTAAGGGGTAGATTTTCTCAAAGGATGATAATTTGAATATGTGTAGGGAGAAGGATGCATCTACCCACACCTATTCAAACAAAATGATAATTTAACCAAGCATATGAAGAAGGATGCATCTACATATATCTATTTAAAAAAGATGGTTTGATAACTTTGACTAAGCATATGCAAAAGGATGCATCTACACATACCTAGCCAAAGATGATTTGATAAAGATTTCAAGGATTTGATGATTTTGATTTTTTCCAAAAAGCCTAGCATGAAGGATAATTTCAAGATTTCCCAAAAGGTGATGGTGAGATGATTTTTGGTTTGATGTTTGAAGGATGGATGAGAAAATATTTTTATTTCTTTTGATCCAAAGATGAACCTAATAAAAAAGACACTTTGTTTACCTAAACCTCAGTATTGAAGAACATGCAATGCTTCTATAGACCTTTATAACCAAGAAGTAGTTCAATTTGAGCATACATTTCTGGATTTTGAATCAAGGACTTTTGTTTTGGGATTTGACTTCTTGGAAATCATGAGGTTTCAACACATGTGAGAGTTCATTTTGTTTATCTTTGCTTAATGGCTTTATTTTACTACAAACACTTCTTTGATTAGGTTTCCAAACTAGATGTCCAATGTCTTAATTTCTTTGAATCCCACAAAGTATGTTATGTGGAAATTTGATGAATTCAAGGAAAGGGTTACCTATTGTTTAACTTTAGTAGACAAATTAAGAGGTAATCCAAGTGTTTAGAAACCTCTAAGGATAGAATCCCAAGGGAAAGCAATAACACATGGATTGGGTCAATTGTATTTGTCTTCTAAAGGGTTTGAAAGTTTGATGATGAAGTTTAAGTGTTTGTTTCCAAGATGTTTTCGAACAAGCAAAGCATTTTGTAACCAAGAATATGTACAACCCTATGGATATGGAAGACAATATTTGTTGAGTCCCCACTTGGACAAGTCCAACTACGCTTATCTTTAGTGAATGGTTAGATGCTTGACCCCACTAGCTCCCCTCCACGGCTCATTAAAGTCATTCAGGGCAGCCAAGCATCAACACCCATGAAAATCCCATGGCATGCTTTGCATTTCTACTAAAAGACCGTAAAAGTGTGGGGCGGCTTCAGAATGACCATTCTTGCACCAACAAATAGATCAAGGATTTTGACAATTCTAGAACATGGGTTTTAATTAGGACTTTACATTCGTGGAGATTGACCCATATGGTGAGAGTCCCTTTTCAGATCCATCTCGTCAGAGCCAACCGCATGATATTGGCACTTATTCCAATACCTACATTTATATCCCGGTTGGAAATACTCTTGGCTTTAGAGTGTTACCGTTTGAGTCATTCCCTTGGGTGAGTAATTTTCCCCCAAGGCAAGCCCTCCAAGATAAACAAAAGTGAGTAAATAAAATATCTGTAACTCGATCAATCTTTGTTTGCAACACAAAGAGAGAGAATGTACGCAATAATTCTCTACTCACACATGCACAATGTTTTGTTCAATTTTAAACCCAAAATGAAGCGTGGAGGTGATTGCTTTATCTCAACCTAAAATCACGAAAAAGGCCTTTTGATTCTCAAGATCGCTATAAAGCGCAAGAGAAGCGCATACTTCCTTTTTCAATGAAGTTAGTTTAAGTAAGCCATCACGAAGACAAAGTTGCACTTGTTCATTTTAGAGCCAAAAAGCAATTGTGAGTTCTTTTTAATGCACCAAAGGACAAATGAGAGTTGTTTTGTTCAATTGTTTAACCAAAAAACAAACTCTAGTAAGTTGTAGTCCTAATGTTCATTTTAAGCCTTTGCAAAAATTGAAAAGGTTCTTTTTAAAAGCCCAAACAAAATTAGTGTCCTAAGCAAGAAGAAATAATAGTTTCCTAAGAGTGTTAAACAAACACTAAAGTGTTAAAAAACACTTTGATTTTGTGAAATACCATCATCATGCTTCCCTTTCTTTCGTTTTCAATTGATCCAACCTACAAGAGATAAAATCAATCAAATTCTACAAAACAAAGAGGTTAAAAAGCAAAAAATAGAAGATAAACTTATCATTTGACAAAGGCACGTGTTAAAATGAAATTCCAAATTTTTACTCCTTGTCAGCGATGCAACCTGTGACTACATTGCAGTTTGATTTCTCTAGAGGTGCTAAATGGTGCCGCTTACCAGTCAATGGTGCTTTGTACCCAGACTAGTGAGCTCAAATGCATCATCCTTTTGCTCAGTGGTGCAGTTTGATTTTTTTGAAAATTCCCATGGGTCAGATTGGTCAAGCGGTGCGGTTTGAAATTCAAAATCTTGGGTGGTAAGACTTCAGCGTCGTAGTTTGAATTTCTAGTAGTGATATATGGTGGCGCTAGAGAACCAACGGTGTTGAACAACAATGTTGAACCTGTAAACAAAGACAAATGTGTGAATTTGATAAAAAAAGCATGATTGAATGGTGAGATTGCCCTCCTTCTACTACCAAAATGTGTGAACCCCAGTCCTAGTACCTGCAAAAAAATAAGAATAAACACATTAGATGATAGAATGCAAGCAAGAACAAGGATTCCCCATGAAATCCATTTGCAAAGTCCAAATTAGGAAAATAAATGAAGAACACAATAAGAAAACAACAAAATGGAGATTGAGTCCTAATTAAGTGAGCAAACTCATGATCCCATGGGGGAATTGGTGCCAATTTGATGTGAAAATTGGCCCTTTCCCAATTCCTAAGATGTAAGCTTGATGAATGTTGATGGGTGATCCAATTTGATGAAGGATGGTGAGTGCTCCAAGCTAAAAACCTCCATAACCTAGCTAAGAACTCAACGGTATTGGTGAAAATGGCTAAAGATTTGAGTATAGTAACTTTGCATAAATTGTGGATGATGAAATGAGGAATGTGTTAGCTCTCAAAAATGTAGGTAAAATACGTCAAGAGGTTGCCAATCTCTTAGTACATTTTAGGGTAACAGACAAGGCCAAATGGTTTAGACCTTCTACTCTTCAGGTGTACCTATGTGAATAAAGTAGACTTAAGGTTGTATGACTTGACTGAATTGATGGATCTATTACAGTGGCACAAATGTAATAGATAAAAGCTTGCAGACTACTACTCCTAATATTAAATTTGAAATGTGAATGTTTTTTGAACAAAGATTTTATAGAATTCTAAGATGTGGATAGTGTGACTAGTGCCTACTTCTATTGGGCTAATGGAGTCAAGAGGTAAATGATATGTATTTCCCCCTTTTGGCTTAACTCTAGTTGTTAGGCACTTTGAGAATGAGGTTCTATGATTGGCATAAAACTTCACCAAATTTATGACTTGCATAAATTGTGTTGGAATATTTTCTTACCAGGCTCTTCTTCAATTATCCAAAAGAAATCTTTAAATCATTGTGATTCATCCAAAAGGATTTAAATATGACTTGTAGACACCAATTGATTAATTCACACAAAATGGGAATACATTTTGATAAATCAGAGATATACTTGATATACTGATTTAAATGATTAAAAGACCTCAAGTTGGAGACAACCAGATAAAAATGTAAATAATTTCATCACAACAACTGAACACGAAGAAAGGATTTCACCAAATTTATGCATTCTTCTCCATTAAATAATTTGAAAGGATTTTACAATATACAACATGATGTTTTATTTCGGCAACAGTTCACCCTATCCAATTACCTAACCTACTTATTTCTCCTAGATCTAATGTATCTCCTATATGATACAATTTCACTTTGCATATATACATTATTTTAGGGTTACAACCCTTCACATTATCCATCTGAGGTAAATCTTCATTTTGATGCAACTCCTTGTTGAATTATCTTCGGAAAAATAAAATATTTAATTAATTTCCTTTTGGAAAATTAAATATTTTAATTTTCATCCTTGTGTCTTTGTGAATAATAATCATCATTTCATAATTCTTTTGAAATCTTAATAATCTTCACTAATCCTTTTCCTAGAAAATCTCTGGCTTATTCAATTTAATAAAATAATCCTTGGGTAAAATAATTACCCCCTCCATGACTCTTTGAGTGAAATATTCTCCACTTATGTCTCTTGATTGGAAGATTTCACCATATTTAATAAATCATTTCTTCGGGTAAAATAATTACCTATCCATTTAACCACATTGGTGAAAACGTTCCAACCCCTCGAGAAAATATTTTATAAATTTTACCCTTTGTGTATTTGTGGGTAAAATGATTATAACTCCCTTTGTTAAATTACTTCTCATTTCAATGAGAGCATTTTAATTTATTAAAAAATACTCACCTTCACCATCATTGAATAAGTCCTTACTTTATTACCCTGGCAATCCCAACATTAAAATCTCTTTTTAATTTTTTACCCATATAACATTGGTATCATTTATCTTAATTATTTTTCACCTCAAGCTTTCGGCGTGACTTGTATCATCAAAGAGACATTCCACCGATCTCACACATCTCTCACCGATGAAGCCCATCTTTCGGTTGTTCGTAAGACTCTTCCCGAGAATTCTTCATTAGTGTAACTTGTAATCTATCAGAGAGACTAGAAAACTCATATTGATAGCACATATCTTGCCGACAAGTTTAGGGTTTTTTTCCCTAGCATGTCAGTGCGCAGGATGGTCTAGAGTAATAGCTTCCATAACTTCTTTCATGGCATTCACCAATGAATGCTTTCCATTTGAACATATATGCAATTATTATATCCGACGAAGATTATAAGTGAAAAGAAGCTCGTTGGATATCCTCAGATCATCTCAAAACAATGTTGCTCCACCAATGAAATTTCTATTTTGATTATTCGTGAAATTAGAACTACTCCATCTCCCTGTTACAGTGGCATGATGGAGAACAAACCAATGCCTTATGTGTGACAATGAGCAAACTAACTGGTTGTCATTTGCAACCTCATTCGATATCGGGCTGAATTCACCATTTCTTTTTTAAAACCATCTCTCCTCACCGTTTCTATTGAAGATTTAAAATCTTCCTACTCTTTGCACTTCGGGTTCAATTTCTCTTGGGTGTGATTGACCTTTGGCAGGGGCACTTCACGTTGATATACCTTTCCCAATGGAATGTGTTGTTTTATTGTAATCCATGAATGTCTTCTACACAATTCATCTTTTGTTCTTACACTGGGTGTTATTCTTCCTCTGTGAAGGGTTTGCAAGCCTTGCACGTAGTTCTATTCTTTCAAAACTATTAAATTCCTTTCAGATTGCTAATAGATATCATTTGCATTTCATCTCTCTGTTTCTATCTTCCTTTCACCAAAGTCAAGTGTACGAAAACTTTGCCATAGCTGATAGTTTGGCATGCCTTACTTGTGTTTCCACATTTGAACTCAATCTCTTTAGTTGTTTGTTTGGTGAGTCCCACCATGGTTTCTTTCCTTTGAGTATTTCTTGAAATGTAATAGAGAGCTCCCCCTTTCAATGAAAATGTCAATTTGAATTTTCCTCTGAACTCGTAGCTACTCTATGAAATGGTTGCTCTTCATATAATTTTACTATTTCAGAGTTATACAAGCTTTTAAAGAACTTCCCTGGTTAGTGATTCATGCATTGCTTCAGCTTTTATGCATAGACACCATTACTTTTTTGGGGGAAATTTTGAAATAAAGAAATATCTTTATACTGAATCAACCGAGCATCAAAAGAGATTGCAGCGATGTTGAAATAATCCCCTCTCCATATAAAACTCCTTCACATGTGGTCTGACCATCAATAAACATCCATCCTTTCTTACCGTGCAACTACACCTGTATGATATTGCTTAAAGTTGAGGAGAAGTTTATTCTGCTATGAAAATGTGGGAAAAAATTCATTCATCTATTTGGGCATGTCAAGATTATTATCTCATGGCTCTTTTTAATTTATTTCCCATTAGGATATTTGAATTGTTCCTTTATCCTCATTTGATAATTACTACCATTTATGCTATTACACATTGCTCTTTTACTTTTGTTCTATGGATATGTTGACTGTCAGTTCATCCCTTCAACCAATAAATGTACTTGATATATTTTATGCTATGGTTTATACCAACATGCACAATTTGGGAGTATTATCAAGATAAACAACACTAATGTCCTTTGGCGGTTGTATTGTCTTTTACACCTAATTCCCATTATAAGTGACATCCAGTTCAACCACTTTTGTCCAATTCTTCTTAAATGCTTCTTCTCCAATTGATCAATTTTCATGATGCTTTATTTCTAAATTGAAGTGGGTATTTCTCAAAATTTGTCTTTTGACATTTTGCATTGTGAAAAAATGGGTCAAGTAGCCTCCAAAATCTAAGTGGAAAACTGATCAAAACTTTTCCTTAAGCCATGAAATCGCACCAGTATGTCAATTGATGGTAGGGGGGTGTGATTGTGAAATGGTTTGGCAAGAAATTATTGGAATTGAAAGTTGTTCAAAATCAAAAATTACTTATTCAGCCATTTTTACAACTTTTTAAAACAAATTAAAACTCACTAATTTGAAATCTTGTAAAAATGACAAATCACTTCCTATGAAGCCATAACTTGGGAGACTAGTTCATTTGAGATCCATGAGCATGTGTGCACAATTATTTTTCATCAATCTTCATTCTTCACAAAATATCAAATGCCAAAAGTTGACCCTTTTGCAGCTGTTCTGCAAATGAAATCCTCAAACTGTGTAAAATCCAGTCGGAATTGATTTTGCAAAAATACCAAATGATGTTCAAATTCCTTGAAAATTGGCATGGATGCACCTTGAGATAGGGAGATTCAAAAGAACCAATTGGTCTATCATAATATCTTTTCATATGCTTAATATTTTCCTTCCAAGTAGGCCACTTTAACAGATTTCATTGTGCTAACAGCAGATTTTCTCAAAAACCCTTAAACTTGGCCCTCTGAAACTTTTTCAAAACTGATCGTATGAAGCTAAAAATTGGCGTGCACATTCCCACATGGTAGATGGATATATTTGCAAAATTATTTTGTGTGAAATTGAACAGATCCAAAATTATTATTTTCAAAATGTACTCCTGAGACTGATTTTCAACTGAGTTTTATGACTATTAAAATCAAGTTTCACAATATGAGAACCTAAAATTTGAATGAAATTTTAGGCTCTAACAGAATGAAGCCTCTTATTTATAGAATTCCAAGATGGATGAATGTCCAAAATAGAGCAATGTGGGACTAACATTCAACCAATGGCAAGATGCCACTTGTCAACCTATGAGTGGATGGAGGATGTTCAAGTTTTGAGGATTGTGCCAATAAATGCATATTTTTGAATTTTGAATTTGTTGAAATGGCATGCAAGAGGGAAGAAAGAATGCATTGAATGCCACTTGGCTCAAGGCAAAGGACATGTAAGATGGAGTAAATGCCTTGTTGGATGTGCATGTCAACTTGGATTTTTGAATTCAAACTTGGTGAATATTCCCAAAAGATGCCTTGTTGAGGAAAATAGAGATTTAATAAATCAATTAAATCTATTTTCATGTGCAAGTGGTAAAAACTGGAGGATTGGACATGATAAGAGATTAAATTAATCAAAGTTAATTAATTTAATGAAGGGGGTTAAATGATGTGACCTATTTGACTTAAATTTGTGGATTTATTTAAATCAAATATGAGAGGAATGTGATGAGAGATTAATTAAATAAAGATTTTGATTTATTTAATTAAAAGAGATGATGGTTAGATTAAACTAAATAAGGTTTTAATTTATTTAATTTAATAGATAGACTTTAGAGATTTAATCAAATAAATTTAATTATTTAATTAAATTGGATAATTAGATCAAAATGGTTAATTTAATTATTGAGAAGAGGTGACTTAATTAGATAACTGGTTTATTTAATTAAGAAAGGAATATTGATGAATTTAATCAGATAGGGGTATTTGATTAAATGGTTAGACCGAAGGATGATTTAGGATGAAACGATGTTAGTGGTTAGGATCAAGTGCACAATGTCAATCGGTACATTTTACGTGTCTACACAGATTACTATAGGATGTACTAGTACTAGGCCGTGCCGAGGGAAGCTCAGGTTCTAGACTTCCCAGAGGATAGGTCATAGACCAATAGAGCAACACTGGGAGAGAGGAGGTGGTGAGGGAAGTAGCCAACAGGGCTAGGCCTTCATTTTTTATCAGAGATAGGATTCCTTTTGCGCCCTTTGGGCTCATTTTTGATAGCCCCATGGGCCGATTGTACTTATTGACATACACTTGTACATTGATCTGATTTTTGTATCATGACAACACATTTGATGATATATGAGATGATGATTTTGATGTGATATACTATGTCCTAGTTTATGCATTATGGGTGATCTTTTTTTTTTATATATGCTATGCACTAATGTTCTATCCTATGTGGTGCAATGTGATGTAGTGATTATCTTAATGAATGGATGCATTTATTTTTTAGTATCTTTTTATGCACTTTTTTATGATGATTATGTATGGATGGTGCAAATGTTATGCTATGCAAAATGTTGTATATGCTAGCGTTATAGATGCTTATATATGTTCTATGATGTTATGAGTGTAAATGATATGATGCATGCAAATAATGTTTTATATGGATGCAAATGATGAAATTATTATAATAACAAATCTCTATTATGCCCCTAATGGATGGAATGCAATCTTTTTCGTTATCTTTTCTCGTGCATTATATGGTGATGTGTTTATGATGGTGCTACTTATGTGATTATGAATTTTTATGACGATATTTATTGTATGATATGATGGATGTAAGCAATGCAAACGTTTTAATGATGAGATTCTTAGAATAACCAATCTATATTATGCAAATGATGGAAATGCAATGTATATGATATGATCTACTATTTCTATATGATATGATATGCATTATATTGATGGTTTGTGGATGCAGGATGGATGCAACGATGATTGATGAACTGATTAACTGTCATGATACCATGTTAGCGCGAAAAGCAAGAGATAGAAGAAACTAGAGATTCCAACCAGACATGAGACGATGATGATGATGATGATGATTTTCTTGCTAAGGAGTTGGGATTTTCAAAGGGCTAATTACCTTATGTTTGATAACACACATAGGTACGATGCAACAAGATATAAAGAACCAGGATGGTGTTGTAACTATTGTGATGGACTTTGACTCGACAATTATATAGGAGTATCCTTGTTCACACCTGGCATATGGAACCTTATTCAGAATGTAGTTCAGATATTTCAAACATCTTGGACCAAAACATAGAAAAGCAAGCCTTCTTATGTGGTCAACAAGACACCTAAAACATCCTCCCTATGCCCAAATAAAGCATGCATGACCGAGGTTATATTACAAGAACATCCAACAAGCGCAGCAGATAAAAAGATAATGATCATTGCCCCATTCCTATCTCTCTAATATTTTGATTAGACATCATTGAGAGGTCCTTGGAATGAGCGAGATAAAATAAATCAACAAGATAAAGATAAAGTGAACAAACAAGCTAATGTTCTTCAATATCGCTAGCCAAGACTAAACTACGGTAATGCCTGATGTTGATGTCCATTGTAGGAAGCATGCATCCTAGGACATGACGATATCAGATGATTTTGATATGGGATTGATTGGATGATAGGCTATTGACACAAAGAGTTGACTAACTTGTTTACGTACTGACCTAGACTTAAGATTTTGACGTTTCGAGTTTTCACTTTTGAACTGCTAGACTTGTTTTCAACTATTTTACCAAAGGTTGAGGATGATGAGGATTTATTATGAGTGATTTTTATTGTGGGTGAAAGCGAGATGAGACAGATGGATTTTTTCAAATATTTGGATGTTTTTGGAGTTTTCTGAACTGTTTTGAGGCTATTTTTGTTATTTTTGAGATTTTTGCAAATGTTTTAATTTTTTTTATTTTCAAATGTTTTGGGGTTTTCTAAAATTTTGACCAAGAGACTAATCTACAGAACTATCCTAGGTGCCTCGGGAGATGATCAATAGATTAGCCTTTCCTACGTTATACATGTAGAGACCACATAGTTTGATTGGCACAGACTCGATTATTTGATGAGATATGAACAAATGGATTGCTAGTTTATTACGACGAACTCCTAGCTCAGACTAACCTAAGAGTCATAGGGGATGATCAAAGATCAACCTTTCCTATGTTCAAGGCTCAGAGACCCATAGTTTGACAAGATGACTCTTTCTTTGAATTTTTGACTTGTTTTGGGATTTTGATATATTTTGAATGTTTTTGGGATTTTTGCATTTATGATATATTTGGATTTTTTGATTTTATGATGTTTTTGGATTTTCTAATTTTAGGGACCTCCATAATATACATGAATCCGATCTGATGAGAACATGCCCGCAACGTGAAACAATAGACTACTCCAATAGAGGCAGGACAAACTAGCCTTGAGGATGGGTCGAGTAGTACTATGAGGGATCATGACATGAACACAAGACCAAGCTATGATGCAAATGCCGAATAGATGGGTGATGGATGGAGATATGGAATGTGATGGATGATGTTGAATGATCCATGAGGATCCTGGTGGATGGAAAGTGCTTATTTACACAAGGCACCTGTTTTCTAGGTTTTCACCAAGGTACTTGCCTAAAGTGTCACTAAAGTGGTTTTCACTAGAGGAAATTTTTCTCTTTACTATTTTTTATCATTTTTTTGCTTTCCTGATTTTTTTTAAAAAAATTTTTTGTTGTCACCAAGACGCCTGTTTGCTAGGTTTTCATCAAGGTGACCATTTTTTCAAGACATTTTCTGATTTTTTTGGATTTTTTAGTTTTATACCTTGAAAGATTAGGCATAAAACTTTTTGAGATGGGAGTTGTTCATGGGCTCCTGCAGAGTTTTTCCTTTCGGTGTTGACAACTAATATGCCACTGACTTGTAATTTGTTGTGATGACAAATGGTCCTAACTAGTTAGGTTCAAACTTTCCTTTTCCATTTGGGTTTGGGATGTTCTTCTAGTTCTCCTTTAGTACAAGTTCTCCGACATGAAAGGTCCTGCTCTTGATTTTCTTGTTATAGCTCCTCTTGAATCAATTCTAATAGAATTGTAAATGGTTCAATGCTTCTATGCATCGCTCATCCAGAAGCTCCAACTCATTCAGTCTTGATACTTAGTATTCTTCATCTATGATGAGGTTTTGTAGTGATATTCTCAGTGATGGGAGCTCGATCTCAATGGGAAATATGGCTTCTGATCCGTAGACTAGGGAGAATGGGGTGGCACCTGTTGGTGTGTGGATGTTGGTTTCATAGGCCTAGAGAGCAGGATTTAGATGAAGATTCCAGTCACAACCTACGTCATTGACTATCTTTTTGAGTATTTTCAAAATGGTTTTATTAGTGGCTTCTGCTTGGCCATTGCCTTAGGGATAGCATGGAGTAGAAAAGTGATGGATTTTGAATTTTTTGCATAGGTCACAAAAATCTTGATTTTTGAAAGGTGTCCCATTATTTGAGATAATGGATTGTGGAACACCATAGCAGCATATGAGATAGTTCAAGATGAACTTTGATATCTACTTCCCAGTTATGTAGGTCATGGGGATTGCTTCCACCCACTTCATAAAGTACTCAATGGCGGTTATGATTAACTTGTGGCCATTGGATGAGGTGGGAGTGATTTTCCCAATGAGATCAAGCCCCCACTATGAAAAGGGCCATGGTATGAAAATTGGATGAAGTTCTTGAGCTAGAGCATGGATAAGGTCCCCATGCTGTTGACATTGTAAACACCTTCTGATTTAGTCATGTGCTTCCCTTTCCATAGTAGGCCAATAATACCCTGTCCTCAACAATTTCTTGGCCAAGGTCATTTTGCTCAAGTGCAAACCAAAAATTATATTATGTACCTCAGTTAAAGAAATTAGGGCTTCTTCAGTGTTTAGGTAGCATAATAAGGTTCCCTCTATGCTCCTACGATACAAGGTATTTCCTAGGACGACAAACCAGGATGCTTTTTTGACAAAGGTTCTTTTTCAACTTGAGGGTAAGTCAGCAGGTAGGACCACTATTCGTAAGTAGGTATAAATGTCATGGTACCATGGATCATCGGGACCAATGATTTCACACACAAATTTTGACTCTGGTACCTCGAATGTAGGCACAAGAAGCTGTTCTACCAGGAATTCATGTTTTGGGATGTTACAAGGGATATCTAGTAGGGATCCAATTGTTTCCATGGAATTCGCTACTCTATTATTCACTCTTGGTATATACTCAAATGTGATTTTGATGAAGGATTCCTTGAGAGTCCACTAATTTCTTATATGGAGTGAGCTTGTCATCCTTAGTATGGTATTCGCCATTCACTTGATTTATTAGCAGCTGGGAGTCTCCATATACTTTGAGAGTCATGATGTGCCACTGCACTGTTATTCTGAGACCTATGGTTAATGCCTCATACTCTACAATGTTGTTAGTGCAGGTAAATGCCAATTTGTAGGATCTAGGAATACAGTCCCCCTATGGGGTGATGAAGAAGACACTAGCTCTTAATCCATGTTGTGTGTAGGAACCATCAAAGTATAGTTTCCAATGGTTGGCTATGCTGATATTGAAGATGGATTCATCTGGAAATTCTGATATGAGTGAATTCTCTGAATACATGGGTGCTTCCGCAAGCTGATCTATAATGACTTAGAATTTTATGGCCTTCTGATCTATGTATTCAATATCATACTTCATAGTATCATGACCCACTTGGCCATCCTTCCCATGAGCATTTCCTTTGAGAGAAGATATTTGAGGGGGTTGATTTTGGCGATGAGTTTGATTTTGTGTGCCAACATGTAGTATCTGAATTTTTGTGAAGCATACACTACCACTAGACATTCTTTTTTGATGAATGAGTAGTTTAACTCATGCCCGATCATTGTTCTATTGATATAGTATATGGCCCTCTCTGTCCCATTTTCATCATGCTGAGCTAGAAGAGCATCGAGGGCTACTGTTGTTGCTGACACATAGATGATTAGTGGTTTTCTTGGAATTGGTGGAATGAGGACCAAAGGTGTGAGAAGACATTCTTTGATTTTTTTGAAGCCTTCCTCACACTTTTCATGCCACTTGTATTCTACCTCCTTCTGGAGTAAGTGAGAATAAGGGTTTTTCTTGTCTATCAGTTGTGCTATGAATTTGTGGATGGACTGAAGCCTGCCTTAGAGGCCTCTCAATTGTTTCAATGTTTTGGGTGCCTCCATCTTAAGTATTGCCTTCACTTTAGCTGGATCTATTTCAATACCCCTCATTGACATTATGTATCCTAGTATCTTTCCTGATTGTATGCTAAAGATGTACTTCCTTGGATTTAAATGGACCTTGTATTCCTCCAGCCTATCAAAAATAGC
The DNA here is from genome assembly GCA_007258455.2 of Sequoia sempervirens. Taxonomy (NCBI): domain Eukaryota; kingdom Viridiplantae; phylum Streptophyta; class Pinopsida; order Cupressales; family Cupressaceae; genus Sequoia; species Sequoia sempervirens. The sequence goes on along the minus strand of VDFB02000003.1, from coordinate 310,758,516 downwards.
ACTCAAGGTTGCTATGTGATCTGTCCTCTTTCTAGATTTTGTTAGTATTTCATCAACATAATCTTCAACATTTTTTTGCATCATGTCAAAGAAGATTAATTTCATGGCTCTTTGGTAGGTGGCCCTAGCATTCTTTAGGCTGAATGGCATCATATTCCAATAGTAAGTCCCCCATAGACAAGTGAAGGCTATTTTGTGTTGGTCTTCTTTGGAAATCATTATTTGGTTGTACCCAGAGAAACCATCCATCAGAGAGAGCATTTCATGTCCCGCCGTCATCTCTACAATCATGTTAATGCTAGGCAACGGGAAATCATCTTTTAGAAATGCTTTGTTTAGGTCTCTAAAATCCATGCAGATTCAGATTCCCCCATCTGGTTTTGAAATATGAACTAGATTGGATACCCACTGGGGGTAGTCAATTGGTCATATGAATCCTACGTCAAGTAGCTTTATTAATTCCATTTTGACCAGTAGAGCGATCTGAGGATGCATTTTTCTCAATTTTTGTCGGACAAGCTTTGCTTCAGGATACACTGCTAGATGATGTACCACAATCTCTAGATCGAGCTCGGGCATGTCTTCATAGCTCCATGCAAAGTTGAATTTACGTTCTCTTAAAAAGGTAGCTAGGATCTCTTGCTCTTCTGACAATAATGACTCTGCATAGAATATGATGTGTGGGGTCTCCTTTATTCCCAAGTTAACCAGATTACAATTTTTGGCTAGGACCGCTGATTTTTCCTAATGTAAAGCTCTGAGAAGAAGATTGAATCCTGCATCCTCAGGCACCTCAGAGAGGTTTTCACCGTTGGATACATCCTTTATTTTTATTGTTTTATGATCAAGGAGTGCCATCGTGTGGTTTTCACTCAAAGATTTTGAGATTATTCTTAGATTTTCACTTTTGTGACTGAAGGACTCAATCATCTCCCCATAGTAAGCCTATGTGTCTATAATTATTTCAAAACCAAATTTATGATCCCCACATGGTATCGTGTCTCGCAGTCCCATGAATTATGAGAATACCTCATCATTTTCAAATGTGTTAAGAATCGGTGGTCCTCATTGGTTGTGATCAATGAGTTGAGGGTAGACTAGCTTTATCTCATGGGATTGGTTTTCAGACTCATAGGATAGGGTACTTGTTGATGGTGTTTTCTGCACAGCAACAACTCAGACAGAAAATGATATTCTATCTCTCTTGAAAGATAATCTTCAACAATAAATTACTGAAAATCACCCCAAGGTCTCTCGGGTGTCAGGTCATGACAATGCATAAACAACTCAGATAATATGTGAAAATGCTAGTAATCACAAGGGGCCTTACAAATAAACAATGCTAGAAGTGAATTTTCATCAGATGACACAATATAGTGATGCTTTCAATCCTAAAACTAACCCAGATTCAAAATAAACAGCAAAAAAGATAAGGGTTTAGAGAGATTTCTAAATTTAAACTATTTCTAAGACTAACAATGCAAATGATAAACACTTGAAATGGACCAATCCCAACAAAACCAATCTCTGCTTGACCAAGATTAACCTACAATCTTACAGAAACAGTGAAATCTTCTAAGGTTTTAAAGATTTTCAGATCATGAACATTCACCCAAGACAACCCAATTGCAAATGAAATGAATAAATCTCTATAATTGAACCAAGCACAATGAATATAAAGGTCCAGACTAACTTTACAAAACAACTAACAATCAGCTAGCTGCAAAAAGTATGGACCAGCGATTGCTGCAAACACTTCAAACATTAAATCATAAACATCATTGAATCAGATCTAAATCTAAATCTAATAACCATGAACAATTTTAAAAATTGAATCATAAGAACCATGCAAGATAAGTCAACACAAAAGAGATCACCAGAAAATCACAATGCTTTCAATTGTATTAAATCACCAAACTCCAGCAACAATTCCAATGTTCTGTTACATCACTCGCTCAAAAATTGACTAGCTTCTACCTCTACTCTACTGCTAAATTCGCTCTTTGTCAAATCTTCTCCTAATCTCTCACCCTACTATTCTATCTATCTCCCCCCATTACAAATGAGGCAAAATGCCATTTATAGAAAACCCCAAACATGTCGGGCCAATTAGATTTTACAATAATAAGTGGCTCCAAAACAGGTTGACCAGGAGAATTTCAAAATAGGACAAGATTTGCATTAAATGCAAGAATATTATCCATGTTGGCCCACGATCTCCAGCAAGATCAGATTCACGTGCCCTCCAGAAAGTCCTCTAGCTGTAGAGAGTTTTGGCATGGATTCTTAGGCAGGTTCCATTTTAAAAATTTAAATTGAACACTTCCAGATTTCCCTTTTTTGGCACGAATCCATATGCAAATCCCCCTTTTAATATTTGTTTAGTCCTAAAAAATAGATATCATTATTAATAGCCCACATGTCCAAATTAAATTCGAATAAAATTTTGGCCTTTTCTAAAAAAAATACATTTTATAAGGAAACTTTCCATTTTCAGAAATTTTCCATTTTTGGAAATTTTATCTTCAATTTTTTATCTCAAGAAATTTTCATTTTTAAAAAATTTCCATTTTTGGAAAAATAATCATTTTCAGAAAAAATTCCATTTCAGGAAACCAGACCAAGGGGAAAATCCGGGAAAATCCAGGTCAGGTGGACTTTAGACCAGAATCCAAAAAAAACTAGCCGGACAGGATTCCGAGAAAATCCAGGTCAGGCGGATTCCAGACCAGAATCCAGAAAATTCCAAGCTAGGCAGATTTTACTAAATAAGGAAAATATCTCAACAATAGATCATCAAAACGAACCAAAAATGCATGTAACATCATGTAATATATCAAATTAAGCATGGGGTGTTGAGCATTTATCATCAAATTAATCAATTTAGTCCAGTATTTCAATTTGCACAAAGCCTGGCAGAAAATCCAGGTGGACTAGATTTCCGTGGATGGCATAAAATTTCAGACTTTTGGCACATTCCAGAAAACTGAAGAAATCCAGGAAAATCCGGGTTGGGCAAAAAACTCGAACGCAGGCAAAAACCTGGACTTCGCCCGAATCCAGAATTTTCATGGAAATCGAAAAAATCCGAATGGATCGAAAAATTCTGGATTGGAGTAAAAATCCAAATTTCTGCACAGAGCCGGACTTTGAGCAAAATCCAGAAAAATCCGGATGGACCGGAAAATCTTGGATTGGGGTAAAAACTCAGATTTCTGCACAGAGCCAGACTTTGAGCAGAATCCGGGAAAATCCGGACGGACCGGAAAATCCCAGATTGGGGTAAAAACCCAGATTTTGCTCATAACTTAGTTTTTTCAAAGTGTAACCTAGGGAAATCATTTGGGCAAGCAAGATGAAAATTTAAGGACCTCTAAAGGCAACCAAATCAATAAAATTAAGGGGCCAAAAGACACCAAAAGCCAAAGCAAAAAAAGGGTCCCCACTTTCAGTGGGGCATGTGTGCAAAATTGCACAACAAATGGCGACTTTGGTGGGAAAATGCTCTAGAGCATTTTGATGATGAACAAGAATCATGAACCCAGAATCTCTGGTTTCGATCTCCCTATCAGGCAAACAAATCAAAATGCAAGATTAAAGAAAATCAAGACCAAAGGCTGATTGAAACTTCCATAGACTAAAAATCCAAGTGTGTGCAAGTGAGTTCATTTCTTTCTTTAAGCTACCGCAGAAACCAAGCTCAGTCAAGTTAGGCTACGTAAAGATTCTAGCTCCAAAAGAAACCTGGATAGAGCCTCGCTGCCAGTCAGGCATCCATAGCCCTGACGAGGTTATCGCCGTGACTCTCCTAAACATAGCTCTACTGCCAACCAGACATCGATAGCCCCGGTAGAGATATTCAGATACTCCTAATAAGTTGAATTCATTCTTTTGATTTTTAATATTTTCTCTCTTCTTTCTCTTTTTTTTTCACTCTTTTCATTTCAACCTATGAACAATGAATTCCACACTCAGGGCTGAGAACCACAGTAGCACTGAAGCAGAAATATGATTTTTCACCCAACAAGACCTTGCAAGGACCCTACTACAACCTTCAAATTCTTAAGATAGATGAAGGATATAAGATTTCAGAATACTTCAGATTCAAGTCCGACCAATGACCCATTCTCTTTAAATCAGACATTCAGACTACTTGACACCAACAAAAGATCTTTGACCATTAATTCAAGACACATGATTAAAGTCCATCAATGAAACACTTAGAAAAATCCTAGATAAAAAAGAATTATTGCATAGGAAAGACACTGCCCCAACCAGAAAATAGAAAACCCAAGCCAAAGAAACAAAACAACCAAACTGAAACCCACAGCAAACTAAACTAACCAAAACAGAAGCAAAGAAAAGCAATCTATCCTAAAGAAAACAAAACAGACAAAAGTAAAAGAAAAGCAGACCAAGCTACATTCATTCAAATCAACACTATGTACAGAAAGACTCAAAATGACTCATGATCAGATAGGATGAACTGAGACTCATCCCCATATGAATAATCAATGTATGGACAAGCAATAAGGTGAAGGTAACAGTCCTCGAAAATGCAAACATGTCTTTATATTCAAAAAAATAAATCTCTGCATTGTAGTATTCAAACTCCATGTCAAAATTAGGAATAACTAGTAACTGAGGTAACTCATTAGGACCATGGTTAACCCATATGCAAGTTGTCTTTCCTAAATCTCCATAATCAAATTGACAAGATTCAGAATTTCCAGTAAAGAAAGAAACAACCTAATTTTGCATTTCTGTAGACTGAATGTTGTGTTCATCATCCTGCACTTGTGAAGAGTTGATCATAGTGTCATCAGGGGGTCTCCATTGGTGGTGCAATATTCCACTTGCATTTGAAACATGCAAGATAGAATTAGAGGAATCATTACATGATGCAGAGTGAAATTCATATCAAAGACTTTCAGACTTAAAAATATGGAACTTTTCACCTGTTTGAGTATTTCCATGAGGGATCCATAATGAAAACGCAGAGGCATTATCTTGTACAACAATTTCCTCAGCAGGATGCTCATCTGAAGGTATCACAGATTGATCTTCCAGCACATTCTCACCTAGAGATGTTGGAGCATGTTCACCAATACTGACTGCAATATTTTTGTTTTTAAAATCATTCATATTTTCCTGCACATTAGCATGAACCACATTAGCTACCCCGTCAATAATGCATAGAATCTGTGAGTTTTCATTGTGTAGTTCATCAATAAGCTGAGGAAAAATAGAATTTGATAAATGAGAAGACTCCCTAAATTCATCTTCTATTTGCACTAGCTCAAATTCTTGATCACAATCATCAGGAACGTTGACCACTTCACTGAGTGCTTCCTTATATTCTTCAAGAAATTCATCAGCAACTGGTTGACATTCCTCGAGCAGAGACTTGTCTGATGCATTAGTCTGTGTATCATTTGCATGTAAGAGTAGTTGTACTTGTTCCTTCACCTCCTTTATGAATGTCTGACACTGGAAACAAGTGAATTCTAAATGATCTTCCTCATGTATCCTGCACCAAGCTAGTAACAACAGCTCCTCTACGTAGACTCCAAAACCTAGGCTTGACCAGTCTCTTATAATTTTGGCAACAAACTCTTTGTATCTAGTTTGTATCACATATTCGTCTTGGAAAGGAACCTCTTTCTCAGCCCCCACTATATTTTCAGGAACTTGACTAGCCTCAACAAGAACATCCTCCTAGATCTCTGTAGGTGATTCTTTACTTAAATATTCCTTTGTTGTCTCTGATGCCTCATATTCATCTTCATGACACTCAGTTCCTTCCAAAGTCATGTCAACATCAGTTACAATGCCATCTCTGGATTCAGAACTAGTCAGCCCTTTTGCAGTGCATTCTTTGCTTAACTCACCTTTCCACTCCAGGTATTCTCCAACTTTAAAGATAATGTCCCCACAAGAACGACAGATGAACTCTGAATAGGCTGCATCATGGACTATGCACCTTTTCGATGAAAGGAAATCTCGCAAGAATTTACCACTAGCAAATTGACCTTCAACTATCTATGTAAATGCCTCAACTGCAACATCAATAAACCCTAGATCTGAGGTGGCTAATGGTTCAGACAGATTTTGCATGAAAAAGTTCCTTTGCAAGACCATCTCAATATTGTCTAGAAAGGCCAAGCATTCAAACTCATTGTGTCTATAGGTATTATGAAGCCTACACTTGTCTGAAAATGCACAATGATGTAAACCCTTGCCATTCCATTAATTTATCCTCCTATTCAGGGACTTACAGATTTGAAAAAAGTCAATTTGAAGACTGTTTCCATTATGAAAAACATAATGCTGCCTTTCCATCTTGACTCAGAACTTGAATTTTTAGATTTTGAGATCTGCCATATCTCATATTTTCAACATAGAGGCTCATTCAATCTTCTAGCAATGTCACCTTGTTCCCCCTCCCTCTAGTGCCAATTTGTTGATGGTGTTTTCTGCACAGCAACAACTTAGACAGAAAATGATATTCTATCTCTCTTGAAAGATAATCTTCAATAATAAATTGCTAAAAATCACTCCAAGGTCTCTCAGGTGTCAGGTCATGACAATGCATAAACAACTCAGATAATATTCGAAAATGCTGGTAATCACAAGGGACTTTACAAATAATCAATGCTGAAAGTGAATTTTCATTAGATGCAACAATATAGTGATGCTTTCAATCCTAAAACTAACCCAGATTCAAAATAAACAACAAAAGAGATAAGGGTTTAGAGAGATTTCTAAATTTAAACTATTTCTAAGACTAACAATGCAAATGATAAACACTTGAAATGAACCAATCCCAATGAAACCAATCTCTGCTTGACCAAGATTAACCTGCAATCTTACAGAAACAGTGCAATCTTCTAAGGTTTTAAAGATTTTCAGATCATGAACATTCACCCAAGACAACCCGATTGCAGTTGAAATGAATAAATCTCCATAATTGAACCAAGCACAATGAATATAAAGGTCCAGGCTAACTTTACAAAGCAACTAACAATTAGCTAGCTGCAAAAGGTATGGTCCAGGGATTGCTGCAAACACTTCAAACATTAAATCATAAACATCATTGAATCAGATCTAAATCTAAATCTAATAACCATGAACAATTTTAAAAATTGAATCATAAGAACCATGCAAGATAAGTCAACACAAAAGAGATCACCAGAAAATCACAATGCTTTCAATTGTATTAAATCACCAAATTCTAGCAACAATTCCAATGTTCTGTTACATCACTCGCTCAGAAATTGACTAGCTTCTACCTCTACTCTACTGCTAAATTCGCTCTTTGTCAAATCTTCTCCTAATCTCTCACCCTACTATTCTATCTATCTCCCCCCATTACAAATGAGGCAAAATGCCATTTATAGAAAACCCCAAACATGTCGGCCCAATTAGATTTTACAATAATAACTGGCTCCAAAACAGGTCGACCAGGAGAATTTCAAAATAGGACAAGATTTGCATTAAATGCATGAATATTATCCATGTCGGCCCATGATCTCCAACAAGATCAGATTCATGTGCCCTCCAGAAAGTCCTCCAGCTGTAGACAATTTTGGCACGGATTCTTAGGCAAGTTCCATTTTGAAAATTTAAATTGAACACTTCCAGATTTCCCTTTTTTGGCACGAATCCATATGCAAATCCCCCTTTTAATATTTGTTTAGTCCTGAAAAATAGATATCATCATTAATAGCCCACATGTCCAAATTAAATTCGAATAAAATTTTGGCCTTTTCTAAAAAACTTACATTTTTATAAGGAAACTTTCCATTTTCAAAAATTTTCCATTTTTGGAAATTTTTATTTTCAATTTTTATCTCAAGAAATTTTTTTTTAAAAAATTTCTATTTTTGGAAAAATAATCATTTTTGAAAAAAATTCTATTTCGGGAAACCAGACCAAGGGGAAAATCTGGGAAAATCCAGGTCAGGCGGACTCCAGACCAAAATCCAAAAAAAACCAGCTGGACAGGATTCCAGGAAAATCCAGGTCAGGCGGATTCCAGACCAGAATCCGAAAAATTTCAGGCCAGGCGGATTTTACTAAATAAGGAAAATATCTCAACAATAGATCATCAAAACGAACCAAGAATGCATGTAACATCGTGTAATATATCAAATTAAGCATGGGGTGTTGAGCATTTATCATCAAATTAATCAATTTAGTCTAGTATTTCAATTTGCACAAAGCCTGGCAGAAAATCCAGGTGGACTGGATTTCCGCAGATGGCATAAAATTTTGGACTTTTGGCACATTCCGAAAAACTGAAGAAATCCGGGAAAATCCGGGTTGGGCGGAAAATCTTGAACACAGGCAAAAACCCAGACTTCACCCGGATCCATAATTTTCATGAAAATCGGAAAAATCCGGACATTACCGAAAAATTCCGGATTGGGGTAAAAACCCAGATTTCTGCATAGAGCTGGACTGGAAAATCCCAGATTGGGGTAAAAACCCAGATTTTGCTCAGAACTTAGTTTTTTCAAAGTGTAACCTGGGGAAATCATTTGGGCAAGCAAGATGAACATCTAAGGACCTCCAAAGGCAACCAAATCAATAAAATTAAGGGGCCAAAAACACCAAAAGCCAGAGCAAATAGAGGGTCCCCACTTTCAATGGGCCGTGTGTGCAAAACTGCACAACAAATGGTGACTCTGCTGAGAAAATGCTCTAGAGCATTTTGATGATGAACAAGAATCATGAACCCAGAATCTCTGGTTTCGATCTCCCTATCAAGCAAACAAATCAAAATGTAAGATTAAAGAAAATCAAGACCAAAGGCTAACTGAAACTTCCATAGACTGAAAATCCAAGTGTGTGCAAGTGAGTTCATTTCTTTCTTTAAGCTACCGCAGAAACCAAGCTCAGTCAAGTTAGGCTACGTAAAGATTCTAGCTCCAAAAGCAACCTGGATAGAGCCTCGCTGCCAGTCAGGCATCCATAGCCCCGACGAGGTTATCGTCGTGACTCTCCTGAACATAGCTCTACTGCCAGCCAGACATCCATAGCCCCGGTAGAGATATTCAGATACTCCTGATAAGTTGAATTCATTCTTTTGACCGCCTTGGCGATCAATTGGTCATATGTAGTGATACTTTTCACTTTAAGATGAAATTCCAAGGCTCCGTCGAGATTGGATATGATAGTGCACACTTGTTGTTCTTCTGGCATGACCCATTTGCTTCGATTGGCCTTGGATCACCATCGTTGTAAGAAAGAAGCAAATGATTCATTCTTACCTTGTTTCAGAGCTGATAGTTCCTCTAAACTAACATCCATACTGATATTGAATGTGTTGTTATTGATGAATGCATCTATGATTTATTGGAATGTCTTGATGCTTGTAGGTAGGCAAGAGAACCATTCCATGGCGTGGCCAACCAAACTCCTAGGAAAAAGCCGCATCAGATACATATCGGCATATGTGACTTCCACGTAGTGAATATGGAATTCCCTAATATGATCTTCAGGGTTTCCCGTCCCATAGTATTTATCAAATTTGGGGATCTCAAATTCCTTTGGGAACAGTTTCATTGCAAGGCTCCTATCAAATAGATAGGGACATAAGTTGCTAGGTGTTTTTGTGGTTCTCCCTTATTGAAGGTTAAGCACTTTTTGTGAGAGCAACTTGATTTGTGTTGTTACATCGTTTTGTGGATTAGGGGGTGGGGTGAAAGTGTTTTGCAATGTTTCCATTGTTGGTGGGATGGGTGGATTGGTTGGTATTTGTGTGTTTTGTTGAGCCATGTACACTTGCAATTGCTACTGTACCAACAATTCTTGTTGTTCGTCATGTTGTTGCTACGCTAGTAGTGCTTGTTGTTGAGCTTGTTGTTGTTTTTGTTGCACCAACAATGCTTGTTGTTTGGCTACTTCTTTCTATTCTTGATATTGTTGCAATGCTTGTTGATATGCTTGTTGTTGGGTTGCTCGTTGTTGTGCAAGATATTGTGCTTGTGCCTGTGCTTGTGTTTGAGCTTGAGCTTGCACTTGTGCTTGAGCTTGTGCTTGAGCTTGAGCTTGCGGTTGAGCTTGTGCTTGTTGGGTAGCTTGTGCAATCCTTGTAGCTGGTGCAGCTTGAGCAGCTTGGGTGGCTTCTTATTGTTGTTGCAATAAGGCTTGGGATTGTGCAGCCTATTGTGCTTGTAGTGAAACTTGGGTAACTTGAGCAACTTCAGCAACTTCAGTAGCTTGCTAAGTAGCTAGTTGTGCATCTTGCTAGTTTTGGTTTTGCTGGAGTGCTTTCTGATAAGCAGCCTACTGAGCAACTTGCAATGTAATGTTGTACGGGTTTTATGTATTTGAATTTGGTGGTGGTGGTGGTGGAGGTGGATTTGGAATGGTGCTCGTTGTGGTGATGAGAGGCACCATTGTATTTATGAGTGGATTTTGAGTGGTGGATGGTGTGATTTATATGCTTGGTCCTTGTGAGACCATGTTTTGAGATGTTTGGGGGATGGTGGTTTCCTATGTGGTTTCCATCTATTTTTGTGATATCAATGAAAAAATTTGAGGATTTGGTATGATGCTTTGATTGATGTTTGGGGGAGGGTTTTTAATGAGTGGCGAAAGTGGTGGTAAGGGTGGGAGTGGTGGGAAAGTGAGTGGTATCCTTCCTTGAGGAAATGATGATGATGATGGGTCGAGAATGCCCCCTGGTCCAAATAGGTCACCTTCTCCTTATGAGGTAATGGGGAGGAAGGTTTGTGGGGTTGCGTGAAAGGATGATTATGATGGGTCATTGGGAACATGAAAAGTGAGGGGAACGTATGTATGTAATGGATTTTGGGGTACGGTCTGCCCCAAGATGGTGTTTGCATCCAAGTCTTGATTGTTTACAAGAGGGTGTTTTTCTAATGCATTGAGAAATGCACTCCCTTTGTTAACGATTGCTTAAGTTGGAGCAATTAATGATGTGATTTTGGGAATGGATTGAGTGATATTTTGAAATGGGGATTTTGATGTGATGGGGAGTGTGAATGATGTTGATGGTGGCTCCACAATGGTGTTCATGTCGTATTCTGAAGGGATTTTAGTCCCTCGTTTTGCTAGTTTGAGCATGTAATGTTGGGGATGGAGTTTCATAATGATGTTGACAATCCTATGATTCTCAAGATTTTGAACCATTTCATTGATCTCGTCTTGGGTCATACCAAGAGGATTTTGTGTAAGGTCTTCAACTTTTCCATCCTCTTGATGACCTTGAGGGAGTGAAAGATTGGTCATGGGATTGCTTGATCCAACATGATTAATTTCGGTGTTGGTTTGACTGAGATCACTTGAAGTTGATGTTTCTTTGTGGGATTCCACATCATTGTGTTGATGTTTGATTTTTGGATTTGGGATTGATTTGCTTTGGATTTTGAATTCATCAACTCTAAGAGTTTGGATGTTGTCCTAGAGTAAAATCATTCATAAGATGCCAATTTTTCTAGGTATGAGAAGAAGGATTCATCTAAACATACCTATCCAAACAAAATGATTTTGATTGGTTTGATTTTGATTTTTTGATAATGAATTCTTAAATCCCAAGATGTTGGATGTTATTAAGGGATAAATTCATTCACAAGATTTGATAATTTGATCAAATATGTGTAGAAGGATGCATCTACACACATTCAATCAAACAAGATGATTGGGATTTGATTTGTTTTTTATTTTCCCAAAGTTTAACATGGAGGATTTTTTCAAGATTTTCAAAAGTTAATGGTGAAGTGATTTTTTGGTTTGATATTTGGATGGATGAAAGTGATTTTTTTTCTTAAATGAACCTAAAAAGGACTCTTGCTTACAAGACCTCAGTTTTGAAAAACACACTTTACTCTAAATGAGATGTTCAAACTCTCGAAAAAGATTTAGGTTTTGACAATAATAGAACGAATACAGATTGGGATTGTTTCTTGAAGCTCTTCTATAAAAGTTGAAAAGCAATCTTTGTATGAATTTGTATAGCATAGAGATACGCTTTTGATGATCTTTTGGATTAAGATCTTTGATCTTTGGTTTCCAGATCTTGATCTTGTGTGAAATCATTTGAAACACGTGTGGGATTCAATTGGTCTTTAGTATTTGCTTAATGAATTTGTTTTTAGCACAAACACTTCTTGATTAGGTTTTGAAACTAGATGTCTAATGTTTTAATTTCTTCTCATCCCACAAAGTGTATCATGTGGAAATTGAGGAAATCAAAGCAAGGGTTACCTAAATGTTTACTTTAGTAGGAGAAAATTGAGATAAAATTCAAATGCCTAGAAACCTTTAAGGATATGAATCCCAAGGGCAAGCAAGGGCATGTGAATCCATTCAAGGATATTTGCTTCTCTTAAAGGGTTTAAGATTTGATGCTCACGTTAAATGTTTGTTTTCCAATGTTTTCGAAAAAGCAAAGTGTTTTGTAACCAAGAATAAGTACAACCCTATGGATATGAAAGACTTTATTTGTCGAGTCCCCGCTTGGAAAAGTCCAGCTACACTTATTTTTAGCGAATGGTTAGACGCTTGACCCCATTGGATCCCCTCCATGACACTCACTTAGATAGGGAAGCCAAGCATCAGTACCCATGAAACTCCCATGGCATACTTTCTATTTCTACTAAAAATTGTAAAAGTGTGTGGCAGCTTCAGAATGACTGTTCTTGCACCAACAAATAGATAGGGAATTTGGCCTTTTTACAACAAGGGTTTTAATTTGGAATTTCCGTTTGTAGGAGTTGATCCATTAAGGTGAGAGAACATTTTTCCCCTTCTCGTTGGAACCAATCGTGTGATACTGGCCTTTGTTCCAGTATCCACTTTTATATCCCAGATGGAAATACTCTTGGCTTTAGAGTGTTACCGATTGAGTCGTTCCCTTGGGTGAGTACTTTTTCCCCAAGACAGGCCCTCTAAGATAAACAAAAGCGAGCAAGCATATCTGTAACTCAATCGATATTCATTGAGAAAAAAAGAGAGAATACACATGATAGGTTCCACTCACACTCACATGATGTGTTCAATTTTAATCCAAAAATGAAGTGTGGAGGCAATCACTTTATCCCAACCTAAGACCACCAAAAATCCTTTTGATTCTCAAAATCATCGTGAGGCACGAGAGAAGCACATACGTCTTTTCAATGGTGTTAGTTTGAGTAAGAAATCACAAAACAAAGTAGCACATGTTCATTTTAAGACCCACAGAGCAATAATGACTTCTTTTTAAGCACCAGAGGAAATGTGAAAATTTGTTCAATTGTTAAATCCAAAAACCAACTCTAGTAAGTTTGTGTCCTAAAGTTCATTTTAAGCCCTTTTGTAACAAGAAATTGAAGTGTTCTTTTTTTAGAGCCCAAAAGAAATCTAGTGGATCCTAAGCATGAAAGATAACAAGATTTCTTAAGAGAGATGGAAAGTTCTCTAAGAGTGGTAAACAAACACTAAAGTGTTCAAAAACACTTCGTATCATGAAAGAATGATGTCATTATGTTTCTTTTCCTCTTCACCTTTGATTAATCCAACCTACAAGAAAACCAGTCAGATCTGCAAAACAAAAGTCAGGAAATTAAGCAACAATGCAAATGATTAGAATTTGAAGAAAGGAATGTGTCATAAAACTAATTTTCCCTTTTTACTTCCCTTCAGTGGTGGAACCTACAAAGGTAGTGTAGTTTAAAATTTCCAGCGGTGCTATATAGCGCCACTTACTAGTCAACATCACTCTATAGCAGGAATAGAGAGCATGAAGGCATCGCTATTTCAACCAGTGGTGGAGTTTGAAATTTGGAAATATTCTAGTAGGCAAAAAAGACTCAGCGGTGCACTTTGGAAATTTGAATCTCGGGCGGAAAATAGAGAGCGTCGGAATTTGGAATTTGTAGCAGTGTGATATAGGGATGCTGGAGTCCCAACTATTTTAAATTGTGACACTGGTCAGCTAGCAGTAGAATTCCTTGTAGACACAAAAACAACAAAAAAACACTGAATTGGTGAAAAAACATGATTAGAACTTTTGGTTTTCCCTCCTTCTAGCGCCAAAATGTGAACCAAGATTCCAAACCTGCATAAACAAAAGAAAAAAACACCATATTAGATCAAATTCAAGTTAGTATCATGATTCCCCAAGAAATCCATTTGAATTGCAAAGGAAAAGGAATGAAATGAAGAACATAAGAAGCATAAACTAAAGATACTAAATCCTATTCAAATGCCAAGCAAACTCTCAATCTCTTGGGGGAGTTGGTGCCAATTTAATGTGGAAATTGGACCTTTCCCAACTCCTATGCAAGCTGCGATGATTTGATAAGGATGTGATCCACTTTGTTGAAGATTGAAGTGTGCTCCAAGATAAAAATCTGCATAACCTAGCTAAGACTTTGATGAAATGGATGAAGATTGCTATGGATTTGAGTATAATAACTTTACTCAAATTGTGGATGATAAAATGAGGAATGAAGCCTCTTATTTATAGAATGACAAGTTGGAGAAATGCCCAAAATGAAGCAATGTGGGACTAACATTCAACCAATGGCAAGGTGCCACTTGTCAAGAGATGGATGGATGAAGGATATGCACATTTTGATGAATGTTCCCATAAATGCAATTAGGTGATATTTGAAATTAGTGAAATGACATGTAAGAGGGAAAATGAATGTCTTAAATGCCACTTGGCTTAAGGCAAAAGGACTTATTAGGTGAAGTAAATGCCTTGTTGGAAGGACAAAGTCCACTTGGATTTGAATTCAAATTTGAGAGAATATTCCTCCATTATGCCATGTTGAGAGAAAATAGGGATTTAATAAATGAATTAAATCTATTTTCATGTGAAAGTGGCAAAAGCTAGAGGATGGGATGTGAATTAGGATTAAATTAATCAAGGTTTAATTAATTTAATGAGAGATTAGATGATGTGACAATTTTGACTTAGATTTATGGGTTGATTTAAATCAAAGATGAGGAGAATATGATTTTAGACTTAGTTAAATAAATATTTTGTTTTATTTAACTAAAGGGGATGGTTGGTTAGCTTAAATTAAACAAGGTATAGATGGACCCTAGAGATTTAATCAAGTAAAGGGAATTATTTAATTAAATATGGACACAGGGTTAGTTAGATCATATATATTGATTTAATTAACAAGGGAGAAAGACTTAATTAGATAAAATGATTTATTTAATTAAGAGAGGAAAAATAATTAATTTAATCAAATAAAGGTATTCAATTAAATGGTTAGACTGAGAGATGATTTAGGATGAAATGGTGTTAATAATCAGGATCAAGTATGTCGGTATATTTTCCATGTCTACAGTTTCCTTTATAAAGTGTGACACAGTTTTGTGCTTTTACCCAATTATACTTTGGTAGTTCATAAGGGACTATACTTTGTTCTTTAGTCTAAATTTTTTGCTACTCAGATTTCTTTTTGGTTTCTTTCTTCTCTTGTTTCTTCTCCTGATCAACACTTGAGTTTTGGGTCTTTGCTTTAACAATTTGGGCAACAACTCCATTAGACTTCTTGACCACATTATCCTTCTTAGCCCAAATTTGAGGTCCCTTACTCTCCTTAGCTTTGACCTCTCCTTTCTTAAACTTAGCCAATTCTTCTATTTTAGTTCCTTGTTTCTTTGCATTTTTCTCTTTCATGAACATACTGTCAAGATTACCTTGATCACAATTAGCAACTCTGCTTCTAAAGTTGTGAGTGTTCCTGGATTTATCTACCAATGTTGTTGTCATTTTCTTATACTCCTCATCAAAACATCTTTTTAAGGATACATCCATTTCATCTGTTTACATAGCACAAATTTTTTCCTCAACCTCTTCATCCTCATCAAGGAAAATTTGTTGATGGTAAGAATATGATTTTTGTCTTTGATAGTCAACATCAACTTCATTTGATTCTTCTTCTAAAGAACACTCTTCTTCAACAAATTATGATCTATGCATAAGCACATGTACTTCTACATCATTTTCCTCCATTGGTTCATAGTCATTTGATTCTTTTTGTTATTCTTCAAACTTTCTTGCTATTGAACATGTTTGAGAAGCATGTGGAAGTTGGAAAACAACACACAAAGGTGTCTCATTAGTAAAATTCACAATTTTTTTCTGTAAAGGATCGGGGGGAACTTTATTTTGTGTGTTTTTCTAATTATTTTGAATTGGCTTTCCATTGTGCCAATTAGTGTTATAGGGATGGTCTTACAGCCGAGGATTCCTTTCATTCTTCTAAAAGTTTGGATTATCATTTGTAATTCCCTTTTCTTTCCTTGCAAGTCTATTGCTAATATCTTTCATAGAACTTGCAAATTTTTCAATCTTATCCTCTAGTGAAGCTCCTTTCTCTGCAGAATGCTTATCTTCCTTCTTTGGATTCTTCAAAATTTTAACATCCTCTCTTCTCCCAACTTTACCTGTTGCTCTCCTGATGTTTTCAATATGGACTACCATCTTGAAACCCTCTCCCAAGTTTTGAGGATTCTTATCTAGTAGGAGATAGCTCATTTTTGCATCAAATGCATTACAATAGTTGACCAAACACACATTATCATTAAGTCTCAAATCAGGAGGTATTCTATTCAAGGCCTTTTGGAATCTTGTATTGAAATCAACAACTATCTCATTTGAACCTTTAGAGATATTATTGAATTGATTTAGGAGGAATCTTGCATCATTTTTATCACCATACTGCTCTCTAAACACCCTCTTAAATTCTTCCTAAGAACTAATACTCTTAGCTGGGAATGCTTTATACCATTCCCTAGAATCTTCAGTAAGTGATTACATGAAAATATTCATCATTACATCCTGAGCTTCCACCTCAAAATCATCCATCACATTGGAAAATGATTTCAGATGGTCCTCACCACTTATTACATTGTTGTCAAAGAATTTAACTAAGGCAGGACTAATATCCTCATGGAACTGATTTGGATAACCAGGAATCCCAACAAAACACAATTGTTGGGACCTATCCACTTGCATTGATCTTTTGGTGAACTGATTTCTATGATTATTTTGAGGTTCATTGTCTTCTTGATTACTAAACTGCTTGTTTCCTTTGCCATTTCCACCCCCAACATCACCACCACTGCCACTTCCTTCTCCATCTCCAGAATAGGTGTTATAATTTTTATGGTTATCTCCACCTCCACCACCCTGACCTCCACCACCACTTTTACCATGAATATGTCCATCTTAGTCTTATATGGATCAAATTCAAAATGATTAGAGCTTGAAGATCCTAGATCAGGAATAGAGTTTTTTGAGGAATAAAATCTTCCTTTCTATTTCTACATTTGAAGCCTCAATTTCCATTTTATTCAGTTCTTGCTACAAGTTTTCATTAACTAGCTACAACCTTAATATTTCAGGGTCAGGAGGTGCATTTGATGGGATGGATTTGGTATTAGCATATTTGGTGGAAGTATTACCAGATGAAGTATTTGTAATTTAATTTGTACTTGTAGTTGGGATGGTTTTCATAGGCTAACTTATGGGTTTCTTTCCATGATCTATAGGTTAAGATTTCTTGATAGCAGTAGAGGGGTCTATGACTTTAGTTGCTATAATAGAAATAATATAAGTACTTGCAGTAGAGGTTCCCATGGGAATGGTTATCTTAGGAGGACCATGTGTTGCCTTAACAGTAGATTTAAAAGGAACTTTAGGAATTGGTTCTTCCCTTAATGATTCTTTCATTTTTTCAATCCTTTTTCTCTGGGCATCTCTTTCCAACACCTTTTCCCTGATTCTCTCCTCTCTTTCCTTTGCTTATCTCTCCTCCAACTCCTTGATTCTGAGTTCTTCTTCTTCTAAGGCTTGCATATGCTTATCTATGTCATCTTCATCTTCTAGGTCATCCTCAAACTCACTAGGTTCAGGAGTGTAAAAGGTAATATTTGTTGTTTCTCTCTAAGGGTAGTTATGTGAGGCTATACTATGGGATTTACCCCTTGGTTTGAAGTTATCATCATTAAAAATATATCTACCCTAGGGGTTGCCCCATTGGCTATGAATTTATTATCCTTTTTCTAGAACTCTCACCTCTCTTCCTCCTTTGACATTTCAAGGTGACTATCAAGGACTTCATTAGTGGGAAAACCTTCCTCATTTGTGTCAAGAACACCAAATTCATGTGCCTCTTCATTAGAATTTTCATTATTAACATTTTCATTTAAAATAGGAGATGCACTAGCAATATTTTTAGTAGAGTTACTTGATTCAACATTCTTTGCTTCCTAGGTTGACTACTTGTCCTTTGATGGCTCAAACTCTAGCTTCTATGTGGGATGTTTCTTCATATAGCTTTTGGTTCTTCTCATGGTTCAAATTGTGCTTCTCAAAGTTCTTCTCCTTCCTTCCTTGAGGATTTAACATTGTACTGGCACAAGAGATTTCAGAGTTGCCACCCACTATATTGGGAAATAAAAATAGATCACACTTTGGAGATGCGCTCACAATCTCGGAGAAGACTTTGAACATAACCTGATATGAAATGGAAAAAGGAACCAATATTCAATGCATAAAACTAGACGTGAGCTATTGATGAGAATTTGCACACATTATTCTCCAAACAATGAAGAAACATGAAAATAATTGACTCTAATTATACCAGATCTAACCTAGAGACATTGGACTAGCAAGGTCCCAAGTAGAGTCACTAATCTATTGGTTAGTTTTTAATGAACCAAACTTGATCACACCCATTGTCTATGAATTTTCTATAATTCAATGATCAACAATGGTGAGGATTGGCCAATGACTAGGTGAAAGCTTGCTAGGATTTCCCTCTACACTTTGAGCTATGCAAGACCCAGGAGGGTGATCCCTACAATGTACTTAGTGATACGCTTGTGTCATTTACTACAAACATTGCAAATAATAGATACATTCCCACAAATTGCAAGGTTGATGAAATCCTTCAAGAATCTGGCTAATTCTTTAACAAATAATCATCTAAAGCAAATAATGGATGACCTCTCATGAAACTTTAAAATAATTTATGGTGTATTAATGATTTTCTTTCATAATTTGTTCTTTGAAAGGCAGGGCCAACTCAGTGTCTTCAAAGTTAACCAAATCCATAGAACAGTGCATTATCCATGGGCAATGAATTCAAATTTGAAATAAGTTGTAATACAACAATGACTAAACTCATAATTTACAGATTATTGTGATATTGCATTACAATAAAACAACTCAAATCTCCCAGAATAGAAACTACTTATCAGATCTTCATACTTAATCACACAAACCTATGATTTCATTAGAGCATTTTAACTAGTTCCTTGAGTTAAAGTAGAGACAGAATCATACAAATTCAACCAAAATGATTGAAGACCAATAAAATGATCCTTGATCATTTTATTAATAATTTGAGTAACAAAGTACAAAAAGAGAGAATTTGCTTCAGAATTTTCATTTTCTCATTCAAATGCTATCAATGTTATAAAACCATTATGCCTATTATAGACTTGAATTCAACCTAATACTCAACACTAATTCTATTTCCTTGTGCTTATATTACAAAATTCTTTACAATGAGTTCAAAACTTCACCAACCAAAGACCTATGCAATTAGCCATGAATTCCCTTTTATAAGAACAAGGGAACAATAAGCTTCAGACCAAATTACACATTTAGTCACATTTACATTTGACATACATTTCAATTTCAATTTCAAAACATCCTCGAGTAGTTATATTTGCATTTCCAAATACGAGGGAGAAATCCATATGAGACATAAACCATTTCCATTTACTGATGAAGATTATCCTTCCCTCCAAAGGGCATCTTTTGTTGTTGTGGTAATTTATCCATGTGCACCGAGCTTGAAAGAAGAAATGCATAAACATTAAGGACCAATTGAAGAATACCTAGTTTTGCAAACAATACTTCCTAATAGAAATTCTTGATAGACTTGTACTCCTTCAAATTCTAGTACTTGTAGCTTCTTTGTCTTCACTAACCCTTGATTTTCTTTGGCTTTACCATTTATGGATTCTTAATCACATCAATTCATTTTTAAAATCCAATGTATGCTTCTTTAGTTATTGTGATATGACAACACACAATAATTTGTAACTTTACCAATACATGGAAATCATTATTCATTTCATGTATTGGTGTGTACGAGATAGTAGTTGAGCATTAATGATGAGAGCTTTGATTTGCACACTTATTTAATTTTAAAATAACAAAAGTTCAACATTGACCCATTTTCTTGAAATTCCTTTAGAAAAAACCATTGGGGATTCTTATCGGATGTGGAAGTGATGAATTGTTAGCATCTGATTATACAAGGACAATTTATATCCTGAAAAGAATCAACCCTTGGTTGAAAATGAGTTTTTTATAATAAGATGTCCAATATTATATTCAATCACCAAAATTTCAAGGTAGTACAAGAGTGATTTCATTAAATGTTCCTGTTGTAAGGAGATTACCCATTGTTGAACCTCTATTTGGATAAGGATTTGGATAGATAAGTTTTCTATATGTTTTAGCAACACTTTCAATTCATGGTTTTACAATAAATTCCAATTAATTAATATTTTTGGTTTGGGTTATGGAACTTCCTACTTCACCAAGGATGAAAGTTAGGCTACGAAAGAAACACTAAAGGTTTGATGGGTTGATACCTTTCTATTGAAACCCCTAGTTTACTAGATATGTAACCTTACTGAATATGCAACTCATGAGAGTGAAGTATCTATTGAGTTGCTCCAATAGATAAATAGTGCTATTTTTAAATAATCTTTTAATTTTCTCTCAAAATAACACATCAAAAGACTAATAACCTATGACCTATGAATATGCCTAAATTTTTTCCACTTCCTCCCAAACCACACAGAGCTCAAAAAAGAGAGGGATCTCCATTTTACAGAAGCTAAATGGGGCATGTTGTGAGACCAAACAAAAATTTTGTGACCATGAATATATGTATGTGAGCATACTTTTTTGAATACAACATCCTTATATTGAAGAGATGATGAATCACCCATCTAGACAAGTTCTTGTTAAAATCACCATGGAATCATAAAAATAGTACTATAAAGTCAATATGGATCAATGTACTAACATCATAAACAACAATTGGTTTAATATGTTGGAGTAATTAGGAAAATCACCTAATAATTAGTTATTCATTGATTAATTATTAGGCCCCTTTTACTTTATTACACTTAAGCTAAACTAAGGAGCATTTTTATTATTAACTTGAATTATTTATAGGTTAAGTTGTTTCATTGTATGAGATAATGACACTTGTCAAAATTTAATCAAATCCTCATCTAGGGTTTTTTTTCTTTTATAAGCATTCATTATTGTATATTGTAATCATTCACATTCATTACTCAATATCTTGTATCTTTGTGGATCATTTTCTCTTCTAGTTACATGAGCATAATCATTGTTTTTCTCTTTAGATGTGATAGGAATTTTGGTTATAGAAAATTCCTAGGAGTTGTTCACTATCTACTCCAGCATGGTGTCAAAGCACTAGATATATGACTTCCTATCCAAATTCTAAGAGAACTAAGAAATTTCAGCCAATATCTTTTGCTTGATATATTTCAAAGAATTTTTTTTTGGGTTTTTTCATAATCATGAAAAACCATCTGGGAATCTATTAGATTTTATAGATAATGAGAAAATCTGGTAAAAATGATGTCAAAATAGTATAGTGTGGCTTTTCTTCTCTACATGTGAAGTTTATTTTCTTACCAAATTGCATGTTCTATTTTTTGGAATTAAATTTTTTTTATGGGTTTTGTTGGCACCATCATAATATTTTGTGGGTATCTATTAGTTTTTGCATGAAATGACTAATTTTTTTAGAAACCAAATCAGAAGGGCCATGTCTACTAGCTATTGGTTGGCTAAATTTACCCCATTTTTCAAAATATCATAACTTGGGCATACGGTCTCGAAATTAAGCAAATGAGATATCATTGGAAATTTGTTCTAAGAACTTTCTAGTAATGCAAGTCTTATCATCATATTTTGTTGTCGATTTATTTTATTCTCAATCAAATTCAAATCATCATTTTTTACCTCCAAGCTCATAAATTTTCACCTGTACCTCCATTTTATGCAATTCCAATAGCATTGAAAAGGTATTTCAGAGCTCTTTAGATCCATTCATGCACTTTTCTAGAATCGCCCTAGGTACATTTGATTCATGTTTTTGCGATTTCACATTTCTATCAATTACTTGGATGTATTGGAAATTGGAAAGGATTTGTTTGTGTGAGATGACTTTATTTGATCTGCTTTACATGAACTAAGGTTTTTAGTCTTTGATTTTTTATTTGAGGAAGTATCATGGGTTTTTCTATTCATCTTTTTGTGGTCATACTAGAAAAGTATAATTATGAGTCTCATTGACACAATATCCTAACACATATTAGGTGGCTTGATCTTAAATTTCCTTATTTTTATGAATCATACCTACACCAGACACACTAGGGAGTTGTTTAGCATGGGTTATTATTCATACAATATTTTTTTAGGAGTTATTTTTCTAGTATTGATCTTGACACTATGTGTGTTACATATTAGACATTGATTATCTCTACACACTTTGGACTCAAATTTGGAAGATCCATGGAGACCATCATATCTCTCCATACCCAAAGGATACTACTAAAAATTATCTCATTCCTCTTGTAGATGTAGATTTCATGCCCTTTAATCAAAATACCTTAGAGGAGCTTGGGTATATCACAAGTCTTGCATGTTCTGATTGTTCAGGGACTTTTCTTCATGGTCCCACTCTTTAGATTGAGACACAATATTCATCTTCTATTGTTCTTGATCATCTTTTCATTACCACATCCTTTTCCCCTATTAGTTCAGTGCAGTAGGACATCCATCTTCCTCCAAAACAACTACTTTGGATTTGTATCTTGTAGATATATCATCCTTGTTTGTATAGTCCTATATTACAAATTTGGAGCATTACTTTGAGGATATTCATATCCTCTTTTTTGAAAGCCACATCATCATTGTTGGTCAATCATCTTCATTGCCTTTGTAGCTTGTTCTACATTATTCTTCATAGGATCTTGGATTGAAATCATCTTATTCTAACATGTGGACACTTGAGAACTTTTCAAAGGCAGGCATTATTTGGATGTGGATTCTTGGTTCTTCCATCTTTTGGAAATGTCTTCGCCAATTACTAATGAATATATTTCTTCCTAAGGGGAGAAATGTTGTTTGTAGGAAGTGGATTGTGTTTTACCTTCAAGCTTTCATCATTGATATATGAGATTTTTCTTTATGGGGAGGATTCATATGGACCTTTTTCTCTCTGCTAATAGGGGTACATATATTGTACTTGTGTGACAAAATTAGTCCATGGGAGGTCACATTGAGTCCTCCTATCATTCTTTCACTAGTACAATTATTTCCTTTTCTCTCTTTTGGAGAGGAGTTTTTACCATGTGTATTTCTCCTTTTCTCTAGTTACGAGGTATTTTATTTGTTTGAACATGGGTATCTAAGAATTAATTGGATAATTTAATCCAATTAGTAACCATTTTCCTAAATCTAGGTCCTCTAAAGAGAGTTAAGATGTCTTCAGTTTCAAGTAATAGTCAAGGGGTCATATAGGTTCAAATTGAAATATAGAAAATGGTTTGGATCCTAAGTCTAATGCAAATAACCTAGGATCAAAATTTCCTTTTTCTATAGATTCATCTAGGATGCAAACCAACAAGGTGATTATATCGACTTTCAACCTTGTAGGTGAGTGAATTAGACTTGGATCTACATCTTTGTGGGGGTTGGATATGAATTGGAATTTATTTTCCTTTATTAACCTAATTAAAATATGCGTCCTAATATGAAAATGCAAGATTCCAACAATTGAGATACTATAACAACAATTTGCAAGTAGATCTGAGAAAGGAAGAGCTTTGTACACCTGTCTTATAAATTTGGAGATAGTCTGAATAGGAGGACAGAGCTTCCCAAGGGTGTCTATTTCCTTATAGTGATATTCTAGATCTATTTTTGTAGTCCTCTAATGTTGGATTTGAGCTTCTTCATTCCACTTGCAAATTTGTTGGATCACTATCAAATAATTCTATAGGTGAGTTTTTTGTGGCTTTTCAAGATGTAGTTTTTGAATGCAACAAAAGAAAATGGATCTTGAAGCTTCCTTCAATATCCTCCCAACCTAAAACCTACACATTCAAAGAGAGAGGAAGGGTTGTGCCATTTAGGGGCTTACCTTAGTCAAACCCCGTGTTAGTGTTTCTATTTCCACAATGGCAATGTCAATGATAAGAGGATAAATGATAGGAAGGAATGATGAATTAACAAAGTGCCACAAGTCACCACCCTTCAGTGTCTTCCTTTAGGGATTGAAGTCATGTAGATCACCTCAAGGTCTTGAATATTTCTTGCTTGATTTTCTTGAATTGATTGGAGACCTACAAAGGGGTTAGCCTTCACAAGCAATGATAAAATGAGTATGTGTAAACTCACATAGAATTTGACATGATGTTTGGATTTTGAGCTACTATAATAAAGATATAAATTTTTTCTCTTGAATTGCTTGATGGTGCTCTTGATAATAATTCTTTCTCATAGTTTTTTGTTAGATTTCAAATGATGCAATAACTAGGTATTTATAGGTGTTTATTCAATTTCCTAAAAAATTAGATCTGGATAGTTGACATTTACAATGTAAATTTAAAATGGTAAAATATTGACACCGACATATTCAAATTTGGGAGTAGGAAAAATAGTGGGATGTTTCCGCCATAGGGTATCTCTATCCCAATCCTATTTTTTGAGAAATAAGGTGTTGGGGGAAAAGTACTATATGAATGCAATTTTTTTCCGCTTGCAATTTATCAATAACTGTTAAAAATAGGACATAGAATACATAATTTAGGAAATTAGGGTTTCAATCAGGACCAATAATTTAAGGGGGAGAAAAAAAAAGTGTGAAATTATCAAGGGTGACAATTTTCAATGCTACACAAACTATAAAACTTCTAATTGGTATTTGAAGGGTATAAATAAAACCTTTTAAATATATTATGTCTAATATTTCTTTGGGGAAACCATCAATATAAAAATGAAAATAAATGGCTAAATCATCTTTTAATTTATTTATTTAGATGATGGATAAATAAAAAGCTATAAAAGAATACCTTAAGGATAAACTATCATATCTCCCTACATAACTTGAATATGTGGTTGGCATAATTAGTTAATTATATTTAATTCTAATTCTACAATCAGTTTAAAGTGTAGAAAGGGAGATACAAATTATAGGAGAGTACAAAAAATCTTATGAGTGTCATCAATATTTGGAATGTAAAATCAATAACCATAGGACACAAGATAAATAGAGGAAATTGTTAATATAATAAGTGCAATTCCAAAGGACATGAAGGAAATATAAACACTACTAGGGGGAATAAATAATGAATTGGAAGACATTAATAATATATTTTTCCTTAAATATTCCAAATGATAACAATATTTTTTAGTATAGGGTAGATGACAGTGTGATGAATAAGAGTCATATGTACATAAGAAGTAGAATCTAACATAAATATTTTTATGAATATCTTGAAAATTTTCTAGAAGAAATGAAAGAAAGCATATTCCATGGCTTGAATTTTTTTTGAGATAAATTCAATGTTAAAACAAGTTTCACCCACCACAAAGGAGATGCAACATGTGCAGTTTTCACACACACACCCCGCTGAAAGCAAGGACCCTCTTTTATTTATTTTCTTTCTTGTTTTCTTTTCGTAGGGTCCTAAATTCGTCCCCTCAAGGGATAAGTCTCTCTATCTTGGTCTTGTTATGCCCACGTGCTTAATGATAAACTTGCATTTGAGATGTCATTTTGTAACTTCAAGTGATGGTCTAGCTCTTTGAAACTGACCCCTGATTAAAAGGTTCAAATTGAGGCAAAAATTAGCTAAGTACAAGGGAGGCTCAGTAATTCTAACATACCTCAAGTTACCTGAACCTTAGTCTATTCAAATAATCTGAGCTACCTCAGTTTACCCGAATCCGAGCCCTAATCGCATTTCTGAGTTTTCAGTTGTCCCATCGCGCATTAATGATAGTCATTTATTGCATGCAAAAGGTAATATATTTAGAGTTAGCCTTCATTTTGGGTTACTTTGGATTCATATGAGCTTGAAGTAGAGAGAGTGTCTTCATCTAATGTTCAATTTGAGTTCCATAACGAGGGTTTGTCTACTCTGCGGGATCATTCTAGGGTTCGAGAGCTTCCACTTTGCATCTTCTGGTGCATTCCTTTTGTTGAGAGCTACTCAAAGGTGTGGTCTATCATTTTCCACTGGTACTTTTGATTCTATTTGGGCTTATTGTTAAATCCTTTGGTAATGTGAGTTAGCTGTCGAATTTGGGGATCTTTGATGAATATTTTTCATTCACCTTCATCGGTTTCATTCTAGGGTTCATTCTAAAAGTTTTAAACAAGGGCTTCAATTTTGGAGTGGATGAATGTGATAAATATATTTTATACCTCTACCTTCTCAATTTTGAGATTCAAATGTAAAATATGAAAGGATATTACCTTGTTTTGCAAAGCCAACTCAAAACTCTAGTTATGTGAACCCACTGCTAAGATGTTGCAAATTTGATGAATAAGAATCAAAATGTCATGAATCCTTGTGTGAGACATTTTAATTTCATCTTAGATTGGCAATGATTGAAATATTTGAAAGGTGGATTTATGTTGTTTATCATTTTGGCAAAAGGAATTTTTGACACTTAACGAATTTTGATGCCTAAGCAAGAACTTAGAAATTCCTAGGTGGCTCGGATTTCCTAACTTGAATCTCCAAATACCTGCAAAATTTTAACCTTCTTTCTTAATGCCATCGACAATCCATGAATCAAAGCCTCATATTCAGCTACATTATTAATACAGTGGAATTGGAGTATGTGAGCAGTGAAGAAGGTTTTACCTTTAGGACTGATCAACTCAAATCTAGCTCCAACACAATGCTTTGATTTGGATTCATCAAATCTAAGTGTCCAATAGCCAACAACTCCTATTCATTTTTTTATTTTTCCTTCGTTCTACTACTACTGGGAGGTTCTTCAAGAGGCATTAGGCTTTTACCTTTAGGATCATCCTCAACACTTTGTATGCTTATCTTGATAGCTGGGGGTGAATTGATGCATCTCTATATTTTCTCCATTGCTGTCTAGCATAGGAAACATTCTGATTATGAGTGGGAAGCATTGTGGACTCTACACCAATTCGGAAGAAGTAACTCCTCAAAATTCATATCTCTACCCAAGTGAATTTGATCTTCTATGCATTTTTGGATGAACTCTTGAAAATTATCCAGGAAGCTAAGTTGACTATCTTCCTAATCATCACCTTCCTCTTCCAACTCAACTAATGCCCCAATACTGCTAGATTGTGATGTGAGCTCAATCGATGTGCTCTACAACATAACGATTTCCTTTGTGTTTGACTCTTAAACAAGGGCTGCCAAAACATAATTCCCCAGACTAACTTTTGATACCAATATCTCATTTGAAGTATTCTAGTATTCAGTTATTACATACTTCATTCTAGGTTCCCTTTCAATCCTAATTTGATTTGGTACTCCTTTCAAGGAAGCCACATGTGGGAATGATCATTTGATACATATCTATTTAGTGTCTTTGTAAAATCCTTGCCTAAGATCAGTCCATAAGTATCAGGAATGCTTGCCACTTGAATATTTATAACTTGTTGAATTCTAGAATCTCATGCAATCTACATAGGGATCATAATTAATTCTCCCACTACATTCATCTTTGTTTTGTCCAAATGAGTGACTTTCCATTGAGAGGCTGTAGGAGTAATACCTAGGGCTCTACAGAAAACAAAAGGAATAGCATTCATGGAGGCTCCTGAGTCTAAAAGGAAATTGTGAAAATTCTTCCCAAAGAGGTGAAAAAAAGTGAAAAAAGGAGGATTCTATGTCCTACCTTGAAATAGACTTAGCCGAGTATCAGCTTGTGCAACCTGACTCTTATCCTTTTCTTCCCCTTTGTCCCTAGGTTTTGCTTGGACTAACCTTGATCTTTTGGTACTTGGGAACTAGAGGTTTTTCCAACTGCTTCATTACCTGGTCTACCTTGAGGAGCTATATTTTCCTTAAAAGCCCCTAGAACTGTATTTCTAATTGTAGGAACTCTTAATAACTCAAAAGTAGAAAGACATACCTTTAGTTTTTTGAGTTCTTCAACCACATAGTCACCCAGCTGCTCCATGTTCATATCAGCATGAAAGTCCTTGGGATGACTCACCAACTTCTCCTTGCCCTCATCATCGTTCTTCCCTTTAACAAAATCAAATTGTTGTCCTTTTGAAAAGATATGAAAGTCCTTGGGATTACTCAACAACTTCTCCTTGCCCTCATCATCATTCTTCCCTTTAACAAAATCAAATTGTCGTCCTTTTGAAAAATATTGTGTGGGTACATAAGGATATGATGTATTATTGCTTGCATTAGGATCAAGATGTGTGGTGAAGTTGTTCAGAGAAATTGATGTAGTGAATGGGCCTCCAGCTTGTGGATTCTTGTTTGGACTATTCCTCAAATCATATTTTCTTGTAGATTGTTGGAACATCTGAACTTCTTCAATACTAGTCTCCTCTTCATCTAAAGGACCATTGTCATTCTCAATTTCTTCATTGAACAATTATGAAATTTCACCTCCATTGCATACTTGTTCTACCTTATCGTCATGTTCACTTGCCTCTTCTTTTGGCCTATTCTCTTCACTTCATGGGAAATGAGTGTGATTTGGCATCATTATTGAGGATTCATAAGGATTGGATGGTACCAACTCCTGATTATTGGAATTATTCTCCACCTCATATTGAAAAATGGATGCAGTAGTCTAGAACTCGGGGCAATCCAACTCAGAATGCTGATTTATCTTGTGGTGTCCACCATCCAGATAAAGTTGCCTCTACTAGATACACACGACTTGGAGGCTTCTTCTGATTAGGAGGTTGATCCAATGGAGTAGGGACACCTCCATTGTTTGGCCTTGTATTCCATGTCTTGTTTTGCATAGGTGTTGTCTCCTTTCAAATTCTTAACCACCTGTCTGTGCTCTATCAAGATTTTGACTAGATGATTTCCCTCTGTCAAAATTTTACGCATGTCCTTGTGTAGAATCTGGACTCTCCCTATTATAATTGGATTGCATATTCCTTTGAGTAGATTGCAGTTGACTATTCTGATTCCTTAGGTACATTACTTCCATGTTTAGCTTCTTCACCTAGGGTTCTGGTCATCTTTTCATCCTGGCCACACATTCAAAATTGCAGTTTTTATAAAATGGCAATTTTGTTCTTATTTTGTCCCTCTCTAGTTCTCCTGGTTCTCCTGGCTCTCTTGCTCTCTTAACTTCTGGCACTCTTAGTCTATGTCCATTTGCTGTCAACTTAGGGTTATAGTCACTTACAGTCATAGGCATTTTAGTCCATTGTAGGGTTATTTTTATTTTCTGCAAATCCTTCAACACTTGCATAGGGCTTAGTCTTTAGTCATAGCTGCTCACCTAAATTTGAGGTCATTGTTATTTATCTGCAAGCTAGGAGGTGTAACAAAGGTTAATCATGGAAGGTGGAGACAGGAATACTCCGTACCTTCACTGGGGCATATCCTTGACTTATTTTTCTTTGTCACAATGTGACAAGTGACATTATGACAAAGAGGGGCAAAATGTAGATACCTAAAAATGACTTAGGCCTGCAAGCTTCATTTTACCACTTTCGTCCTAGCATAATTAAGTTATTTAATTATGTCCTTGGTCCACATTCGACTATTGATTAAATAATTCATAATTATTTAATTAATTCATGCCATTCATTCCTCCTTGATTATTAAATAAATAAATAGTATTTATTTATCTAATACGTCATTAATTATCTAAGTCTTCCTTTAATTAAATAAACTTCATAATTTATTTAATTTCCCTTGGTCATTTATGTCTTCTTGATTAATTAAATAAATTTTATTTATTTAATTACGTCACTAATTAAACCCCCTTCTTCTAAAAATTAAATAAATTCTTATTTATTTAATTTTGTCCACTTCCCACTATAATTAAATAATTATCTTAATTATTTAATTATTCATTAGCTTTTTCTCTCTTTAAAATTAAATAAACTTGATTTATTTAATTTAGCCAATTCTCCTGAATTTTGAATTAAATCATTATTTAAATTCAAAATAATTCTTTTGTCACATTCTTCCAAAATTAAATAATATCTTTATTATTTAGTTATTTACTAGTCACCTGGAGTAACTAAATTTTATTATTTAATTTCTCCAGCAACCTCGTTGTCCGTGCCAGCCTCATCTTCCAAATTAATTCTTTGACATCTCATTTAATTTTGACCATTTATAATTCAATCTCCACCCTTCATTCTTACCTGTTGCCCTAATTTTGACCTAACCCTAATGTGCACAGCAGCATTTAATCCTGATCATTGATCCTAAGGTTTTGGTCATCTTTTCATCCTGGCCACATATTCAAAATTGCAGTTTTTATAAAATGGCAATTTTGTTCTTATTTTGTCCCTCTCTGGTTCTCCTGGCTCTCTTGCTCTCTTAACTTCTAGCACTCTTAGTCTATGTCCATTTACTGTCAACTTAGGGTTATAGTCACTTACAGTCATAGGCATTTAGTCCATTGTAGGGTTATTTTTATTTTCTGCAAATCCTTCAACACTTGCATAGGGCTTAGTCTTTAGTCATAGCTACTCACCTAAATCTGAGGGCATTGTTATTTATCTGCAAGCTAGGAGGTGTAATAAAGGTTAATCATGGAAGGTGGAGACTTAGGGTAACATGGTCCCTTTTGTCTTCACATCACTTCCTTTGTACTTTGTTATTTCATAGGAATTTTGATGTTATTGTGCTAACCCACCTAATAATTTTAGAATTTTCCCTTGATCACATTGGTGAACCCGACGTTGTTATTTCGGCTTTTTGTACATTTTTTTGGTGTTTTCTGTTGTTTTGCAGGTATAGGTACGGATCGCCGCAACCTTTTTTTAAAAACAGTGTGACGCATCATATGCATCGCGACACACTCGACAATCGTAGAGCCGTAATCGACCTGTCACAATGCAACTGACACGCAGAACGATGCATCTATTATTCTTGAGCTGCATCCGTAACCCCGAAAGCCGCATTTGAAAACCGCGCCGCATCTGTCTGGTATAATACTTTTTTCAGTTTGAGGGTTTTATTTTTGAATTTCGGGTGCACTAATCTGATGTATTCCTGTATTTCCTGCTTATTCCTGCATGTTGGACAAGATCATATTTTCTGTCACTAATCCTTTCTGGTAGTGGCCTTCTATTTTGGTAGGGTTTTTTGTTGTTTTCTGTTGTTTTGCAGGATACTAGTACAGATCGCCGTAAACGTCGCGACGCATCTGCTGACAGAAATGACACAACTGCCCTGACAAGCCGCAACTGCCAATTACAGAGATGCAATTGACATTTCATGCCACATTCGCAGAACATAATGACGCATCTGACAAACCATGCTGCATCTGTCTGGTAATACCGCGCCGCATTTGCCTGGTGAATTTTTCTGACAGTTTTGAGATTTTAATTGTTGAACTTCGGATTTTTCTGTTCACTGGTTTTCTGGTTTTCCATATTTTTCTGTGTTTCTATTCCTGCATGTTAACCAGATTAGATATTTTGTGTTACTAATAGTTTCTTGTAGCGTGTGGTGATCCTTTTTCGTGTGTCCAAGATCATCACATGCAAGACTACTAACTCATTGTTTGTAGATTCGCATGTCAAAGAAGGAGAAAACAAACAGTGTGCTTGTTTATTTTTAGATTAGCAAACTTTGAATTTGGTGCTTTTAAAAAGAATCATGTCTTTCATGGGTGAGTATGCTCTCACTTGGTGAAAACCTTGTGATCAGAAAACTAGACCCATTCCTTTTTGTTAATTTACCCTTCACGATTCGGTATATCAGAGTATCCTCTCCCCTTGCGCATTCATGCGATCCTGGGTGTAAGAGAAATAGTTACCGACTCTAGAACTTGGGCCTGTTCTGGTGGGAAAAAGTACTCACCCCAAGATGACTCAGACCGGTAGCACCCTGACACCGAGGGACTTCCAGCCGGTATAGAAAAGTGGGTTCTTGGGGAAAGCCCAAGAATCACGAGCGTGGTTCCGACGAGATGGATCCGAAAGGGGAATCTCGCCGCATGGATCACGCCCCATGAATGGAATTCCCAAATTAAACACCTCTTGTCTTAGTGTCCAACCATTCTATTGGCCGTTGCTTGATATAGTGTAGGGTACAGTATCATGCCCGAAGATTACTCACTACCGATCCCCTTGAGTAGAGATAGCAATTCTTGGGATGTCACTACCCAATGAATCCAAATTTGGTGTGCTCGAATGACGTTAATGAGCCGTGGAGGGGAGCCAATGCCACCAAATTCTAAGCTATCCGCTCTCGAGAAGGAAAGGTGTTCATCACCAATCCGGGGTATAACTGGTGGGCTATATCAAGTATACAAACCCAAGGCCTAGTGGCCTTTCTAGGATTGTGCTTATCTCATGTGTGTTTGGTTATCCCTTAAAACGCTGTGTTTGTCAAGTGCATTCTGGTTTTGTCACAGTCCAAACAAAACAGTCATCAAACAGATCAAAAACTTCCATCATCATACCACAAAAATCACTTTGAAACAAAACTGTCATATATGTCGAACCGCAATTGAGATTCTGCAACGTAACTGCTCTGATAAACCGCATCTAAAACTTAGAACAACGCATCTGTATGTGTCGCGACACATCTGTAAATCCAAAAACCGCATCTGTTAAACCGAGTCGCATCTGACATTCAAAAAGCCGCAAGTGAGAAACTGAACCGCAATTGCTAAACCGCAACGCAATTGCCAAACTGAGACGCATCTGCCTGTCAAAATTTTTAAACTCCACAGTTGAAACTAGAGACCTCCAAACTGTCAACCATCTGTCAAACTCTGTCATTAGAAGGATTCTGCCAGAAACCCAATTTGAAATTGCTCAAATTTTTGTCCCTTAGCTTGCATTGATCACCTTAGGTTTCATACCTCACCCCATTTAGTATCACACATTCAACATTACATTGTCCCTAGGCTCATCTCTTGCATATTTAGGAGTAGGAAAATCTTAAGCACCCCTTGGCAAAATCATTGTTTTCAAAATTAGACCCTTTTGGACCAAGTTATCAAACATCCTCTTAGTCATTGCTCTCTTTTGTGAGATTTCTTCCAACTCAAAAGTCTAGTTAGGAAGACTCACTAGTCATCTTGTCAACTTGTCATTAACAACACAGTCCTTTAGCAGTCCAAATCAAAAATAGAGGTCAAGCTTAGAAGTGATTAGATAGCCTCATCTTACATTGCATCCACATTGCATACCTTATTCACAAAAATCCAAAAACAGTGGTCATTTTAGTCATCAATTTGAACCTTAGATTTCACCTAGTGTCATACTTGCATCTAGTGGACATTCCCTTTGAGCAATCTCATTTATGGTCAAAACCAGACTTCAAAAGCACAAAAGACAAATGGAAAACTTTAGGCAAGATCCCAACAGTCCTCCACATGACTCAAACTGGACCGCAAACGATCCCTTTACCAATCTAGACAATCAACCTCTAGTGACAACACAATCCTTACCTAACAACTCATTCAAACGCTACATGCAAAGAGATGAAAATGGTCAACTAATTCAAGAACACATAGAAGCATTGACACAAGACCCAGAGGCCTATCAGTTGGCTGAAACAATAGCACATCACGACAGAGACAGATTCATAGCTATGCTCTTGAGTGAAGGAGCTAAGTTACCACCAGGATTTGACATTAATACGTTACATGACCCTAATGCCAACAATGTTCATAACATCTCACACAGTGGTCAAATCCTAAATACTACAAGCAACATCCCTTTTGACACCACAACACTGCATACCACATCCAACATCCCAAACATCTCCAATACAATAAACGCTACATCTATTGGGGGATCATAATCATCCACAACATCCACAACACTACCCCAATTAAATACAACCACTCTTGGCTCCTTGAAATCATCAGAAAATTATTCCAATCCTCCTATTATCGCAACAGCAAATACAACGGGGGCATCATCAAGTCATCACAACCCACCCTTGACAACTACATCTACTACCATGAACACAACTTCAACAAAATCGTTCAGTAGTAATTCACAACATCCTTTGGGAGGAGCCACAGGGCGTATCTTTATACAAGGACAACAACAAAATGTTAACACGACAACACAGTCAAACGTCATTACCTCCCAAGGTACAAATACCAATGTTCCCCTTCTGCAAAATCAGCAATTCACACAAAGTGGCCAAATAACTCAACCCATGACATTGTCAATACACCCTAACATTCATGGTCACAACATCCCCCAAATAATGACACGCATAGCTGGGGGACACATTCCAACATACTCATCCAATGTTCACACTCATCAACATGCACCTAATCACAACTTTCAATACCAACAACACGCGTCATATGTACCACAACAACCCGTACCGCCACAATACACCTATACTCACACTGGAACACATGGTGTACCAGGCAATCTAATGTATGGAAATATAAATGACCCTACCATAGATGAACTCAAAACAACAGTGCGGGATATGGCGAAGCAAATGCAAAACATGCTCATCACAGGCGGGAAATCTGAAATATCATATGATCTGGATGTATACCCATTCGACACAAACTTACGTATGCCGCATTTCCGCTAGGATATGTGTCACCCAACTTCACTAAATATAAAGGCAAGACAAATCCCATTGAACATCTTCGCGAATTCGCAACTAACTGTATGGATATCGCCTACAAACCCACATACTTGATGAGACTTTTTTCCAAAAGTTTGGCGGGTCAAGCCCTTGAATGGTTTTCAATGCAAAAAGATATCCAGACATGGGATGAGCTCAAAAGAAGGTTCATAAAAAATTACGCATACAATATTGACATGGACACCTCTATCACTAGCTTATGCAATCTCACACAAGAAGAGTCGGGTGAGACATTTATCCCGTTCTTTCAAAAATGGAGAAGCCTCGCTAGTCGATGTCACATTGACATTCCTGAAAGAGAAAAGGTTGACATGTTTGTCCAAACACTTCTAGGGCCCCTCAAATTCACATTGCAAATACATTGTTGCACAACCTTCATAGAATTAGTGGAAAAGGGGGTCCAAATTGAGAAAGCCCTTATCGCAAAGGGAGAACTGAGGTATGGTTCCAAAAACACAAACACCAACCCACCCGCTGACAAAAAAAAATACTGGGTCAAGAATAAACATGTTACAAATGATGGTGTCATCGACGCCAAGACTGCAAGTCCCGTATTGGCTCTGAAAGGGGTGCAACAACAAAATAGACCAACAACGACATTGACACCTCCCCCCAATACTCCTTCAAATAGTCAAAATGATCAAAACTGTCAAGGACAATATCGTCAACTAAGACAATTCCCTAGGGGTCGCACATACACCAATTTAGGTGAACCCATTACAGATGTCCTCAAGAAATGCATCCAACATGGGGTCATCACACTTCCGGAAATAAAACCTTATGACCCAGGACAATTCAAACCAGCATGGTGGGATGACAACGCAATTTGCGAATACCATCGAGTCAAAGGGCATACAACCTCCAACTGTCGACAACTGAAAAATGTAATCCAAGACCTCATTGAAAATCGCACCATCTAAGTAGGTGGATCGCAATTCAATTCCAACTCAAATCATACTATCCACAAGAATCCACTATAGGATCATGGTCCCCATAATGCTTCCACTTCAGGTCCACAAAACTAGGCTAACTTCACCCGAGCCAAGTACGATTACTCTGGTGGACCAATAATAAATAATGTTAGAACGGATGAGGAATACATCAACACCATTACGATCAGGAGAGCACCATAGTGCAATGCTACTACACGAAGTGGCAAGGTCACTATAGCTGGTCCACCTCCCCCTGGACAAGCCAAGATCACTGTAGCAGGTCCATCTGCTAAACAATCACAACCAGCTTCATTTGCTAAACAACCAAAACCTGTCTCAACCCCACAATAGTGGAAACCCAAAAGTCAGTTCAATCCAATTGACCAACTAGGAAAGACTCCTGCACAAATATCTATCCTTGAGCTTTTTCAAATTTCTCCCGCACACAAAGAAATCTTGGATAAAACTCTCTTAGAGTCGTCGGTCCCGAAGGACATTGATGTCAATCAGTTTGAAACTATGGTGGGATATCTCACCACACCACACCATGTCACCTTCTCAGATCAGGATTACTCATCATCTAAAACCAACCACAATGATGCATTACACATAGAAGTTTTTGTCCACAAGCACAAGGTTAGACGGGTTTTAATAGATGGCGGAGAAGGATTGAATATATGCTCCCTTAAACTGGTTAAGGCTCTTGGATTCTCTGATGCATGCGTAGACCCAACAAAAAGCATAGTGATCAAAGCATATGATGACGAGGAACGCTATTTGCGAGGTGTTATCTCTCTCCCTATCAGAGTGGGACCACTCATTGTCGACACAACTTGCCAGGTCCTGGATTTGGAACTACCATACAACATCTTACTTGGCCGCCCATGGATCCACGCCTTAAAGGCCGTTCCGTCAACATACCACCAGTGCCTCAAGTTTCCTTTTGATGGTACAGAAGTAACCATATACGAAGACCCCAATCCTTTCCAATATTGTACCAATTTAAGGGGTATCTCTGAAAACCAAGTACCTATTAACCGGGAAGCACTTGGCTCCTCATCCAAATACATCGACCCTTCTGTGCTCGGGTCATCTTCCACATCCACTCCATCCACGTCTGCTGACATATCACAACCCTCCACCAACCCTAAGACCGAATCAACTGATAAAATCTAGGACCTCGGCTGCGGAGAGTTCAAACTAAATACAGCATACAGCATAACTACAATACCTACTCCTCCAAAGATATATGGTCGACCATGTTTCAGAATGGAACCACAAGAAACATTCAAAGTTCCACCGAATACATTTTTCATCAAGTGGGGAGACATGAGTGATGAAGATCTTACCGACATCACAGGATGGATCTACAAGGATACAGTCTCACTACCTCCACTACCAGTCCAGAAATATGGCAAGGGTTACAATATCATGAAGGCTAAAGGCTACGATGGTACTAGTGGCCTTGGAAAAAATAAAACTGGTCGAAGAGAACCCATAGAAACTTTCCAAATTCCGAAGTATCTTGGACTAGGGTTTAGATCACTCGAGGATGACGATCGACGTACCCATGAACTTCCTAATGAGCGAATACATGCTTCTGAAAGTGTTGAGACTACTAGGGAATACCTAACTGAAACAGACTCTCACGAGTGGGAATTTGGTTCCGAACGATCCCTAAGTGACTGTTGTCTTGATGACTTGTTTGTCGAACCAGGGGAATTGACCTCTGAACAACGATTTTGGCAAACATTCAAAATTGAGCAGGCACCAAACAGTCAAAACCCCACTACCATGTCTCATGACACGCAACAGCCACCATCCGAACCC
Organism: Sequoia sempervirens; assembly: GCA_007258455.2. NCBI lineage: Eukaryota > Viridiplantae > Streptophyta > Pinopsida > Cupressales > Cupressaceae > Sequoia > Sequoia sempervirens. The sequence continues at coordinate 310,720,840 of VDFB02000003.1, read as the reverse complement.
CCTCAGTCTAATCTATCCGAAGTATCAGATGACATTGATAACCAGGGCTCTCAAACCTTCACCCCTTATTATGACAACGAATATGACACTAGTGAAGGAGAATACTGGATAGAGTCCAATGTCGAGTTGGACGATGATAACCTCATCTACAACATCAACGCATCCATCTGTATGCTATCGGCATCCTCACCCGAATTCACTAGCCTTGACGATGGCATTTCCTTAGTCTATCCTGAACTAGTTGATTGGGACCAACAAGGACCGCCAGTTCTAGACACATTCCAAAATGATGAAGCCATTGCTGAATTCATGGGATTACGCGAGGGCATACCCAGTGGGGATCACAAATCAGGCTTTGCTATTGATCTAGACTGTACGGCATACTTCGGTGAGACAGTTCAGTCCTCTAGTCGCAAAAGTAAAAATAAAGTAAAAAATAAAACGTCTCTAGGTGAAAACCGAAAGGCACCTCTTGACGATAAAATAGTAAAAACAAAGGACGTATCTGTGGGTGAAAACCTCTTAGAGGCACCCAAAGATGGAGGACTGGAATTTCTCCCCGTACAACAGGAGAGATTAGCCATGCTTATTGAGGACACCATAGAGGATAACATTTCGACTCCAGAAGACCCCAAGATGGTCCTATTTGCGGTATCATTGACAGATGAAGAGAAACCAGAATTTCACAAATTCTTTGCAGAACAGAAAATAAATTTTGCATGGTCCTATGCTGACATGCCAGGATTGGACCCCAAACTGGTTCTACATCATCTGCCACTAGTACCCAATGCTAAACCAGTCAAGCAGAAGTTGCGCAAAATGCACCCATAAGTTGCTCTATTGGTTAAGGCCGAGTTAAAGAAATTACTGGATGTCAGATTCATAAGGTCTATAGATTATGCTGAATGGATTTCCAACCTAGTATCGGTGACAAAGCCAAATGGACTAATTCGGGTATGTACAGATTTTCGAGACCTAAACAAAGCATGTCCAAAGGATGAATTTCCTTTGCCCAACATTGACATCATAGTCGATCTAACTGCAGGACACAAGATGCTATCCCTCATGGATGGTTTCTCTGGTTATAATCAAATTCACATTGCTCCTGAGGACCAACACAAAACAACATTTACTTGCCCATGGGGTACATACTATTGGAACGTCATGCCCTTCGGTCTCAAAAATGCAGGTGCCACATACCAAAGGGCTATGACCACGATCTTTCATGATATGATGCACAATATAATGGAAGATTATGTAGACGACTTATTGGCCAAATCAGCAACAAGGAAAGATCATTTGAAGGTACTTGACAAAATTTTCAAGAGACTAGAAGAGTACAAGGTTCGGTTAAACCCTAAGAAATGTGTTTTTGGCGTCACATCAGGTAAGCTATTGGGGTACATAGTCTCCCAAAGAGGCATAGAGGTCGATCCGACAAAGGTTAAAGCAATCATAGACATGCCTCCACCTAGAGGGATCAATGAACTTAGAACCCTGCAAGGCAGAGTACAATCTATTCGCCGCTTTATAGCTCAATTGGCAGATAAGTGCCACCCATTCTAGTATCTTTTACGCAAAGGTGTCCCCTTTGTATGGACAAATAAATGTCAACAAGCCTTCCAGCAAATCAAAGATTACCTGCTATCAACACCAGTCCTCATGTCGCCTATTCATGGAAAGCCATTAATTCTATACATCTCGACCACTAGTTCGGCACTGGGGGCATTATTGGCTCAAAATGATCATGAAGGGAAAGAAAGAGCAGTCTACTACATCAGCCGCACACTGATCAGTTACGAGCTAAATTACACATACATCGAACGTGCATGCCTCGCAGTTGTCTTTGCAGCCCAAAAACTAAGGCATTATATGCTCAATCATCAGACACAACTAGTTGCCAAAATTGACTCATTGAAATACCTATTAAGTCAAGCAGCGTTAACAGGCTGATTGGCAAAATGGGTCATGATCCTAAGTGAGTATGACATACAGTATGTTGAACGCAAGGCAATCAAAGGGAAAGTAATAGCAGATCAACTGGCAGATGCGCCAATGCAAGCCTCTCATCCGTTGGTAACTGATTTTCCTGACGAGTCCATCTTTCACACGGAACCAACAACACCATGGAAGCTGTATTTTGATGGGTCCCACACTGGTCATGGCTCAGGAGTTGGAATCTTATTCATCACACCACAAGGGGATTCGATTCCTAAGTCATTTCGAATTGCTTTCCCTTGCACAAACAACATCGCTGAATACGAAGCACTAGTTACAGGTCTCAAGTTGGAAATTAAATGGAAAATTCAGACATTGCTTGTCTTTGGGGATTCCCAGCTAGTCATCAACCAAGTGAATGGCGACTATGAAACAAAGGATGAGAAGTTGCTTCCTTACAAGAGGATGGTGGATAGTTTCCTAACATACTTCCAATCAGTGTCTTTTGAACAAATCCCCAGGGTACAGAATAAGGCAGCAGACGTAATGGCTACTATCAGTTCTCTCTTGGACATCCCTAAAAATGTGTCACAATTTGAGTTCCTAGTAGAACAGTTACTGATACCGACATATGATATCCCAGAGTCGGAAATGGTTTGTGAACTTGTTGGTCCCAACTCTCCTTGGTATCAGGAGATTTATGACTATCTGAAGACTCACACCCTTCCATCAGACCTATCCAATAACCAAAGGAAGTCCTTCATTAGAAAATCTGCAAGGTATGCCATTATCAGCGACACCCTATACCGCCATAGTTTCGACAATACCCTCCTTAGATGTCTTGATACCGATGAAGCATGTACGACCTTATGAGAAGTGCACGATGGTATATGCGGATCTCATTCGAGCGGTCCTACTCTGGCTAAGAAACTAATGAGACTTGGATATTATTGGCCGACAATGGAAAAAGATGCAATAGAATATGTCAGAACCTGTCGCAAGTGTCAGATCCATAGTGATTTGGTCCATGCTCCAGCACAAGAACTTCGGCCAATCACTTCTCTGTGACCCTTCGCTCAATGGGGACTCAACCTCGTGGGTAAGATTCATCCAACTTCCTCCAACGGCCATAAATTCATTATCACCGCCACTGAGTATTTCACAAAGTGGATCGAAGCCATTCCATTGACATACATTACTGGCAAACAAATATCAAAGTTTATCCTCAATTACATCATTTGCTGGTATGGCCTCCCACAATCCATCATCACTGACAACAGACGTTAGTTCAAAAACCAAGACGTACATGAGTTATGTGAGCGATTCCATATCCAACACCACTTTTCATCCCCATACAACCCCCAAGGAAATGGCCAAGCTGAGGCGTCGAATAAAACCATTATCAAGATCCTTAAAAGACTGTCAATGACGCTGGCCGCGATTGGCACATACAACTTAACCCTGCTTTGTGGGCTTACCGAACTAGCATTTGTACGCCTACAAGAGCTACCCCATTCGCCCTGGTTTTTGACACGGAAGCCATCTTACCCATTGAGGTCAAAATTCCTTCACTACGGGTCTCTTTGAAGGGTCTAACTAATGAAGAGGAATACCAACAATCACGCTTGCACAAGCTGGAAATGTTGGATGAAAGAAGACAAAACTCACTAAATCACCTCCAGGCATATCAAAACCCCCTTTGTCGCAGCTACAATAAAAAGTTCATGGTCAGAAAGTTCGACATTGGTGACCTGGTTCTCATGCAGAACCCTAAGAACCAAGCAGACAAAGAAAAGCCAGGAAAGTTTGAACCAAACTGGCGGGGTCCATATATCATCATATCTTCTTTTGGTTCTAGAGCATATCAACTGGCAACTCCAGATGGGGAACAATTGACTGAGCCCATCAATAGTTTACACCTCCGAAAGTTCTACACATAGCATCAGAGGACAAAGCTGGAGGGCCCTAAAATACAAAAAAAATGAAAAATGAAAAAATCGTCACCTTGATGAAAACCTGGCAAACAGGCATCTTGGTGACAACAAAAAAATCAAAACATCATAAAAATAGTAAAAAGAAAAATAATTTGTCCAATAGTGAAAACTTGGCAAACAGGCGCTTTGGACAAGTACCATGGTGAAAACCTGGCAAACAGGTGCCATGCGTAATCAATCATTGCTCTGCCATCTATTGTCACTTGGTCTAAACTTGGCTTAGGATGAAAGCTATCTTCGCTGTTATTCCACAAGTCACCATCACATCCTACTCTACCTGTCCTAGTGGATGAAGGATTGACATCAAGCCCTGACGACTACTGGTCCAGCAAGTCAACAGCATCCTATCTGTATCCCTTGCAAATGGCTAAGTCTTAACCCTGACTGGGAGAAAAATGTTTATCACGCAACATCATAAAAAGTCTTGAAAAAAGACAAAAACATCATAAAAAGTCCTGAAAAAAGACAAAAACTTCATAAAATGTCCTAAAAAAAGACCTAAAAATCATAAAACATCTTGAAGAAAACCAAACAAAAACATCAAACTGCTTAAAAAGTGCAAACACATTATCATCTCTTGTCAAAGTCAGTCATATCAATCAGTCCTTGTCATTGTCGAACTACGTTGTCTCTGCGCACTTGCTACGTAGGCAAGACTCAAATTTTGAGTCCCCAAGACATTAGGTCAGTCCTATTAGGTTTGTCAAAATAAATCATGGCGCAATCTTTGCTCATCAAGACAAAGTCATTGGTCGTGTCGAACTACGAGGTCTCTGAGTGTATGACGTAGGCAAGGCCATCTATCGATGAGCCCCCGAGGCCGCACTAGGTTAGTCCATTAGGGTTCATGACACTACAATGGCACACACGTCAAAAAATCCTCAATCAATGTTCAAATGGGAAAACTCCTGAAACAGAGTAAAACAATCTTTTATTCAACATGATAATCTCATCAAGGCAATATCGACATATAATCAAACACAAGTCACAAGTCAACCTCAATCAAACACAAGTTAAAGCACATCAAATCATTATTACTGATTCAACTGTCAAATTTTGGTTAGTCTTCAGATGAGTCCTTCTGAAAGATAACCTCTGTCATTTACGCCTTAGGATGTGTCCTTCCTAGGTGTCGTCATCGTCATTCGGCCTTTCGAGCGATCCTCTTGACATCTAAGGATCACTCTTCCTGACATTAGCATTCTTCAGATGAGTCCTTCTGAAGAGCCAACTCTGTCATTTATGCTTTAGGATGTGTCCTTCCTAGGCATCGTCATTATTTTGAGGGACCCCTTACGACCATTAGGGATCGAATCCTCCTGACATTCGGCATCATTTAGGATGTGTCCTTCCTGAATTCACCAAGTCTCGACATTTTCAAGGTCATCAAAACTTTAAACATTCAGACATCTTGACATCGTCAAACATGACACCTTGGCATCAAAACAATGGATATCCAGATGCACTTGACAAACACTTGGCAATTGTCTTTTTATCTCTTATCATGTTATTAGTTTTTCAGCGAGATCCCACTAAGCAGGATTTAGAGAAGCAGCGACATAGCATGACAATTGACACGCATGACTACTAGCTTCTCAGCGAGTTCCTGATCTTGGGATTTAGAAAAGCAACGACATATCATGATAGAGACGGCATTTTTATAGTTTGACAATCATGTCACTAGTTTCTCAAGGATGTCCTGCCAACAGGATTTAGAGAAGCAACGACGTTTCATGATCTGTCATATGTCTTTTTCTGCTTGTGGTTGATGATGACAACAAGACTGGGGCAAGCACGCTCCTAGTATGAGTCATACTCATCCTTGTCTGTGACTATTTTGTCTGGGGTAATGGTACGACCTTGCACACCTAGATCTACGTCATATCTTGGTGTTTGTTGACCATTACAATAGTTTGCCCAATGATGATTAAAGAGCAATGAATATTAAAAGTCCTATAGTAAAGTTTTGAAGGATTTGTATCTTCTCATAGGTCTCATATCTTCTCCTCTTTGGTTTGGTCAACTTCTCTCGTCAGTACCGCCATCTCCTCTCGTCCATCCTGCGATGATATCCTGTGTCATTCAAAAACATAAGTGCATACATGATATATCCATTTCATTAGGTCCATACATACATCATCCATGGCATTAAATAATATCATACATGGCATTACATCATATACATAATCACAAACATTGCATTAACATAATCTTCATCATTGCATCTTTTACATAAATGCATCATGCACATCATTAACATAAGCATATGAATATTGCATCACCATGGCATCAAAAATCACAAACCTAGACATCATAATACATAAATGGCATCATAAATTAAGCATCATACATCATACACACATAATGCATAGAACATCACATAACACATATAGGCCGCATCAAAATTGCATCATCATATAAATATCATCTCAAAAATATGCAATGTCACAGGATAGAGTCAATGGATATCCCAAAAATGGAGCTCGCAGGCTCAACAATAAACATAGTGTGTCCAAATACAAATATGCCCCTAGGGTAGGCTCTCATCATCCCCTCGGGGTGACGAATGTGATGGTGGCTGAGGCCCTGTCACTGGCTTTGAAGCAATGGATGGTCCTGTAGTGGTCTGTGTCTGTGAAGATGAGGGAACTGCGAATGAAGGCATCATCGTGACAGTATGGAAAACCTGTGAGGTCACCACTGCTGGACTCTAAGAAGTGGTAGGATCTGTCACTGGTGGCTGACCCTGTACTGACCTCTGTGCTGAACCCATGGGTACATCCTGCTACTCCCTGAACTATCTCAATACACGCTGCGGCAGGTACATCTCAATAATCAATGATGTCTATACTATCCGGCCAATGAGGTATCGATACTGCCTGCAAAAATTGAGATGATCATCCTCATCATCCCATGCCTCACAATCCCTGTAGGGTCTCCAGATGAAGGTCACCATGGTATCAATCCGATGCCGCCACCACCCTGTCTCACCCATGCGGGTCTGCTGTAATGCGTCGGCATAGTAGTAGGAGTAAGGCATCCCCGCGGCCAGCTTTGGTCTGTCGATAGGAGGGCAGAATATGGCAATACGCTCCCATGCCCAGATCATCATCAGTGTGGTCCCACAGGAGATACTCTCTCCTCTCCTATACACAACGTCATGCAGCTGATGATAAAGTGTCCCTAGAAAACAAGGACCCCATGCATAAACTGTCCTATCTCGTCGCACGCCGACCATGACATCTCCCCAACCAATAGGAAATCCGTGTCCTCGTCAGTCAGGTACCAAAATCCCACCAATCAGAGTCGCCAAAAATGCATCAAAGCGAGTGTAATGCTCCGCCAAGAAATACCAATGGATCTCGTAACCCTCAATGCCGAGTCCGGCACCCTGATCCTGGTAGTATGCCCGAAAGGTCTGCTCTCCATGATGGGGATTGTACACGATCCGCTCCCCTCGAATCAGAATCTGGAGAATACGGTAGACATCCTCCAAAGTGATTGTAGCCTCACCTGTCGGCAGGTGAAAGGAACAGGTCTCAGAATGCCATCTCTCGCACAGCGCTGTCAGCAAACCCCTGTTTGCCCGAATGGCGGGCATGAACGCAACATGGAATAAGCTGAGTCTCATCAATCGTCACTGCTCTTGTGGGCCTAGCTGATTGCCAAACCGAAAGGTCCTCGGTCGGCTCTCCCTCGTGTAAATAGGGGCAAGCTGCCTCTGCAAAAAGACGAACACTGCATTAGCACCTTTTTGGACAACTGTGACCATCACGGAAAATAACTTAGGGCATGAAAGCATTAAAACAAGTTAAAGTAAGAAAATAGGCAAATGCGTCGCAAAAATGCAATTGTGTCGCAAATACACAAATGCGTCGTTTGAAAAATCAAATGCGTCTGAACCAGTCAAGTGCGTCACTTAAATACACTTGCGTCGTGAATTAGGCATTTGCGTTGCCACATTGCGAATGCAGCACGGAATTTCACTTGCAGCATTGAAATAATCAGTTGCATCGCAATATAGCGATTGCGGCTTTTGAGCGGTCAATTGCAATTCGGTTAAGCACTTGTGTCGCACCAAAAATTGAATGCAGCACAAACTGCTGGTGCGGCTCATTTGTTCTGTGCACTTGCGTCGCGACGCATCAAATGCGGCGAATGCGAAGTCACTTACGGCTTACGCGAACGCATATGCGTCGCGGTGCATTCGTTGACTAACCTAGAAAGCATTAAAAAGCACATAAATCAAGAAAATGAGAAAACAAGTTTAGGGTACATACCGCCCGTCCTGAGCCCTCTGGCTGTCTGAAGGTCCTCAAGATCTCTCTGCGGTGCTCTGTCACTGGAATAACCATCGTAGCTGCTGCATCTTTCGCTCTGAGCTCTCAGGATTTACAAGGTGAATAGTGAAAGTGAATTGACTTTTACCCCTTTGACCACCTATTTATAGGGTGAAAATGACATTCTTCAACTACAGTCTATACTGGAGGCTCATTTCCGCCCCTTCGACCTCCCCGTAAGTTGCTTTAAACATGTCAGAATCTGAAACCGACTGCGCCGTTGTTTTTCTAGCCATCAAATTGATTTATCGGGACCTTTTGCAAATTTTTCGGGCGCCGACCCAAAATTTGAAAATTTCTCGAGGGGGCAGGAATACTCCGTACCTTCACTGGGGCATATCCTTGACTTATTTTTCTTTGTCACAATGCGACAAGCGACATTATGATAAAGAGGGGCAAAATGTAGACACCTAAAAATGACCTAGGCCTGCAAGCTTCATTTTACCACTTTCGTCCTAGCATAATTAAGTTATTTAATTATGTCCTCGGTCCACATTCGACTATTGATTAAATAATTCATAATTATTTAATTAATTCATGCCATTCATTCCTCCTTGATTATTAAATAAATAAATAGTATTTATTTATCTAATACGTCATCAATTATCTAAGTCTTCCTTTAATTAAATAAACTTCATAATTTATTTAATTTCCCTTGGTCATTTATGTCTTCTTGATTAATTAAATAAATTTTATTTATTTAATTACGTCACTAATTAAACCCCCTTCTTCTAAAAATTAAATAAATTCTTATTTATTTAATTTTGTCCACTTCCCACTATAATTAAATAATTATCTTAATTATTTAATTATTCATTAGCTTTTTCTCTCTTTAAAATTAAATAAACTTGATTTATTTAATTTAGCCAATTCTCCTAAATTTTGAATTAAATCATTATTTAAATTCAAAATAATTCTTTTGTCACATTCTTCCATAATTAAATAATATCTTTATTATTTAGTTATTTACTAGTCACCTGGAGTAAATAAATTTTATTATTTAATTTCTCCAGCAACCTCATTGTCCGTGCCAGCCTCATCTTCCAAATTAATTCTTGACTTTTGACATCTCATTTAATTTTGACCATTGATTGAATTATTTTATAATTCAATCTCCACCCTTCATTCTTACCTGTTGCCCTAATTTTGACCTAACCCTAATGTGCACAGCAGCATTTAATCCTGATCATTGATCCTAGGGTTCTTGTCATCTTTTCATCCTGGCCACACATTCAAAATTGTAGTTTTTATAAAATGGCAATTTTGTTCTTATTTTGTCCCTCTCTGGTTCTCCTGGCTCTCTTGCTCTCTTAACTTCTGGCACTCTTAGTCTATGTCCATTTGCTATCAACTTAGGGTTATAGTCACTTACAGTCATAGGCATTTTAGTCCATTGTAGGGTTATTTTTATTTTCTGCAAATCCTTCAACACTTGCATAGGGCTTAGTCTTTAGTCATAGCTGCTCACCTAAATCTGAGGGCATTGTTATTTATCTGCAAGCTAGGAGGTGTAACAAAGGTTAATCATGGAAGGTGGAGACTTAGGGTAACATGGTCCCTTTTGTCTTCACATCACTTCCTTTGTACTTTGTTATTTCATAGGAATTTTGATGTTATTGTGCTAACCCACCTAATAATTTTAGAATTTTCCCTTGATCACAGGAGCCTTGACATCAAGTTATTGGTTGTTCACTCACAAAATATTAGATAGAGATGACATGGTCGGGCTCCATGCAGTAGGCTAACAGAGGTCAATGGCAGTTTCTAGTAATGAGAGAGACAAAATTCTGCCAGTGGCCACCTGCATAGGGCATCTTGTGAGGTACTTTATACTCAATTGCTCGTTTTAGACGCAAACATATTGGAGAGTGTAGGGTCTGCTAGGAATGCAGATGGTCAACCGAGGCCATTCAGAATGATGAACTCGATGTGGAATCCTACGGATAGAAGTCCGCAATGGGGAACCCACAACAGAGTCAACACTTAGTAATTTTTTAGTTCAAGGGGTTGAATTGAGGCAGCCGGAGTAGGGCTCAACCACATAAATGATCCTATGTTTTTTTCATTTTGTGATTGGTTTTTTATGCGGCAGTTAAAGAATGGTGGAAGTCTACATTGGATGGTCTGTAAGGTGGTTTCATGTTTAAGTTAAATCAGAAGATGTGATAATAGCAGGACCTGCGTGGCAGAGGGCTGAAGCAGGTCTACCATTTGTGAATGATGCATCATGAAGGGCATGTTGGTTCCCAAATAAACAGATGCAGTGAGTCCTAAAGAGTAGCCACTCTCTCATACTCAGACTCAATGGGTTGATATGGCCAACAAACAAGATTTAGTCAAAGAGACTTAAATCTTTTGCACTTCAGGCTCTGTTAAACCTGGGAGGGTGATCCTGACCTTGTGCTTTCAGATACTTGTGTGCCACAATATCAAACACGTAGTGAATAGATAAATCTCCTTTATATGCTTAGCAGAAACAATACCCTTAAGGTTTGGTTGACCTTACAATACCCTTAAGGTTTGGTTGACCTTTCAGGTAGTGTCCAACTTAAACATGAGACATGTTATACATTAAATTTTGTACACACAACAAATTGGGACTGATAAGTAATTTTGATTTAAAAAGTTGTAGTTGTTCACAATCAGTTTCAGGAAACTACAACATTAAGAGACCAATTCTATATCCTAGGGTGGAGTCATATAAACCATGTAATTCAAAACCTAACACAACATTCAATCTATCATAATCATATCTATCAGATGATGCATTACACCATTGATACAACAACTAAACTAGTTATACTTAGCAATCCTAGCACACTGCTACATAAACCTTCATTCATGTTACTACAAATTAACTCATTCTTTGTATGAGAGTAATAACATAAAAAAAACATACAAGAAAAGAAAAGAAGCTAAATAATAACAATCTTTGATCACTCAAATTCAAAATTTATGCAAAGTGAACAATGGAGACAATTAGTTCTGAATAATATGTCATTTACATTCAGCTATGACTATGTTGTAATTACATTCTTCATTCCAAAACTCAGACTACTCTAGAAACTTGAAAACTAGAAATATACATTAAACCCCTATTACAAAATGTTCCCATGAAAACCAAAAATGTGCAACCTTTATTCTGAAACAGGAAGTCTACACTTAAAGAAAGTGCAAGAACTGTACATTTACAATTTTTCTTACCAGTGAAGAAAATTTTAATTCACCTTTTTTCGGCTTCAGAAACCATTTGCCCGTGCCTGTACTTTTACCCTGCTATTCAAATTCCATCAAATATTGCCATGTATTTTTTCTAGATCCACCATCGCTTTACACAAACATTTCTAGATGCCTTTGCACAAGCATTGCGTATCATGAATGTAGGAAAAAGTGAAGACATAAATCAATGATATGTGACAAAGAGGAAATGGTATTTCTCATCGCTGATTTGATTTGTAAAAAAGACCTCCAATGTTCGATGGGAAATGAGAGGCAACTATCATTGCTGATCACCAATTCAAATGTGAAGAACAGATCAAAACAACGTGAAACTGTGTTGTCGTGCTGCTATGACTTCGACCAATAGAAAGCAAGAATTAAACTTGATTTTCCTTTTAAACATTTGGAATGCACTTTATACTTTCCCTAAATTCCAATTTTCATTTTCCCAATATTTAAAATACGCAAAATATTTTAAATATTAACATTTGGAAACATTAGAAAATAGGAAAATTTTAATTACAATTGCGGCCCAATCAGAGAAATTTCAATTTTCATTTTCCCAATATTTAAAATACGCAAAATATTTTAAATATTAACATTTGGAAACATTAGAAAATAGGCAAATTTTAATTACAATTGCAATGGAGAAATTTCACTGCGTACAAACGGTGACCCTTGGAGTGATATTTTTCATGTGTGACCATAATCAATTATTTAGAGAAAACCCATTTCCTCAAAATTTTCCCATCCATTAAAATTTAGGTACCTCCTTTGTAAACTGGCCCTTAGGACATGTTAGCTGTGACAAAAGTACATTAAAATGATGTATCAAATGACCTCCGATCTTGATGAAAATAGAGCTTTAGACATTTTAGACCAAAAAAAAAAATGGGTTGTCATTAGAATTGAAAAATTTAACACTTTCCATAACACCATTTTTGGCCATGTCGCGATCAAAAAGCAATTCAATATCCCATCAAAACTTATCCTAGAGGCATGAAACTAAACATGAGTATAACCACTTGACCCAAGAATGGAATGCAAAAGATGGATCAGAAAAAGATATCCTAAGGTGAAATATATTAATAAAAATATTTGCTTACTCATGCATTTCTGAAACTATGCTTGTTTAGAACCAATTAGGGCTCTCAAAGTCACCACTCTGAAAAAATATCAAATCAACTCCTGAGGGGCTTCCACTAGAGAACTAAGTTCACTTTGGTACACTTAGTACACATGAAAGAGGGGTTTTCTTGAATCATCATTCATAAAAAGATATTGAAGGTCAAAGTTGGCCTCCCTGAAAGGTTTCTAAAAATGCAAGTGCAAAACTGAACAAATTGCATTTGGTTTTGGCCTGGTAAAAATAGCAAATCAGGTCATGAGGATCTAAAACCTGACATGGGAGCTCATGAATGTATGGATAATGGAAAGAAACAATTTTTTTGGCTTGAAAACCATTCAATTGTGAAATATTAACTCAAATAGGAGGCTATTTTGTAGAATTGAAAGTTTGCAACAACAAAAGGTGCCAAAACCCTCCAGCCTCACTTTTCAAAACCTTGTCAAAACTCATCATGAGAAGTTGAAAAATGAAATACATGTTCACATATGTCACATGAGTGTGTCTACAAAGGGGTTTCACATGAAAATCAATAGGCTCCAAATTGTGACCCTCCAAAGTAGGTCACTTAGGCAGATTTTTTAGGGGTGTTTCTGAGTGTGTAGAGGCAAAATTTTCAATAGGGGCACTTCAAATTTGCAAAATTTGATAGTGCCACCAATGGCTCTGACTGGGGATGTATTCCCCTTGTGGGCATAGCAAGATTCTAGATCTCTGGGGGGTAGACCAAATGCCCTATGAGTCCACTAGGTGCTCTGAAACTGCTCCTTCAATCTCTTTTTCAACTTCTCTTGGTGACCCTAGGCCACCAAATGAAAAAGGGGAAATCAATATTTACCTCTATCAAACACCAATATGATAAAAGAATTGATCTCCCTCAACTTATGCTTGCCCCTGTCACTCCCCAACAACATGAGTGACCTCATACTTGCAAACACTAGTATCAGGATGGCATTGAATAAGTGGACATTTGTTTTCTATTTAGGTTTGCCATCTAGTGGCAACCAAATCACATAGGCTAGATCATTGCCACTCTCTTCATTTCCTTATTTTGTATCAAGCTAGAAGGTATGAGGATAATAATCAAGACCACATGAAAACTTGGTCTTATCACATTCATTTACCCCCTCACAATGATTATGTTTAGAGGAGATGTCATGCTTAAAAACCAACATGCAATCGTCTTGTGTGTTGAGAAAAGATTGCTCATTCATTTGTGATTCCTTCAACTGAATTGCATCATGTCATTTTTTCATCACATTCAGTTTGTACATCAAACTAAAAACCTTCATAAACAACTTGTTGTGCACTATGCAAATCATCTTCCAAATTGTCAAAAATAAAAGATGTATATTCTTGAGCATCCTTATATTGATCACTACAACATGCGAACATCTTTTGACATTTTGGTTCAAGTACATCAGGACATACCTTGTTTTCATAGAAATGGAGATCATATACAACATCATCACTTAAGAAATGAGTAAATGCACTCATCCTAGGTTCAAAAACATATTCTGATGCATTCCTCACATCATCATTTAGCTCAATGCAAAATGTCTCAAGAGTAGGCTCAAACAATTCAACATCAACAGGGATAGCAAGAAGACATTCAGGTGCATTGGAAACTTCATGTGCAATATCAATTTGTATGTGTTCTGACTCCAATGTGAAAGATTCATTGCTAGCTAAAAACTCCTCATTAGCAATAAAACTACAATCTTCATTTTCTTTCACATAAATTCTTTCCTCAAGGGATGAGAACATGTCCATGTGCACACTCTGAAGATCAGGAGCATCAAACAAGAAACAATTTTACTCAACTTCACACTCATTAACATGAGATCCACCATTATTTTCACTTTTTGGCTGCTCTACACATAGATCAAGAATTTTTGTAGTATCAACACAATCTACAACTTTATTGCCATATGAATCAACAAGCTCTTCAATATCATCCATGGGTAATAGTGTTAGCTTAAAATCCATATATTTCTCACAATGTGTTGCTTGATCATTCAAACATGAACCCCTTTTTTCATCAATGTGCATATCATCATCCTCTTCATACATCACAAATTTTTCTATCTCTTCTTCATATAAATAATCATGAGCAGCATGGACATTAATACATTCATCAACATCTTTATCATCTCTACTTTTGTGTTCAGGATCAGAATACTAAAAACACACCTTGTCTTCAAAGTCATCGTCACTCATAGAGTTAGTGTGCTCTAGTAATAGCAAACTTGAAATACATTCCATGTATTCATCAAATGGAATTTTTTCATTCATTTGCAAACAAGCGACTTCATGAGCATTTGTATCATTGCACCCTTCATGTATAAAAAGTACTTCTATGCCACCCTCATGAATGCATTCATAGTCTTCAAGAGAGCAATCAAAAACTTCACTCTCATCATGATCCTCTTCACCAGTCAATTCATAACTATATAAACTATGCTCTAAATTTTTAGAATGAATGCTTAAAACTTCATTTTCAAGCTCACAATCATTGATTTGTGATGAGAAATCAGCAATACTTGCAAGTGTATCTTTATCTTCATCACTAGTATACAGATTAGCATATATGCTACTTGTGGACTTATTACAATCACTATCTTCATCCATACAACAAGATAGATGTTCATTTTTTGATATACCCTTTTCACTTTTGTGTATCATGTTCTGATTTTTCTCAATGGGACAGCTGCTAGATCTTCATTTTGAGACATGACATTTTCTACATAATTACATTGGGCTCCTTCAACACTCTTCATCCAATCAAGTACCTGATCAAAACTATGAGGTAACAATTCTTTTGGCAAGGTACTCAGCCTTGGCTCAAATATTTCACAAAATAAATCAATGCATGTTAAATCCCCAGGTCTGAAATTTTTGGGGACTTCCAACAAGGCATCCAAAAATATTGAGAACAAATCATAGTGTGATTCTAACTTGTTCCTCTTTATGTTAGACAATTCTTGAACAAAATATATCTGATTAAATTTTCTCAAATTTTGTTGATATTCAACTTGGAGTTCACTATGATTTGTGTGTTGTAGTGATGAAAAAATTGGAACAACAACAACATTACCCTCTTGAAAATCATTTCTAGTGTCTGATCCATGAATTCCATTTGCATGAGGTGTGCTAGAATAACCAACACTTGCATCCATGTATCCTTTCATTATTGAATATTTTAGATTGTTCTCAATATCCAAGGCATTTTGATATGCTTGATGTAATGTTGTAGGCTCTTGATCCCTTAATAGATAGCTCATCTTGCTATCAAATGCACCAAGATAAACAACCAAGCATTCATCATCATTTGGTCTTATGTGTTTAGGGATATCTCTTATCACCTTTGTAAATCAAAGATTGAAAACAGGGACCAACTCATCTTTGTTTTTATGGATGTTATTAAATTTTTGTCTTACTGAATGGGGATTAATCCTTTCTCCAAATTGTTCTATGAATGCATCCATGAGCTCATTCCATGAAGAGATAGAACAAATTGGTAAATATGAAATCCAATCTCTAGAATATTTCTTTAGAGACTGAATAAAGAACTTCATGACAACATCTTCATGACTTATCTCAAAATCTCCTATCAAATCAAAAAATTCTTGCAGATGTTGAGTTGTTGATTCTAATCTTTTCCCTTTGAGCTTTGGAAAATGTTCCCTAACTTCATTAGGAACATGGTTTGGGAAACCTTCAATACCATTAAAATTCAATGGTCTATATCTTTCTATAGAGAAACTTCTTTGATGACATGACAGGGGTTGCACACTCGGATGCATAGGTTGATGATACATTTTCTTACACCCCTTTACAAACTTCAAATATCAACTCTACAGTTGATCACTGCCCTATTTCTTGCTTTTAACATGACCTTAATATATTACAATGCATAACTCAAATACAACTACATCTAAGATCTCTCTAATGGGCATATTTTAAGAACAGGCGGGTATGTACAGGACCATGATGGGCCAAAAAGTGGTGATATGATGGGTATGTGGCTGACGACTTTTTCTTTACCCAAAATTGATGAAACGAAAAGGGTTTTTAAAGGAGATTCTCAGCTTTCCACCAATATAAATTATGTTTTACTTTGAATTTAATAAATAATTATTATTCATTTTATATTTCAATTACGACTAAAGTCCTAATTGATAGGCTAATTGAAAAATATCAATAGCTTTCAAACGGTATCACATTTTTTTAATATGAAACATGCATCACATTCTATGCTTCGCATACTATAGGATTAAGAAAAAAAAAAGAACTTCATGAACTTTTGACCAAGTTAAGGTGGTCAGACATACGAGTTTTTTTATTTTTTAAAGTTGTAATAAAAAATTCATAATTAATTATTTACTTGGAAAAAAATTACAAAAAAATATGCACCACATCTAGACATGAGTCCTCTACTTATATCTAAAAACTTGAAAAAAAATATTATCATTTTATTATGGTTAGGGTGGTTAGGCAGACATCTACTTCCTATTTTCCCTGAAATTTAAGTGCTACTACATTGAAATTTAAAATTTTCACCAAATCGATTTTTTTTAAATAAACCTAGCAGTTTAGAAACTACATTCAATTTGCTACAGATTCTATTCTTACATATTTTTGAAATAATATAGATAACTTATTCAAATTGCTACATCAAGCTGCCTAACTATGATTTTTCTGAATTTTATTGCCACTTAAGTGCCTATTCTTTCCATGACGATCCTGCACATACCCAAGCATACTTCTTCATTACAACATAAAAGCTTCAAATCATAGCTCAAAAGTATGAAAAATAAAATACCACTACCATTCCCTTTCTTAGTGCTTAATTCACTTAATACAAAATCAACATTATTTTAAGACTTGAATACTTCTCATAAACTACTTTCAAACATAATAATACTTTGTTTAAATTTATGAGAATAGCTGGAAAATTGGAGCAACTACTAACCTTTCTTCTTGACTAAATTTTTTTGTAGATCTAAGATTTTCTTCAAATCTTCAATAGGTTCTTTGGACAGAGTCACCACCTCTCTTCATAGAGGATTGAACTTCAAGCAGTATGAAGCTCCTTCAAAAATGAATTTTCTTCTAGGTCTTCTTCCACAACAGAGTCAAACAAATTCTTTAAAATTTCACTACAACAAACTCACTTCCTAGTATAAAAACTTCTCTGTCTAAACCAAATGTTCAGATTCAACAAATCCTCGACTCTTTCCATATGGATAATCCTCTTATTCTCCCTAGCAGAGTCGCCAATCTGTTGGTTCCCAAATCAATAGATGCAATGAGTCCTAAAGAGTAGCCACTCTCTCATACTCAGCCTCAACAGGTTGATATGGCCAATGAACAAGATTCAGTCAAAGAGACTGGAATCTTCTGCACTTTAGGCTCTGTTAAACCTAGGAGGGTGATCCCAACCTTGTACTTTCAGATACTTGTGTGCCACAATATCAAACACATAGTGAACAAATAAATCTCCTTTATATGCTTAGTAGACACAATACCCTTAATGTTTGGCTAACCTTTCAGGTAGTGTCCAACTTAAACATGAGTCATGTTAGACATTAAATTCTGCACACAAACACACTAGGACAAATAAGTAATTTTGATTTAAAAAGTTGTAGTTGTTGACAATCAGTTTTAGGAAACTACAACATTAAGAGACCAATGCTATATCCTAGGGTGGAGTCATATAAACCATGTAATTCAAAACCTAACACAACATTCAATTTGTCATAATCATATCTATTAGATGATGCATTACACCATTGATACAACAACTAAACTAGTTATACTTAGCAATCCTAACACACTGCTGCAAAAACCTTCATTCGTGTTACGACAAATTAACTCATTCTTTGTATGAGTAATAACATCAAAAAAACATACAGAGAAAGACAAGAAGCTAAATAATAACAATATTTGATCACTCATATTCAGAATTTATGCAAAGTGAACAATGGAGACAATTAGTTCTGAATAATGTCATTTACATTCAACTATGACTATGTTGTAATTACATTCTATTCTAAACCTCAGACTACTCTAGAAACCTAAAAACTAGCAATATACATTAAACCCCTGTTACAAAATGTTCCTGTGAAAACCAAAACTGTGCAACCTTTATTCTGAAACAGGAACTCTGCACATAAAGAAAGTGCAAGAACCCTAAATGGAGATCTCTTGATGACACATGGCATATTTAGGTTTGTTGATATGCAACTATGTTTACTTGCTGAAGAAACTTCAATTTTCTCTCAAAATCATGCTTCATGCACTTGCTCATCTTCAACAGAAAAATATTCCCCAGCCTAAAATCATCATTCCTCCTTATTTTGTAGTCGAAAAATATTCTTTTCCTACAAAAAATTTTACCCCCTTTTCTCATTTTCACCCAACTGCGTGAAAATGGAACATTCTCCATAAAAACTCATCTCCAACAAAATATTTTGCACAATGAATAAAATATTCACATTACAATATTATTTTTGTGCCCCTCTTTTACTTTTGCATATCATTAAAATTTTAATGCTCAGCAAAAGGTATTTACCTTTGTTTAATCGAGCATTAAAAATAACTTACTGGTGCCTTTTCATTTTACCCAATCATGGAAATATTTCATCAAAACATTTGCCCTCATGTTTTATATTTCACTCAAGATTAAAAAATTTCCACTTTAAATGAAAACATTTAATTACCTCCTCCCATAGCATTTTAAAATTTTAGAAAACTTTAAAAATGTTTTCACCTGGCCTAGCATCAACTTTACTAATCCTTTTCATTGCACATCTCCATTTTATTTGGGAAAGCTAAAACCAATTAGCGATACATGAAAAAACTATGCAGCCCATCGTTGATTGCGGATGCATTGGAGAATGGAGGTTTCCATTTGGGATGGAAACGAAGCACCTTGCATGTCGCTGATCCAGAGTGGAAAAGAGAAAAAAAATGGCGATGCATGATAAGAGTAGAAGATGCCCTGATTTCGGTGCCTCGACCATTTGAGTCCTGCATTCTTCACCAATTTTGCTACTTTGTCAGGAGCCCTTAATGGCATTTAAGCAAATGTTTACAATAGTTCAACCTGCAATTTTATCTTCTTCTCATTTGGTTGTGCATTCACCATTTTATTTCACATTTCACTACCTATAAACCCTAGCCGTGCATTTACAATTTTTCTTACCAACGAAGAAAATTTTAATTCAACCCTTTTTGGCTGCAAAAACCATTTGCCTGTGCCTGTACTTTTACCTTGCTATTAAAATTCCATCAAATATTTCCATGGATGTTTTTCCTAGATCGACCATTGCCTTACACAAACATTTCCAGATGCCTTTGCACAACCATCACGTATCATGAATGTAGGAAAAAGTGAAGACATAAATCAATGATATGTGACAAAGAGGAAATGGTATTGCTCATCGTTGATTTGATTTGTAAAAGAGACCTCCAATGTGTGATGGGAAATGAGAGGAAACTTTCATCACTAGTAGCCAATTCAAATGTGAAGAATGGATCAAAACAACCAACTAGCGATGAGTTTTCCTGTGAAACTGTGTTGTCGTACTGTTGTGCTGCTGTGACTTCAGCCAATAGAAAGCAAGAATTAAACTTTCTTTTCCTTTTAAAAATTTGAAATGCACTTTATACTTTCCCTAAATGCCTATTTGCATTTGTCCACTATTTAAAATACTCAAAATATTTTAAATACTAACCTTTGAAAACATTAGAGAATAGGCAAATTTTAATTACACCTACGACCCAAATGAAAAAATTTCACTGCACACAAATGGTGAACCCTGGAGCCAAGATTTTTTGTGTGCGGAAATAATCAATTATTTAGAGAAAACCCATTTCCTTATATTTTTCCCAGCCACTAAAATTTAGGTACCTCCTTTGTAAACTCGCCCTAAGACGTGTTAGCTGTGACAAAAGTACATTAAAATAATGCATCAAATGACTTCCAATCTTGATGAAAATGGAGCTATAGATGTTTTAGAACAAAATAAAATGGGTTGTCATTAGAAATGGAAAATTTGACACTTTCTGGAACACCATTTTTGGCCATGTCATGATTAGAAAGCAATTAAATAACCCATTAGAATTTATCTTGGAGGCATGAAACTAAACAGGAGTATAGCCACTTGACCCAAGAATGGAATGAAAACGATAGCTTAGAAAAAGAGATCCTAAGGTGAAACATATTAATTGACAAAGTTTTTTACTCAGGCATTTCTGCAACTATGCTTGTTCAAAACCAATCAGGGCTCTCAAAGTCACCACTTTGAAAAAATATCAAATCAACTCCTGAGGGGCTGCCACTGGAAACATAAGTTCACTTCGGTACACTTAGTACATGTACAAGATGGATTTATTTGAATCATCATTCATAAAAAGATATTGAAGGTCAAAGTTGGCCTCCCTGAAAGGTTTCTGAAAATGCAAGTGCAAAACTGAACAAATTGCATTTGGTTTTGGCCTGGTAAAAATAGCAAATCAGGTCATGAGGTTATGAAACCTGACATGAGAGCTCAAGAATGTATGGAGAATGGAGAGCAATAGTTTTTTTGGCTTGAAAACCATTCAATTGTGAAATATCATCTTGAACATGAGGCTACTTTGTAGAACTAAAAGTTTGCAACAGCAAAAGGTGCCAAAACCCTCTAGCTTCACTTTTCAAAACCTTGTCAAAACTCATCATGAGAAGCTAAAAACTGACATGCATGTTCACATATGTCACATGAGTGTTTCTACAAAGGGGTTTCACATGAAAATAAATAGGCTCCAAATTGTGACCCTCCAAAATAGGTCACTTAGGCAGATTTTTTAGGGGTGTTTTTGACTGTCCAGAGGCAAATTTTTCAATAGGGGCACTTCAAATTTGCAAAATTTTAGAGTGCCACCAAGGAAGTCTATGGGCGAAGCCCACACTTGCAGATCCACAAGAGTGAAAAAAAATTGTTTTGACTTATGATTTCACTTAACTCTGAATAACGACAAGGTGTGAGTGCCTACTTGCATGAGCAGGCCCGAGGGGGATAACAGTTGGTTTTAAAGTTTGGCATATTGAGGAACACAAAAATGACACTGGGCACAATGCAGAATCGTAGGGTATGATTTCCTTGGCTCAAGAATGGCCTCGGGAGCTTCAAGTTCTACAGTAACTTTTAGGGCCAATTTCGAGGGATTTTTCAATTTTGAAAACATGGGTTTTATCTAGCCTAACGTCTTTTAGCTAGTTTTTTATGTTTTTCTTCTTTAAAATTTAGACTATTTACTGAAATGAAGGGAAAAAAAAATACAAGGCATGACAAATTTTCTACTTGGTGGACCTGCAAAATTTTGATGAAGAACCTGATGCCAACAATGCACGAGTGGTGACAAGACTTTGCAGGCAAGGGGGTGGTGATGACAACAGGCTCTAAAAAGTATTTTGAAAGTGTGCAGGTTAAAATGACATGTTAGAGATGTCTATTTATATACTTTTTAGCATTTATTATTCATGATTAATGTGGGTACAAAGGTGGTTGAGGTTGGTGAATGGGCATTTCAAAAAGATGATGGCGGGAACTGTGGGGTCCGTAAAGTGGACAACACCTAGAAGTTGGCCATTTGGTGATTCATCAACGGAAATAGAAAAGGAATTTATGGGTCCCATGAGGTGGGAGAATTTCTTGAGTCGGCCATTTGGAATGACGAAGAGCTAATGGAATTCTGCATGAAGCGGCCCATAGCGGTGGACCCGCATTGCATGAAGGTAGGCAATTTCAAAGTTTGAAAGAAAACTGCCAAGGGAATTTCGCAGAGGCTAGAGACTTGCAAATTTTGGAAGTGGTGAAACTTGGTCAACTTAAGGTGGTTCCTCTAGGACTCCTTGACCACTTAGGACTCAAAATAAAGGGCATGCAAAATGAGGCGACAACAAAAGCAACCCGACAAAGCGAAAAGAGAGGGTCCCCATTCTGAATGGGGTGTGTGTGCTAGAGGAACAACAAGCTTTAGTTAAGGTTGAAGGAGGATTTATGTTCTTTTTTATGAACATCATTGTTAAGGGATCCACCATGGTATAATAAACAGTGAGAGTAAACAAATCATCCACAACATAAGGAGCTTGCAATCTAGAATATGCCTTTTGAAACCTATTACTAAAATCTATTATAGGTTCTCCTTCAAACTATTTGATTTGAGAAAATTGATGATATAACAAAGTAGAATCTAAAGGTGTCTTAAACCTAGCTAAGAATTGATCTTCCATGTTTTTCCATGATCTAACAAAATTAGGAGGTAGGCTGATGTACCATTGGTGAACTTCATCACTTGGCGCATAAGGGAACAACCTACACATGGCATCCTCATCTTTTATTTTCACTCCAAAGCACGTATCCTTGAATATGCTTATATTTTCTTCCACATATTTTTGGAAATATTAATTTGGAGATGAATTTTCTAGATTCTTTAGGATACCATGAAATAGAGTGAATTGAATATGAGATTCTACATTAAATAATTCCTTTGCTCAAGGTAGGGGAGGTTCTACAATTATTTAATTCCTAGGAGCTACATCTATAGAATTTGACCTTGGCCTTTACCTATAGTTTGGTTACCAAGATCTTAAAATTTTGTATGAATATTTCTAGACCAAGACCTAGTAACTCTATGGAACTCTATCTTTCTTTTAAACCTAAGGTGTCCCTCCTAGTATCAATTTTATTGACGTGGTTATCACACACACCAACAGGCAGATAAATAATTTTCTCAAATGAATAGAAGAACCTATATTTACTTCAAACATTTCATGAATTCAAACATTTCAAAGCATTTGCAGGAAATATTTAACATCCAATTTAAACATTTCAATAATTTCAATGTTTGAATGAATACGAATGATTTAAATAATTTTAATGTTTGAATGAATACGAATGATTTGCAAGAATATTTCATGAATTCAAACATTTCAAAGCATTTGCAAGAAATATTTAACATTTAATTTAAATAAAATCATTCAATATATTAAAATTTAAGGTGATCTCATAGCTATTTTCCATGCATACATCATGAAATAAACTAAATCAAAGAAAAAACACTCTATAGTTCACCAGATTGCTTCATAGCTAGGCATAAAATAATGTAAGAGTTTAAAGAAACATGAGATCATTTGACAACGAATAGTGTTAGTATGCACCCAAATTTGGTGCAACACATTGGTTTCTTCGATAGGAACAAACAATCAACTATGTAGGATTTCATATCAGGAAATGACTTTAAAAACTTGGCTTTGATATTATAAAACTTCAATGGAGCATACACGTTTTTAAACCAGAATAGAATAGAAAACAAGAAAATCTTATGTCTACTAATGTTTCACAAATTATGAACCTCCATAAAATGAACAACTTCCAGCCTTTTATAGAACACAAGGCTATTAGAGAGTTTAAAAAGCACATGAAAATATCCAAAAAATGAGCCATAAGGCAACATGTGGCACATGATAGTTCACAGTAGAATATTTTGGAATAAGTCAAAGAGACTTTGAATTTTCTTGCACAATTGAAAACCTTTGAAGTCTCAAACTTTGGGAGATGGGTATCCTTAAATAAAATATAGAACTTGTTATCATTCCCCTTCGAAATGTTTCTAGCCCCATCACCATGTTTCGGG
Organism: Sequoia sempervirens; assembly: GCA_007258455.2. NCBI lineage: Eukaryota > Viridiplantae > Streptophyta > Pinopsida > Cupressales > Cupressaceae > Sequoia > Sequoia sempervirens. The sequence goes on along the minus strand of VDFB02000003.1, from coordinate 310,696,538 downwards.
TCTAAAAATAACTTTGTTAATACACCTTGTGAAACTTGTCACTACATTTGTACACCAAAACCCTAAGTCTACATTACCTAGTCATCAACATCTCCTCATTGGACCTTTCCTCCATGGGTTCATCTCTAACCTCTAAAATCTCTTACCTCACCATCTTCCTTCCCTACTTTATTTGGATAGAAATCTTATTGTGCCAACATTTCCACAAGTTCCAAGTCCTTATTTACCATTTTCTCACTCTTTACGGTGATCTTTTCCAACCCAATCATACTTTGTAGCAACATATCGCTCTCCCAATTTAGCTGTAACTCCCACTTCTCTAACATTGGAACATACTATTTCACAATCACTTTCTCCTCTCTCAACACTTAGATCACCACTTTGTGAACTGCAACTAGCCATTGAACCTCTATATCATTTTGTTTCATGTGATATTTACTCTCAGTTAAAAGCCTTCTAGACCTATTAAACTAGTAGAATGACTCTTTTCATTTTTTGATTGCATATTTCATCATTTCTTCCCTCTTTTTTACTAGATTTCCCATCAAATCTTCAAAAAAGTTTATCTTATGCTTCAACCCTTCAATGGCATCTATGTGTTCCTTAGACATGTCAACACTAGATTTGATGGAAAAATATGTCAATGACTGACTCAGTTGGGCTATGGTCTTGATAAAATTCTACAAATGAGCAATACATTCCTTTACCTCTCTTTCCTTTTTCTTTTCTTTTCTCATTCGAGTGGAAGTTTCTTCTAAGTTCATTCTCATCTCTTCTTATTCTTTCTCTCGAGAAAAGTACCCTATGTTGATAGTAGTAACCTGATAATCCCTAACTATTACTTTATTCTTACTCTTTTCACCAATAGGTTTTGCTATTTGGATAACTCTCCCTCCATTTGAATATCACCTAATTGCATGTACGACCCTTGCTCCGGTCCTTGGCTTAGTGGTTTCCATTTCTTTCATTATTCTTTTGAAATCTAGAGGGACCAACTCTACCTACAATGGAGGGGCTAATTTTTGAGCCAACTAGTCAAGTATATCTTCATTTAGCCTAGCCTCTTCTTATCTCTATTTATCCTCACTTGGCCATTCAAGAAAATCCTTTTTTAGTACATGACTGTCATCAGTCACCATTTTTTATCATTTTTCACATCATCCCCAAGTGGAAAAGATTTTGGGTTCAACTGGTCCTACTCTCTTCATTCTTATTTTTGGTATGTTGTATCCTCTTCCACTTTCTCCTTTTCATCTATATTACCTTCTAGAGCCAATGATTCATGTTTCTCCTATTGATTACCTACGTTCATGTTTTCACCACCCTCTTGTTCTTCATTTAGGGTTTATGAAGACTCGATATTTCTACTTGCATCTGGAACCTTCTCTTTGACCCTACGGTTGTTCATTGATAGTCTCTCCTTGATTTTCCCTTTGTTAAGATTGATCCTAAACTACTTTAATATCAAGTGCTTCTCTATGAACTTCCTCTTCTATTATTGAAATGGGTTCTTGAGGTGTAGTACCGACCTTCTCATATCGAGGTGGCACCTTTTCTGTTGTGGTATTTTTTCCTTCTAAATTTCCCATTTCCTAAGTAAGCTGACCCACTATGAGTTCACTATCTTCTTCATCATCTAGACCCATTCCCATTTCAAGACCTTTCTCAATTACAAGTTGATCCATTGAGACTTCCCCATACTATTGTTGTCCTTTTAATTGGTGTATTAGAGTAGACCATTTCTTTGCTTACCTTAGCGAATGATCTATGGTTATTGTAGGTTCTCCCTCTAATACTGAATATACTTCACCTAGTGTTTACTTCATTGTCATCATACCGATAGATGGTGGAGAAGTAAACATGGTGTAGTCAAGGACAAAGGGTCTAGGAATAGGACTATCCAACCCTGCAGCAAGAGTAAACACGATGGAAACTCAAAGAATTGGAACAACAATCATGCATGGAAATATGGAGAACGGTCAATTATTCACTTGCAACATGCCCTGCATTCTGACTTACAAAATTACAGAATGATATGGCGTTAAGCCCAAAAATATAATGTGAACTAGAATCTTCTTATCAATCACTTGCTACCTAATGCAACTACACAATGCTTATATATCATTTCCCAGCTCTAGAAAAGGTCCACATCGGCCTCAAGAGGTCTCAAACCCCAAAGTTGATGAAACATGTGAAGGTTGGCCAAACAAATGATTTTCCTTTGATCTTTGGAAAAACATGATACATATCAGAATGAAGGTCCCTCGATGAATGTGCATCCTTATGAAATGGTTTCATGAGCTCTACAAGTCACAAAATAGGTCTGTACACTTGAAAAGCCAAGACTGGTTGGTGAATGCCCTCTATCCAAATACAGTTGATGTTCCGTTAGTGATAACTTAGTACTGTAATCTCCAAAACACTTGAATTTTGGATATGATGTAGATGTTGCAATGAAGATCATATATCTTGCTCTGTGAGCTTTGATGTTACAATGCAGTACAATGTTGTATGAAATACTGAGACTGGTTTCAGATAGATAACTACTGAAATGCAAGAAACCACGAGTGTAGATATTTTTATTGATGCAAGATTGCTTGAAACCTGGGATGCTTCTACATCAGACACTCGAGGTTGAAGAAAAGTGAGCCTCTCACTTTCCTGGGGCTAGAGGAAAACCAATGTAGTCCACTGCAGCCTAAGAAATTCATGATGAATATTCCTCTGGTCATCCTTTCCATCTAACTAGATACTCCTTATCTTTCCTTCCTTTGGTACTACGTCCAACTCTGTTGTCTAAAATTTCCTCAATTTCCTCCAAATGATGTGCTTTCTAGTCTAGAAAACCAACTACTATGTCCTTCAGTGACTCCCCTTCATGATACTAGTATAGGCCTGCAATGTTGAATATAGGTGATATGCCAAATTCCTCTGGTAGTTCCACTTCATATGCATTTCCAGAATCAAACTTCTTGATGATCTTACAAGGTCCAAACTTCTTCATCTTCAACTTATTATATGTCCCAATTGGAAATATCTCTTTTCTTAGATATACCATTACTTCCTCTCCTTTTGCAAACTCCTTATGTCTTCTCTTCTCATCTACTTTCCCCTTGAATGTATTGTTCATTTTCTCCAGATACTCCTTAACTTGAGTATACATTGTCTCCATGAATCTTACAAATTCTTCAACCTCGACACTCCTCTTATTCTCCATATTGATGTCTCTTAATTCTATTACTCCTCTAGGTTTTTGTCTTGACACAATTTCAAATGGTGTCTTCCCTGTGCTCCAATTTACTAAATTTTTGTACACAAATTTTGCTTGTGGTAGTATCAAGTCCCAATTTCCTACTTTACCTTCATTCAAACACCTCAAAAAGTTCCCCAAACTCCTATTTACCACTTATGTCTATCTATGGGTGAAATGTTGAACTATACTTCAATTTTGTCTTCATCTTCCATAATGTCCTCTAGAAATATCCAATGAATTAAGTGTCCCTGTCTCATACTATGCTTTTTGGTAGTCTGTGTAATCTCACAATCTCCTTGAAAAATAGGTCTACAACATGTATTGCATCACTAGTTTTCTTACAAGGTATGAAATGTGCCATCTTAGAAAATCTATCCACAACCACAAATACAAAGTCAAATCCTCTTGGTATCTTAGGTTTCCCAACACAAAATCCATGCTACTATCTTCCCATGGTCTTTGGTACTGTCAATGGTGTATACTTTCTAGTGTTCTGACTGTTTCCTTTTGCAACCTGACAAATCCTACAACCTTGAAAATATTTCCTGACATCCTTATACAACTATGGCCAAAAATAGTTCACTCACCAATTTTATAGTCTTATCAATCCCAAAATGTCCTGCTAATCCTCCATAATGCATTTCCTTGATCAAATTCTCTTTCATCGAACTTCTAGGAATACATAACTAATTTTTCTTGAAAAAAATACCTTCTTGAATGAAATAATCCAACCATTTGCTTCTATTCATCTCCACAGGTTCCTTGCAAGTCTTGCATGCCTTCGCAAAATCAATGTCTCCCTCATACATATGCTTCAGTTCTTCAAAACCCAATACTTCAATTCTCATCTCGATCAACAAAATCCTTCTCCTACATAATGCATCTACAACCTTGTTTGACTTTCCACTCCAGTGCTTCAACACAAATGTGTAACTCTGCAAAAATTCTACCCATCTCATATGCCTCTAGTTCAACTTCCCTTGACTATTCAAATATTGTAAATCTTGACAATTCATATACAACACAAAATCCTTAGGTAACAAGTAATGTCTCCAATACTTCAAGGCTTGTATTATTGCATAAAATTATTGATCATAAATTGAATATCTTCTCCTAGCATCATTTAATTTCTCACTAAATTAGGCTATTGGTCTCCCTTACTGACTTAACACAACTCCTATTACACTTTCACTAGCATCAAAATCTACTTGGAATACCTTATCAAAGTCCAATAGTGCTAACACAGGTTGTTCTGTCACCTTCTGCTTCAACAACTAAAAACTCTTTTGTGCTCCAAATGTCCACTTGAATTCCTTTCAGTCACCCCTCATTGTGTCTGTTATAGGTGTGTAAATACCACTAAAGTTTCTGATGAAATTCTGGTAAAAGGTTGCTAGTACATGAAATTATCTTACCTCTCCAACATTCATAGGTGTAGGCCATTCAACTCTTGCTCTAACCTTCTCAGGGTCCATCTTCAATACTTCTATAGAAATCATAAATTCTAAATACACTATTTCTTTCTTCATGAAACTACACTTCTTTATGTTTATCAACAACTTCTCTTCTCTCAAACTTTGAAATACCTATCTAATGTGCTCCAAATGCTCTTCCTTTGTCTTACTAAATATCATAATATCATCTAGATAAACAATGACAAACCTGCCCAAGAATTTCTTCAAAACTTCATTCATCAGCCTCACAAATGTACTAGTTACATTAGTTAGTCCAAATTCCATGACCAACCACTCATACAATCCCTCATTTGTCTTGAAAGTGGTATTCCATTCATCTCCTTCTCTAGTCATGATCTAAAGGTATCCACTCTTTAGGTTTACCTTGGTGAAATACTTTGCTCCAATTAGACTTTCCATGATGTCATCCATCCTAGGCAATGGGAATCTATACTTCACTATGATCTTATTGATAGCTCTTTAATATTTACACATCCTCCATTCTCCATCTTTCTTAGGTGAAAGTACAACTGGTATTGCACATGGGCTCATACTTTCTCTGATCGATTCATTCTTCAACAGTTCTTGTATTTTTCTATTCAGCTCCACATTCTCTCCTAGTGTCATCTAGTATGTAGCTTTGTTCAGAAAACTAGCTCTTTGAATAAGATCTATATGATGATTGATACTCTGGATTGGTGGTAATCCTTTATGAACATTCTTTGATACAAGATCTTGGTACTCTGTCAAAAGTTTAATGACTTCCTTCTCTAGTGATTCTTCTTCCCTTGTGTTTTTCTTTGCATCTGGGGCTCCACACTTCCTTGGAATCAAAGAAAAACATAGGTTATCATGTCTCAATCCATCCAAAAACTTCCTTCCATCTACCAAATTGATTCTAGTGATTACACATACTTCACTTTCAGGTTCATCTTCTAAAGGTGTCAAGGTGATTCTCTTTCCATTAGACATTATGGTATAAGTATTCTTTCTACCATCATGTATAGTTTTCTTATCATACTACCAAGGTCTACCCAACAACATATGACATACATCCATCATCATAATATCACACAACACTTCATCATGATATGATCCTATTTTGAATTTTACCAGGCATTGCTCACTTACTAGTATCTTATGCTCATCTCGAATCCAAGCTATCCTATAAGGTTTCTGATGTTTCCTCCTTTCCAAATTCAACTTTGTCACTATTTCCTCATAAACTAGGTTATTTTTGCTACCACTATCAATGATAACTTTGAAACACTTACCTCCTACTTTGCATCTAGTCCAGAACAAACTTTTCCTTTGTGGTGCTTCGTTAGGTACTTCTTTCTCATAGAAAAGTGCTCTCCTCATGAATAATGATTCTCCCTTCTCAGGACTTCCTTCAGAACTCAAGAATTTCACTGGTTCTTCCTCCACATAACCAGTTCTTGGATGATTTTCAATATTCTTACTTTCTTGGTGACATTCAAATGCTCTGTGTCCTTCTCCTTCGCACTTAAAACAAGTTCCTCTAAAAGTTCTCTTGTCATATCCTTTCTCATCTCTCTGGTATCCACAATTGTGGTTAGAATTGTAGCCTCCTTTGTTGTGGCGGTAATAATTTATGTCATCTCTCCCTTTTTGGTATGAATTGGAATCCTTCTCTTCCTTTTGATATGAATCTTTGTCCTTGTTTTTCTCTGCATATGGTTTTTCTACTCCAGAATGTGATCTTCCTCTTTGAAATATACCTCCTCTTCCTCTCTATCTTTTCTCATGTCTTTTGTTCAGCTTATCCTCCACCATTAATGCAAACTGATATGCTTCCTCTATTGAATTCATCCTTACTAGAATCAACTCTTCTTGAATGTTCATCCTCAATCCATTGATATATCTTTGTTAGAAACCAAGATCAGATTTGCAAACCAAAATATCCTTCCACAGAAGAGAAAAACAGAAAAAGTAGAGAGGTTGTAAAAAGGATGTACGACATAATATTACTTGAGAATTCAATAATTACAAGATAATGATTTGCCTTATAAAAGAAAAGATGCATAACCCTAATCTTATCTTGAGCAACAAGATAGCTCAACAAGATAAGGATGACAACTAATTAACCTAGGAATTGAATAATTACCTAAGTAAAATTATGTAAAGTGTAATTAAATATTAATTACACCAACACCCCTCCATAAGTGAAACTTAGGGAGAAGGATATTATTATGCAAATATGAGTCCCGAAAACAAGTCCTAATCAGGTACTCATGTACCAATGCAAAGAGAGAGAAAACCCAGTGGGAAAAACCCCCCCTAAGAGAGATGAACTGCTGCGAAGAAGCACTGAAAGAACTCTGATGAAGCAACACTGGAACCCCAAATCCAACAAGCAAGAAATGATACTTCTATTTGCAAAATACCATATCGGAATCACAAATGCAACAACATACCCAATGCCAAGGAACACTGGAAACTCATATAGTGGATCAACCTTGCAATCTGTAAGCAACAGTAGATGAAAGGATGAATGAACCCATAATGATGACAAATCTAGAAGTTGTGTCTCTCGAAGCCGATGCCAAACTGAAACTAAAACTGCCCATAGGACAAGTATCATCAAGATTTTGGAACATTAACCATAAAAACATGGCCTTCAAATGAGAAAGATTTGAACCAATGTGGATCAAGAGCCATAAAATCCCAACTGAAGTGTGAACCGAAGTAAACCAATGATGTGTCTAGCTAAGCAAGAAGGAAGCTAAGGGAAACAATAGAAAACTAGACAAACTCATGCAAGTTGTCACCAACATGAATAATGGATGCAAGAACCCCCCTTAATGGAACTTTATATCAGTTCATTATTACAATACCCAATGATTGCAGAAGGAGAGAATGTAAAACTACAAAAACATAAGTGAAAATGCAAACCTAGAGCATGAAACAAAAATGAATGCATGCATAAAATAAGTTACACATTTTCTATAAATGACCTCAGATCTGCATAGAGGCTAAAACCAGCTTTCCAACGTCGTGAAAATCGCAAAAAAAGGATAAGCGAGTCAAAAGATATGCTTCCCATAGTGAAAATAGAAACATCTGACTTCCGAGGCTGAAAAAGGCATCAAAAAAGAAACCAAGATCAGATTTGCAAACCAAAATATCCTTCCATAGAAGAGAAAAATAGAAAAATCAGAGAGGTTGCAAAAAGGATGTGCAACATAATATTATTCAAGAATTCAATAATTACAAGATAATGATTTTCTTTATAAAAGCAAAGATGCATAACCCTAACCTTATCTTGAGCAACAAGATAGCTCAACAAGATAAGAATGACAACTAATTAACCTAGGAATTGAATAATTACCTAAGTAAACTTATGTAAAGTGTAATTAAATATTAATTACACCAACAATCTTGCCAATTTATCCTTGCTTGCTTCACTATGTCTAGTCTTTATGATGATCTTATGAAGTTCCTCAATGTATTCTTTCATAGTCTTTTCCTTTTGTCTTAGGTTTTACAGTCTCTTTAGTAGCTCCAAGTCATAGTTTGCAGGTACAAACTAGTTCTTCAATTTTGTCACCATTCTATCCCATTTCACTATCTTCTCTTTACCTTTTCTATTTCTCTCCAATTGAACTTCATTCCACCATATTGCAACATGTCCTTTCAGTTTAGTCTTTGCAAATCTCACTCTCTCTAGATATTCAATTTCTTCATATTTAAAGTATTCTTCAATGTCATTTATCCAGTCAATCAACTCTTCAGGATTCAGGTTACTAGTATAGTTTGAAATATCCATTCTAGATTGTTTTCCTATTTTTGAAATAGCCTTCAACATCTTCACCTGATCTAATTCTTCCTCTTTTGTGGTCTCTTCAGTTAGATCTTCACCTTTAACTTCATCATCATCACTTTCATCATTAGGTCTAGGGTTTAAGCCTTCTCTTGTCTTCTTCAACAACATCCAATCTCACTTTCATTGTTCGCATCATTTACATCATCTCATCCATCTTTTGAGAAACATTAATAGTAGTATGAATTCTCCTTGGTGACATATCTTCCTAGGATCTAGTGCAACTGCCTCAAGTCGATGATCTGCTACAAGTTCACAATTGCCTCACAATCGACGATTTGTTGACAAACACAAGTAGGCTGCCTCAAGTCAACGATTTTTCCACACAAATATCTTATGAAACACCTTGACTCAACTTCACTCTCCTCTCCCAAGGGTTCACAACTTCTCTCTGATACCACTTGGTGTAGTCAAGGATGGAGGGTCCAGGAATAGAATTGTCCAACCTTGTAGCAAGATTAAACATAATGAAAACTCAAAGAATTGGAATAATAATCACACATGGAAATATGGAGAATGATCAATTATTCACTGGCAACATGACCTGCCTTCTAGCTTACAGAATTACAAAATGATATGGCATTAAGCCAAAAAATACAATTCAAACTAGAATCTTCTTATTAATTATTTTCTACCTAATGCAACTACACAATGCTTATATATCATTTCCTAGCTCCAGAAAAGGTTCGCGTCAGCCTCAAGAGGTCTCAAACCCCAAAGTTGATGAAACATGTGAAGCTCGGCCAAACATATGATTTTACTTTGTTCCTTGGAAAAAAATGATGTGGTCCCTCAATGAATGTGCATCCTAATGACATGGGTTCCCAAGCTCTGCAGGTCACGGAATAGGTCCGCACACTTGAAAAGGCAAGACTGGTTGGTGAATGCCCTCTGTCCAAATATAGTTGATGTTCTGTTAGTGATAAATTCATACTGGAATCTCCAAAACATTTGAATTTTGGATATGATGTAGATGTTGCAATGAAGATCATATATCCTAATCCATGATCTTTGATGTTACAATGTGGTATAATGCAGTATGAAATACTGAAACTGGGTCCAGCAAGATAACTATTGAAATGCAAGAAAACATGAATGCAAATATTTTTGGTTGATGCAAGATTGCTTGAAACCTGGGATGCTCCTGCATCAAAACATAGAAGCTACCTTTTCTGAGTGTAGACATGTTATTTCATAGCTACCTCTTCTAGGGATAGGATCTCTACTCTAGGAAATATAGTAGAAGAATATGCCATGTTTGGTGTTCTCAAAATGTCTGTAGAAATAGCCAAAGTATCCCTATTTGGATAATCTAGTTGAGAAGCCACTGAAATTCCTTGACTTGAAACTTCAGGGATCCCTTCCCTACTCTACTCAATATCCTTATCCTTTATGATTTTCCTCTTCTTATATAAACAATCATCATACCCTAATTCACTTATCATCTTATGTTTTCTTTTTCTTCATTGTGGGTATGTGGATATCATATTGGCTTCTTTTATTAGTATAATATACCCATCTATCCAAGATTTACTGAATTCAAGTACTTGCTTGGAGATTCGATCTATAATTGTTCTCTCAAGTTTTCTCCAATCTAGCTCTAGAATAGGTTCATCATAAACCTTATCTTATTCATATGTAGGATTAATAAAATCACCATCATCTACATTAATTTCCTTGAGAACATCATGTGTTCCAAAAAATTTCATCTGGGAAATTATCAACCTATAATAGGACCATTTTCTTATGTCATGCTCATATTCACAATCACCCCAAAAATACTATAGGTGAGGGATTTGAGTATACCTCCTATTTATTTTATTGTTTAATCTCTCAACTAAGTCATAATTACTCCTTTTGAATATGAGAAACTCTAGCTCATATGACTTTAATTCATTATCATAGAACTTAACTCTCTTAAATAAGGCACATTTGTATTTCCCTATAGCAATAGGAAACTTTATAGGTCCCCTCTTGTGATCTTGTTGAAATATTTCATGAGATGCCATCACTTGTATTGTGAATTCCAACAACAATATTTAATATGTGGGGTACTTGGGTAACATGTAGGGATAGAATGTAAACCCTTCTATCCTTATGTAAATAAATGTGGGGAACTGGATATACTAGCACCTGATAGAATTGATAGCATTCCATGCTTAGAGATACATTCTCTTTGCTTTATCTCCATCCATTAACCTAACCAACCTCATTTTAAAGGAATCATTTACCCTATAATAATGATATTGATACTAACTAGTAGTGATTTGAGGAAAATGTGAATGAACCAACTTGTCCCCTCATTCTCTACCCAAAAATCCTACTCTATTTAATCCTTGAAAATTGGATCTTACAGCATAGGAATATATAATATGCAAAGACATGGTGAATCATTCTTATGTCGGGAATGACTGAATGTGCTCACGTATTCTATCACTAATAAATCTTGCCTAGTAAATCCAAACAAGATTATCCCTCATTCTTTTGATAACTTCATACATCCATGGTTCAAATTTACTAACATCTCTATATCCTACCATTTGGCTCAATAGGGTTATCATATGTTGTATTTCTTGGATAAATAGTAACCTCAATATATTCTTCAACATCTTGGTGGCCTTTTCTTGGAACTAGGTTGACACCATGACCTTTTTATTATGCTCTTCCTTAGTAGTGTATGCCTTAGATGCACCTTCCATATTCAATGTATTCATCTTTAGGAACACAAGGATTCCAAATGTGTAAGCAATACCATTTACATATAGGTTATAAATAACTCTTCCTTGATGACCACCCTTCTTTTTGCATCATACCATTTCATGCATTATAAGACTAATTTTGGGGCTTCCATTGCTAACAATAACCCTACCGCAAAATGCATCCCAATGGAAATCATATTTTTAATGCATAGGCTAACATCTAACTGTTGATTCCTGATGCAACACCACCACTCCTTTGATTCAACACTAATATCCTTCTTAGGTTTTAGAACATACAAATAGAAAAAAATTAAAGAACATCCACAAATAAATAGAGAATAACACATTCAATAAACTTTACAGCTGCTCAGGGAGAAAAGAACCCATCCATGAAGTCTAGCATGTAACGAAACACACAGTATTCATATATTTACAAATAAAATGGCTTACAAGAGGTCTCTGCACAATGCAGATGCCAAGTAAATCCATCCTCTATTCCTTCCCCCCTCATGTTACAAATCTATAGTTAAATATATATTTTCTTTGCTCACAAAGACACCCACTCCTAACAACATCCTAACTCTATTTTTAGCTACCACGTTGTAGCAGTTTTTGATAGTCATAACCATTAAAAATAGCCCCCAGTCAGCATGCACCTGACTAGGCCACAAGTCACTCACAACCAAAAATAGGCCCACAACGGAAACAATAGAAATAAAATGGAGGTAGCAGAAAAGAAAACCAAAATTAGCAAGTTCCTTAATTCCATAGTTAGTGGGTAGGGGACATTAAAAGAGATGCTCTGCATCATTCTCCCCTTCTTTTAAAATTTTGAACCTCCTAGTTCAAAGCACTAACTCCATGGCCTACCTTTCCACCAGGTTAGGTACTTTTGCATATTTTTGCATACTTTCTTCCTATGCTTCCAACTATTAGTTGAATCAAAAATTGTCCTTCTTAGCCCTCTGGTTCCCCTCCTCTTTTCCCAACAAGTGGTCTTACTCCACCAATATCCACTATGGCTCTTTCCATGGTATGTCCAACCTTTTGCCACACCTGCACATAAACTGTTATAGACAAAAATCAAATTAAGTTAGGGTATGTGCAGGATCATCATGGAAAAAATAGGCCCTTAAGTGGCAAAAATTTTAGAAAAATCAGAGTTAGTCAACTTCACGTAAAAATTTGAATAAGTTATCTATATTATTTCAAAAATATGTAAGAATAGAATCTGTAGCAAATTAAATATAGTTTCTAAACAACTAGGTTTGTTTAAAAAAATAAAATATATTTGGTGAAATTTTGAAATTTCAATGTAGTGGTACTTAAATTTCAAGGAAAAAATAAATAGGTGTCTGTCTTACCACCATAACCAAAATAAAATTATAATATTTTTTTATAAGATTTTAGATATAAGTAGAGGATTCATGCCCCAATGTGATGCATATTTTTGTAGTTTTTCAAGTAAATAATTAATTATGATTTTTTTATTACAACTTTTTAAAAAATATAAAAACTCGTATGTCTGACCACCTTAACTTGGTCAAAACTTCATGAAATTCATTTTTTCTTTTTTTCATCCTATAGTATGCAAAACATAGAATGTGACACATGTTTTGGATTCATAAAATGTGATACCGTTTGAAAGCTATAGATATTTTTCAATCAACCTATCAATCGAGACTTTAGTCATAATTTGAATAGAAAATGAATAATAATTACTTATTAAATTCAAAGTAAAGCATAATTTATATTGGTGGAAAGCTGAGAATATCCTTTAAAAACCCTTTTCGTTTCATCAATTTTGGGTAAAAAAATAGTCATCAGCCACATACCCATCATATTGCCACTTTTTGGCCCATCATGATCCTACACATACCCGTGAGTCAAAAATTCTCGTAGGTGCTTCCTCCTTCAGGTCATTACTCTCTCCCTCAATCATCCTCATTTCTCCTCTAAGAAAGAGATGATCTTCTTCTTCTCTCTTCTCATCAATCATGGGATTCTTCAGACATCCCACTAGATGGTCCTTGTTGGTTGTGTCTTCCAAAACCAATAAAATGTCATCACATATGGGGCTCCCAAAGATCTCCATCTCTGTTGCAGTTTCTTCTCCAACATGGACAACTTCCATTGCTGCAACATTTTGGGTCACCTCTTGCCATGGGCTGCACTCCTCTAAGACCAATAAGGCTTCATCACATATGGGGCTCCCAATGACCTATCTCTTTGTTGCAGCTTCCTCTCTAAGGTGGACTGCTTCCACTGGTACAACATATGGGGCCACCTCTTGTGATAAATTGCATTCCTCTTCACTATAGTCTTTGAACTCTTCGCCTCTCTCATTATAATCCTCAATGTTTTCCCTTTCTTCAAGGTAACATAACTCAACATCTTCAGCTAATTCATCCTCTTTATCTTCTCCCCATTCATTCAGCCTTCCATCCAATAAAAATTTTGCCAACTCGTCTAGGGATTTAAGCTTTCCCTGTTCCAAGAGTTCTATTCCTTGGCTAATTCTAAACTCAATGGCTTTCCTCTTAGAAAATTCTTCTTCAAAACATGAATTTTTATTCCCATGCATCTTTTTTACCTTCTCACCATCCTTGAACACTTTTGCTTCAGCTTTCTTCTTCTTTGTCTTTTTCTTATTGCATGCCTCGTATTCCTCCAACATGCATCATAACTCATCTAACTCAGATTCTAACTTTTGCAACTCTTTTTGTTAGTCTTTGATTTGTTTCTGCCTTTGCCGTATTTTGTCTTCCACTCTGATTATCCTTTTTCTTACATTATGACACAACTCCATATTTTCCATCCACCATATCTCATCTAATGAAAACTCTAATTTTTGTAGCTCCTTTCGTTGGTCTTCAGTTTTCTTGTCTTTGTCTTTGTCTTATTTCTTCTTCCAACTTTATTATTCTCTTTATTACTTTATAATCTAACTCTATATTTGACTTTACAACCAAAGCTCAAACAAAACTATTGTCCCTCCTAATTGAATAATGCTTCCACAGTCTAGGCCCTCCTAACCATTTGCAACTATACCTATAGGTGTCCATGTTTCCCCCTTCTAACCACAAAAAAAAATTACAAACTTATGAAAGCCAAAATAGAGCTCTTACAACATTGCCTTACACAACTTTCATGTCAGTGTCCTCTCTCATGGATCGATTTTCTCTGATACCAAAATTGATGCAGCACCACCACTCCTTTGATTCAACACTAATATCCTTCTTAGGTTTTAGAAAATACAAATAGATAGAAATTAAAGAACATCCACAAATAAATAGAGAATAACACATTCAATAAACCTTATAGCTACTCAGGGAGAAAAGAACCCATCCACGAAGTCTAGCATGTAACAAAACTCACAGTATTCATATATTTATAAATAAAATGGATTACAAGAGGTCTCTGCACAATGCAGATGCCAAGTAAATCCATCCTCTATTCCTTCCCCCCTCACGTTACAAATCTATAGTTAAATATATATTTTCTTTTCTCACAAAGGCACCCACTCCTAACAGCATCCTAACTCTATTTTTAGCTACCACGTTGCAGCAGTTTTTGACAGTCATAACCACTAAAAAAAGCCCCCAGTCAGCATGCAGCTGACTAGGCCACAGGCCACTCGCAACCAAAAATAGGTCCACAACGGAAACAACAGAAACAAAATGGAGGTAGCAGTAAAGAAAACCAAAATTAGCAAGTTCCTTAATTCCACAGTCAGTGGGCAGGGGACATTAAAAGAGATGCTCCACATCAATTCCTCTTCATAAATTCATATTCATTAAAGCTTCCCAAATGGGTATTCATCGTCAATCTGTAAGTAAGAAGTACCTATGATATAGGAAATTCAAACTCCTTAGATTGTTTCTTCCATGGGGTGCTCATGTCTTACCCAATTTCCTACATGATTAGGGTATTGCTATTCTGCATACGAATTAGGGTAAATCATTACAATGCACTTTCTATGACTTATTTTCACAAAATTCCATTACCCATTAACATTCATTCATTTAGGTTAATTTAATTGAATTACATACTAGCTTACTTAGGAATTCACCAAATAGAATACCATTCTACTAGAGCCAAGCACATGAAAGAATAATTTTTTCAAAGTTCAATTAAAACAAAAGTACATGGTTCCATTAATTGTGAGCTTGAGCCAATGTAGAATTAAATTCTAGCAATTATTCCTTTATTGCATTCTCGTGTTTCACCTTCTAGGGTTGTTTGAATGACACCTTGGTCCTTGGGTAGGTTTTATAGACATCTTATTTTATGTGCTATGGTATGTTGGAGAAGTAAATGAATGCTCAAAATAGTGACAAGTATGTGCTTTCACCACCTTCTTCAATCCCTTGATTAATTTTGCATTAATTACACCGAGAAGGTACAATCATGGTAGGTTAAGGTTCTCATAACAAAATTCTTGGGTACCACACCTTGGTTTAGTTCAAAAAGGTGGCACAAGAGCTGACATGGTGCACTTTTGAATTTACTTTGTCCATGTTAGAAAAAAATGGTTGATGTGGCAATTCGTGCCTAGGTAGGAAAAGGATTAGTTAATGTTTAAATCTAAAAGATCTAACAAACTTGCTTTGGAAATAAATATCAATTTTTCCCTTATCAAATGTTCAAGCATCTTGTAAAAATTTGGTGTTTGCAAGAAGACACCCAAGTGTGATTATAAGATTGAATTGATACAACATAGGAACACTTTTGAATAAAATATTTGTAATTCCCACCACTGAGTAAGAGACCCCACTAACAAATCTGATGACTAAACGCTAGTATATGCAGATTTGTGAAAATAATTTCCTTAGGCAAAGACCATGTGAGTAAACTACTTAGTAGGTAAGATTATTCATTGGGAAAACTACTCGGGTAAACTATGAGACTTGTAAAAATTGCATTCACTTTTCTTAACAAAACCCGATACACAAAAAATCAATAGCCTGAAAAGTGACAAGATTTTCCAAAAATTGGATTTAAACCAAATCCAAAGCATTCTAACTTGTAAAAATCATTAATTCAATTGAAATTCGAGCATTTAAGCCAAATAATGCTCAATTTTACCATTACCACCCCAAAACCAAGTGAAAGCAAGCAAATGAAGGAAGGGAAAAAAGTTAGGTCCACATTTTGCCAAGGGAAAAATGGGGCATGTACGAGACCACACAACATGAATGTTAAAATATTGCCAACAACATATTAAAATTGGTCCCTAATAAGATAGGGGGACCCATACGCCCATGGGAATATGGGTCCTAGCCCTATTTGCTAGGACACTAAATTTTGAGATCAAAACATTAATTATTTACATTTATTCAATGCTTGCAATCCTTTATAAAGTGTTAAAAATTAGATTTGGAAGGAACAATTTTAGGAAATTAGGAGCTTAATTAGGCCTAATAATTTAGGGGGGCCAAAGCATAATGTGAAATTGTTAAGGGTGACAATTTCTGACACTACAAGAATCATGATCAATCTTTGATTATATTGATTCAAAAGAAGATGTATTGCAATATATTGAGACAACAGTAGCTTGACATTAAAATTTGAGGAACATAATGAGTGTTTGAGTCATATGTTGTTATTATAGAGAAAGATTACAACTTTAGATACCCAAAATTGTCCTAGTCTGTGATTAACACCCTTTTCCTAATTTTCACCCTTTTCTCTTAATTATTAAATAATACCTTATTATTTAATTATCATTGAATACCATATTCTACTATTAATTGACTTTACGTTATTTAATTAATTCATTCTAATTCACCCTTTCTAACTAATTAAATAAATCCTAATTATTTAATTATATCTTAATTATCATTAATCTTCTTAATTAATTAAATAAACCTTATTTATTTAATTACGTCACTAGTTACACTTTTTCTTCTATTTTAACTAAATAGTCATCATTAATTGTTTAATTAACTTTCAACATCATTCTACAATTCAATAATTGTTATTAATTATTTAATTGACCACTTTCCCACTTCTAGATTAAATAATTAAATTATTTTTTTAATTTTCCTATTTCATCTCCAACATTATCCATTAATAAATAAACATTTATTTATTAATTAATCTTCACTTGCATGTTCCTCCAATAATTAATTATTTATTTAATTAATGATCTTCTCATGCATAATTCCCTCAAAATTAACTAACACTCTCTTCCATTCAACTAGATGATACATTCTAGTTCAATAATCAATCAATTCACTTTACTCTTGCTCACTCCAATTCTTTGAATCAATAAATTTAGTTAACTAATTTTTAGTATCAGTTGGCTCTTCAATCAATTCTTCATGCAACTAGTTAACTAGAATCTTACAATTAGTTTCAGCTAGTTAACTAGGAAATCAATTCCTTTCAACAATCCTCAACCATTGATCTTGATCTTGTACCTCTTGATTTGGATCGTTCATTCAAATCAAACATTAATATTTTAAAGTACTCCTCACATAATGTTGTTGGATAACCAAGAAACTTTGGTGTTTACATCATTGCTATCATTCCACACACATTGAGCCTTTATGCATATTGTGCATACCAAATTGTGAGAGCAAAAGAAAGGGAAGAAGGATAATGGAAGTAATCCATGACAACATGGTAAAGGTAAAAGTATTTATTATTTGAATCCGATTCATCTATGTTGCATGTTTTCCATTGAATAATTTGGAATTGTATTTGAGTATAGGATTGCATATTGTGGTTGTTTGTATTAGTTCTTTATCTCTCTAATGATTGAATGTCTAATTTTCCAAGTTACATTTTTGTGAAACTGAGATGAATCTCACATAATTGACATTGGATTATCTATAACAATTATTTTTATTGCTTAAAATTAACACAATCTATTTTAATTTTTTTTAGTGCTCTAAAAAGAATAATACAATCTTCACTTTGCAATTTAGATTTAAAATAAATACGTGATTGAACATGGAATACTTCATTTGGTTCTATAAAATTAACATACAAATTACACATTTACTTTGGTGTAGTTAATGAACAAGTCTATACTATATTTTGTGTGTTCACACACATGTTATCAGTCCACCAAAGTTGTATTGTTTAAAGTATCCTCTTCCTTTGTAGATCTCGTGCAATCCTAAGTGATGATAAATTGCAACATTTGAAATTTTCCTTTTTCAAGTAAGAGTCCTACCTTGGGATACATATTTATTGAGAACCCAAGGGATCGACCTCAAGTAACATTTCTTAGTAGGATATGGAAATTCGATGAGAGTGAAAGATGTAGTTTGATTTGTGCATG
Source organism: Sequoia sempervirens (assembly GCA_007258455.2). Taxonomy (NCBI): domain Eukaryota; kingdom Viridiplantae; phylum Streptophyta; class Pinopsida; order Cupressales; family Cupressaceae; genus Sequoia; species Sequoia sempervirens. Next base: position 310,677,994 of record VDFB02000003.1, on the reverse strand, counting down.
TAGTGTACTAGACCTTCCTTAGGAGTATTAGGTAATTCCAAATTATGAGGGGATGTCCAAGTAGTCAGTGGTGTTCACATAGTTCCACCCACTAAGAACCCTTGTTGTAGAGGCCTTAACATTTATTTTAATGTAATCTTATAAAGTGGTGCAAGGGATGCAGATTGTACCCTAAAGCTACTCACCATGTACTTTAGTAGGTCAAGATAGATCTTGTTTGGTTCTTAGCAATAGCCTCTAGGAAGAGAAAGAAGGTGTGCCTGTGGCATCTGTCGATGACCCTATATCACTAGACATCTACTATCTGCCTTCGTATAGAAAAGGTTTTTAAAAAAATTATCCCAATTGTTTCACTACCTCATCTTTATAAGTATTTACCCCTTTAATGGGAGGTGGGCCTATTTAAATATTACAAACCTTCTCTATTACTAAATTAAGTTGTGAATGTATTTTATTCTTGTTATCAATAGTGTAAACAAATGGCCTTAGGGCCTTATCATTGACACAAACTATCAAAAATCACAACTAATGAAATAAATACTCTATTTTCTATGTTTTCTTAAACTAAATCAAATCTAAAATCTAAAAACTAATCAAGATTAATGTTCCTTAGAGTGCTTTTTTCTGATTAAACTAGTGCACTGCATTTGTTAGCATGTACACCGCAACTATGTATTTGCACCATAGAAATAGTGTGACACATCTATTAGCTCATTCGACACATTTGTTGGTTAGAAAGTTGCATCTCTCTATCAGTCAAAAATCTACCTTAGCAAACAGACAACAACACATTTGTGTCCAACACAATTGACAAGTTTTGCAATGCATCTATTGCAAATTGCAACATAGTCATTATCTTTTTCACTGTAGTTGATATATCCTACATTGCATTTGTATTTTCTCTACCACATCTATTTGAAAAATAAAATAGATTCTACTTCAAAAGGGTGCATAAACCTGATCTTATTTACACATGATTAAAAAACTAGAACAATCATTTTCCTACATTTTTCAACAAACATTTAGCTTTCCTAGATTAAACATCAAATTGTTTTAGTGAATTATCATAAAAGTACATAAAAATTCATCTTAAAATCTTGAAATTTTAAATCTTTTTTTTTTTTTAAAGTGAAGACTAGTGTCATCATTCTAAAAATCATCAAAACCTTGTCTCTACAAAACTACCCCCATCAACAAAAGTAGGTTTTGCAACTCATAAGTCTAGTTCTAAAATCATTTTTTTTATCAAACCACCATCACCACTAGAGGTTAAGGATTTTTCACTTGGTTACATTAGTCCAAATCTAAAAAATTGTTCAAGGTAATCATCTTTTAGGATCCAAAGTCAAATATCTAAGGTCTTTGCATTCACAAAATTTTGACACAAAATCCAAAAAAACATAGGTCTAATTTCATTTTAGTCTTGCATCTCTCACATTCCTAAAACAAAAATGGAAACATAGAATAGATTAATTCTAGTTTGCATTCATCAAGAAAAAAATAAAATACAAAAAATATAAAAAATATACAAAATGCAAAAAGTCAAAAACACCATCCCTTTTTATGGTTGTCACACAATCACAAGTAAAATGAAAAGAGATGGACTCATCATCTATTACTATGTACAAACCAACACATGAAATAAACTTTGGTGAAAATCCTAGTGAACAAATAAATTCACAAAATATCCCCCCATTTGAGAGTTACACTTTGAATGATGTAAACCAAAGGCTCATTCCTGAAAAGATCAATATTGTGTCACAAGATCCTAGGATATTGAAAATCATTGACGAGTTAGTGTCAGTAGACCCTAAAAAACACTTCATGAAACTTTTACAAAATGGAGCAAGGCTACGACTTGACTTCGATATATCAACTATCATAGGGTAAGCTTTGAATATAGTGTCACTATAATTAGGTGTCGTAAATCAACCTCCACCATCGACACCTACTACATCACCACCCTCATCACAGTTTAACAAAGGAATGCCACCTACTCAAATGACACATTTCACATCAACTATGAATATTCCACCACCACCTACATTCACTAGACCAATAGAAAACCCATTTTCCTCCATGTCTACAACTGCAACTTAAAATTCTACCCATCCCACAACAACAACTAAGATAAAAAAGATCAATCCTTTGTATTCAGGGCCACAAGTGGGTACAACATCCACTTCAAAGAAAATGAACACATCTCCAAAAAGGACTAGATACTTTTTTTGAGCAAGTCAAAATGCTCTACCCCAACAACAACCAAAAAATATTGGTTTATCATCCACATTTGGATTTAATCAACGCCTACCACAAGAACCAAATAATACTAGTTCATCATCCACATTTGGGTTTAATCAACCCCCACCACAACAACCAAACAATCTTGGTTCATCATCCACATTTGGGTTTAATCAATCCCCACCTAAGAAACCAAACAATATTGGTTCCACATCCACATTTGGGTTTAATCAACCGCCATCATAGCAACCAAATTATCTTGGTTCATCATCTACATTTTGGGTTTCATCAACCCCCATCACAACAACCAAATAATCATGGTTCTACATACACAACTAGGTTTAATCAGCACCCTCCACATCAACCCACCAATCTTGGTTCTACATTCACAACTAGTTTTAACCAACCACCACCATCATCATTTAATCAAAATCCCACATACACATCATAATTTCAACACATCCCATGCATGCAACATCATTATTTTAGTACACCAATTCAAAAGTTGGATGGACACACTTTCAATCCACAATACAACACCAATCCATTCAAGAAACCCTCACAAGGTTCTACATAATACATCCAACCCACCATAGTTCCAGTGACACCATCACCCATCAATCAGATGGCTCAGTAGTTATAGATGTTGCAACACTAGATGACCAACATGCACATAACTAGGATTATGGAGGACCTATATCCTTACCCTTGTGATAGGAGCATTCACATGCTCCCCTTTCCCAAAAATTTCATTATTCTTAAATTTCATAAATATAAGGGAAAGGGAGACCCCATTGAACATATATGGGAGTTCCATACAGCCTACTTAGACATGACTCACAAAAAGACATACCTGATGAGATTTTTTCCACAAAGTCTAGGAGGCCAAGCCCTTGAATGGTTCACACACTTACCTTTAGGAATAAACACTTGGAATGAACTAATGGATAAGTTCATCGCACACTTTTCCTATAATATATCAAATAATATTAACATCATCAACCTATGTGCTGAGAAACAAAAATATGGAGAGACATTCACTTCATTCTTACAAAGATGGAGAAACTTAGCTAGTAAGTATGCTTACAATATACTAGAAAAGTAACTTGTCCAAATATTTTTGGAAAACCTCAATAAGGAGGTGATGTTCCACTTACAAATTCATTGTACAAAAACATTTGAGGAGGTTATAGAGAAATGAATCTCCATAAAAAAAAATCCCTCATTTCCAAAGGGCTTGTAAAAATATTTAAGGAGAATATCAATTATTCTTCTCATAATAATTCCAATGACAAAAGTAAATTTTGGTCACAAAACAAAAAAGTGACAAATGATGACATTGTAGATGCTAAGGTCATAAATAAACCTCATCCTGTGAACTCAGTTTGAAAGGACCCAGAGGGTGAAATCACAATATTGTGTTTCACTTTTTTCCCAACATGGACATTTACATCAATATTTTTAACTGAATCTTCATCTTCTGAGACCTATAGCAGCTAAACCATTAATAATTTGAAGATGATGCAAACTAGTGATTCACGAAAATTTGTGTGTAGATTCTAAATAGTTTTTTTTTCTTCTTAAATAAAAATAGATCATGAATCTTTCAACTTGTCCTTTAATGACTAGTTTTAAATAGAAAAACAACATTTTTTAGAAAGTAACATTTGGGTCATACAACATAACTTTTTTTCTATAAAGGATAAATTCTAATTTTTGGAATATAGATTCTCAACATCAATATCTAGGGAATGAATATTTTTTCATAATTTTTTGTTACATATATATTTTTTAATTAAATTTTGAAGTCACTACATAACTATAATTAGGAAATTTGTGTGTTGTACAACCTAACTTGTGTTTATATCGAAGTCCAATTTTTCTTTTTTTAGTGAAACAAGGACATCAATACCTAGGGAAATGATATTTTTTGATTTTTTTTAACATTGTTTTACTATTTTTTCTGAGCTTGATGTTCAGAGAAAACCTATGTTCAATAAAAATTGAAAATTAAATACAAGATAAAATGAAAAATATCAAAACTATACTTGTTGGAAAGCTCATTTCGAGGAATACAATCTTACAAAATATCATTTCTAAATGATGTTATTTAATCCCTCAAAAGGTAAAGTAAACACACTTTTTTGTCAGCATTTTGATAGGTGTGAAGGAGACTCCATTGTGGGTATGATTTAATACTAGAGGGGTTCAATCCAAGGGGGTATTATCTATCCCTCTTCAATTAAAACCCTTTATATGGAACCTCTAAAGCCTAAAATCATTATTTTTTCTAAAAAAAATGATTTCAGGCAAACATCAACATGTCCAAAAAGTGAGACACACTATTGTGTTAGCACCCCATAATAATGAACACCAGTAAACTTTGTAGAAGCATGAACAAAATGCTAATTTGGCACAAAAAAATACACCATGTGGTCATCCAAGGGCCCCCTAACCAATACAAAAGCACATTCAAACCATCCAACTACCAAAAATTAGACATTATGATTCAGGTCCATTCAAACCAATTGATTGGAATGATAATGATTTCTGTGAATACCACATAATGAAAGGACACAAAATATCCAACTACTTTAAACTAAAGAACATCATTCAAGGTCACATAGAGTAGGTTGATATTCAAATTGAAATCTAACTCAAAACTACTAATATAGATCACACAATCTTTATGGATCCTTTACAAACCCATGGGAATGGAAAATCCTCAAGTTTTGAACCAGGTGAAAAATATGATGCAAATTAGACTAGTGTTACCTATGAGTACACAGTAAACCATATCCAATGATTAGATCAGAACATCCACTATTTCAATAAAAAATAAGAATCCAAAATGTGTGGTTACCACCAGGTGATTGAAGGTGACTCTATAAGGACTTGAATCTAATCCTTAACTGACACATAAGTATAACTTACTCAATCATCTAGAATAATCCACAACATAAATCTCAATTCTTGAGTTTCTATGCACCTCTCCTGAGCATAAGGCTATTCTAGACAAATTATTTAGGATTCATCCATCCCCATATACCTAAATGTGAATTATTTTTAGGTCATGGTAGGGTTCTTAGATACCACCCATCATATACATTCACTAAACATAATTGTACTTCATAGAAACCAAAACACAATGAACCTTTGTACTTCAAAATATATGTTAAAAAATAGAAAAATAAATGAGTTATGATAGATGGACCTGGAGTTGACTAAATATATGCATGTTAAAACTAGTGACTACCTTGAGATTCTCTTAGGCTTGTATAGGTGAGTCGAAGAGGATTGTAATACATAGATATGATGATGTGGAATGCTCCTCCAAGGGTGACATCGTTCTCCCAATCAGAATGGGTCCTATTGCATAGGGCACAGTATGTCATATTTTAGATGTAGACTTTCCCTATAACCTAATACTTGGATTCCCATGGATTCATTCCATGAAGGTTGTCCCTTCAACATACCATCATTGTTTGAAGTTTCCTTACAATAGTGTAGAGATTCATATTTTCGATAATCCTGTCCCCTTTTAATACTACAATAACCTAAGAGGTACACTTGAGAATCATGTATCTAGCCATAGGGAATTCTCACATACCCCCCTCCTCATCACACTATATTGACCATGCTTCTTATTCAAAAGCTTCAGCTTTACCTAAAACTTTCCCTAAAAGAAAGATCCAAGTCCTAGACAAGTTAGAGCTCGTATAATATTGAAAGTCTATTCTATGTGGGGAAGCAACCATTTTCACCTAAACATTATGGAAAACCCTATCACATAAAGTGATGCAGAGAAAGAGAGCTCATACCATCAACTTTCTATATTCTTGGCAATAATCAAGTACACAACTAAAATTCTTCATTCTTGAGGCAATCTCAATCCTTTAACCTTGAGCAACATGGGCTCCAACTTACACAAATGGACTCCAATCTCTATCAGAATTGGTAAATGACTTGAAAATGCTTAGATTAATCCCAAAAACTCATTACAACCATCCAAATATCAGACAACAATGATTTAAGGCCAACCATAAACAATCTATGCATAGCTTTGTTCAAACATCAAGCAAACCATGTTTCTTTGACCACTCTCCACCAAAATGAAACACACAATCTACCATAACTCATGAAAATGAATAAATGAATATTTTTCCTTTAAAGGGTTCTTATAACATGTAAAAACAAAACTTTTCACAAATTTTATCACTTTTTGATGGTGGAATAAAAAGATATGAATATTTCTTATCTGCTAGAAACCCTAGTTCCTGAACTGGGTAGTCTTCACCAAAATTGTCATAAATCAATCAAAACCAAATTAAAATTGATCAAACAAAGTGAAAATGAAATTATATTCACATATCTAACATTTCCAATAGGTTTGAGGTCTTTATTTTATCTGTACAATCCGTACCATTCTATGTAACAACCTATAACTTTTAGAGAAAACAATCCCATAGGGTTGCCAATGGTAAAATGATCATAACATTCTCCAAACTCAATGGAAAACAACAAACCGATTGAAAATGAAATATAGTTCATTTCCCTATCAATAAAAATCAATTTCAGGTCTATAAAACTTCATACAAAGCCGTACCATGCAAAAAAACAGGGAAGAACATTGGAAATTGCAAAAAAAATCATGTCTTCCTTCATAAATCCTTGTTCAAAACTACATTTCAACCTCCCATTCGACTTGGAGGCCCATTTTTATGCTTGTACAATAAATTTATGCTCCATCCAACCTAAAAATACCATTTAATATCTTTTAAAAAACTTTTAAAAAGTTGTCATTTAACAAGAAGAGTTGTTATGACAACATTTGACAACTTTTGACAATGTTTTCATTTTTCAACTAAATGACACCAAACCTTCATCAATGACTTCAAAAATTTATAAAATGGCTCATTCAACCTTATTACAACATTAAAACACCTAATTTAATGAATTTATACAATATGGTCTCATGGAGGATTGAATGCAACAAGGTGCTCCTACACCATAAAGAAAGATCCCAAGGTGAAAATTTAGTATCACCCACCTACAACCTTCACCAAGGGGGGTGAATTAGTAAAGGGGGGTATCAATGAATACCTCTCTAAATTGATATATAGAGATGAAGAAAATGGGATACATTTCGATCTACCTATGGAAAAATATGGCAAAGGTTTTGACGTAATAAAGTAGAAAGGCTAGGATTGTCATAGTAGCCTTGGACTATAGAAATAGGGAATGACCAAACCTATCTTAATGAGAAATTGATTGAAAACAAAAGGGCTAGGATATCAACCTCTAAAAGTGAAAGCTCCTATTACTAAGGTATTTTAGAAGAAATTCATTAACGTGTCTGAAGTTGTTGAGACATTTAGGATTAGTGTCAAAACCTGATCCCCTATTGACAAAACTAATCACCGAGCTTGGATTGATACCTTTTGGGACCCAGATGATTCCTCCATCTTTACCCTATCTACCTCATCCTTCAAATTTTATGATATTGATGATAACATGTTGTTACTACATGCCTAATTAATTAATTGGGACCAAAAAAGTCCATTGAGCTTGGACCTCTTCAAAAAAAATGAAGCAATTTTTAAGTTCATGGGACTTAGAGAAGGTACACCAAGTGGGGATCACAAGTCTAGATTCACCTTTAACCTCAACACAGCTGCATACTACGGGGATTTAGTCCCACCTTCTAGTCAAAAAATGAAAAAAAGAAATAAAAAAAGTTTGTAGGTGAAAACTGAAAGGCACCTATAGACATAGAAAAATATAAGAGAAATGACGTATCCAAGGGTGAAGACCTCTTTAAGGAACCTAAGGATGAAAGGTTGAACTTGCTCCCCATAAATGAAGAGAAATCCCTAATGTTGGTTGATAAATCACAAGAGGAAAATATGAATATTCCTAAGGATCCTAAAATCATACACTTTGCAATGTCCCTAATAGATGCAGAGAGGCCTAATTTCATATACTTTTACTCTAAAAGGAAAATCAACTTCACACGGTCCTATGCGAACATACTTGGGCTAAACCCCAAACTAGTCCTCCATCACTTGCCTCTTCTTTCTAATGCTGAATTTTTTAAGAAAATATTGAAGAAGATGGACCCATAAATCACCTTACTAGTCAAAGAGGAGTTGAAGAAACTATTGGATGTTGGGTTCATAAGTGTTATGCCTTGCATAACCACCCCATTTTATCTTGGAACAAAATCGGTCCCCCTTTTCTTTTGTTCTCGTTTGCCTTTGGTTATTTGTTTTGGTCTTAGGAGTTCTTTTGTTTTCCTCCTAGGTCTGTCTTTTGGTTCTATCTCAGCTTGAGTTGGTTTTCTTCTTGAGAAAAAATTGAATGAAATAATCATAAGCAATAGTGTATTTTATTATAATGTATTTTATTTTCTTTTGAGATCTAATGGAGGAATTTGTTTTGCAGGATTGAATTATTCATCTAAAGATATCTCTTAGGGAAGTCAACTGGAAGGCCTCCCTCAATCCCATTTTGCATAAAATTCCTTAAGGAAAAAGTCACTGAGACCCTATAGTTGTCTTTCTGACTGGAGGAGGCCTTGCCGAAATGTTCTGAGTTTGGCATAACGTCTTTCTGACAGGGCAAGGTCTCACCGAAGGAAGTTGCACTCGCCAAAGGAAGGCTCAATTGATGTAATGTCTCACCGACTGGGGATGGTTTTTCCGAAGGGTTATCCCTTTGGTGTGATGTCCCCCCAACAAGAAGGGAGATCTCGGCAAAGGAAAGGAACTCCGCGAAAGGTCTCGCCGACTGAGCAAAGTCTCCCTGACTGAAATAGGCCCTCACCGAAACAAGGTAGCTTCAACGAAATGTCTTGCTGACCTGATAGGGTCTTGAAGAAATGAAGTAAGCTTGGGGAGAATGGAGGAGTTTGCTATGAAGTCCTACCGACCTGGTGGTGTCTTCCCAATAGCGATGGATCTGTTATGGGCTTCAGTGAGACCTCTAACCGACAGTGATAGTCTGCGTGACATTTTTTGATATCGATATAACTCTTGCAGCCTGATATGAGGTCTCCCCGATAGTTTGGGGTCATGCCGATAGCTACTATAGAATGTAATTGCATCAGGGAGACACCGATGGTGTCTCGCTAACATGCGATTCATTCTGAATGACTATTGACTTCCCAGGAATCTCACGTGGAGTGTGTTCGCCCAATCAGAAGGAACTATAGATGAACCATTGACTGATTGACTACCTCTCAGAAGAAGATCAACAAAATGCAAATGACATGGACTCATTTTGAGATCAAAAGTGGTGGGTCAGCTCGGGAACGATGGTGTTCAGATCTAAAGGGAGGTCCAATGCTACTTCTAGAGATGGTCAATGTACAGAAAGGTCTCAAGCAGGAAGAAACCAAAAAGGAAGAAGAGGTTGTCAGGTCTTAGAGACAGCTGTGAGGTCTACTGGCAAAAGGAAAATTAGTATTAATGGTAATACTTTAGAGCATTCAAAGCACCCCTTCAAGGAAGTTAGAAGATGGACATGGAGACCAGAAGTAAATGCTATAGCTGCAAACAATCTAAGATCATCCCCAGAACAATCCTTCACTAACATGGACAACAAGGATACACATTTAATGCAGAATCAATTTTATCCAAAATATTTGAGGGCCAACCCTTTTGAGGCCGGCAGATATTTGTAAACCCTGAAAATAGGAGCCAGTGCATTCCTTTTGGTACATTCTATATATATGGAAAATTTTCCTCTTTGTAAAGGGTTCGAGAAAAGGGAGAGTAGAATTTTCTTTAGAATACATAGGGATATAGATTTTGAATAGTAGTAATCTTCTGAGCAGTAGAGAAACTTAAGAGTAGCAATAGAGTAAGAGTTAGATTCAACAGAAGGCAGTAATGTATCCTTTTGGTTCTCTTAGTATAGATGGAAGCAATCTGAATACATAGGTTTTCTGTACACTGGTGACTGTGCTAGAGTTGTAAATGTTGCTTATCTATTTCACTAACAATAGAAGCAACCAGATTTAAATCTACTTCATGTTGTGTTCCTGAATGGTATTCATCTTTAGTTAATTATTTGATTTGAGAAGCTTTCAAGGAATGAAATCCTATTTTATGTTTTGTTTAAAATGGTTAGTTACAATCTGTTGTTGAAGTTAGCACTGTGAATAAATGAAGCTATGTGTTAATCACAAGTTGATTTTGTTCTTCAATTTTAGTTAGCAATTCCTTGAAAGGTAACAAGTTTTGTTAAGTTGGATGAATTATTATTCTCTTTAGTTCCAAATCTTTGATCTATCTTTTTTTGTTTCTTTAAAAACCCTAGTTAAAGTAGGTTTGAATTTATGCTTGATCTTAGAATAATCCACAAGCTCAACACCAGCAGGCTCCTTGAATATTATAGTTCACATCAGTCACTGAGTGAAATCAGCATAGTCGAGAACTGATTACAAAAACCTTGGGAGTTAAGATATCCATGTGTTATTCTTTCTGTTTCAGGAGAGAAGAATAGTAATATCCTGCTTAACTGTTGCTGTGCAATTTGGACAATCAATAGAGAACTGGCACTAGAAGGAGGGCCTAGAAGGGAAAGCTAGATAATACTGGGTTTTTCTCACTAGAAAGGTCCCGTAGATTTCTTCAATCAGCTGAAAATACACCACCTTTGATAGAACTCAAGACCCCAATAAGACACAAGAGTCACAAGACCAACTCAACCATCATACCACCCTTGTCAGCTCTGCTCACTCCACCAGGTTTTTCACCAATACCCCAGTGGATACCTATCAATCCACCACTGAATCCATCTCAAGTGCCACCACAGCTAGTTTGACCCATCCAATAGCTGGTTGAACCACCACCACCGCTACCAATGGAATTTTTTCAAAATAATCCCTCTCCATTGGGGACTATTCCAGGAGGTTTTCACGATATTCCTAAGAATCCTGAGAAATTTTGTCCCAAATACATCCATGGTGAATCAAGGAGTGTTGAAGAGCACATACATGCTTTTAAGGACGCTTGTACCAGAGCTCAAATAGCTCACCATGATGTAGTTTGTAGGTTGTTCCCTTATTCCTTAGGGGATATGGCATACAACTGGTATCTTAATCTTCCACTAGGTTATATTTTGACCTAGACACACTTGGAGAATGCATTCATCAATCAATTCAGGGTTTATGTACATCTCACCCTTTTATACCACCAATTTGCCACCATTAGGAAGGAGCTAGGTGAATCCTTTCCTTTATTCAATACCAGGTTTCAACAAATGTATAGGAAACTGCAAGACCCCTATTAGTTAATGAGAATAGTGCCATTCAAGCATACTTTAGGGTTATAGACCCTTTACTTGGCTTGTTCCTACAAAGGACTTATCATCCCACAAACATTGATTCCTTATCTAAAGTCTATCATCTAGCTATCAAGCTTCAACAACAAATTAGCTCTCAATAAGGAAGTTTGGGAGGAGGTTTTCCTTCAATAGGGTATCAGATGCCTATTCCAACCCCTTTATTCAATACTGTCCCAAGGATGTCTCCTTCCCATTACGGGCCTATGTTTGAATTGCAAACTCAATCTCCTATTCCATTCTTTGCCAATGGAACTCCAGACTTCTTTCAACAATCATAGGCTCATCATAGTTCACATGGTCATCATAACCAATCTGGGACACCAAATCATGTTAGTCAGCCACTAGTTGCTAAGAGTGTTGAAATTGAAAAGACAGTTCAACTCACAAATGAGGTAGAGACCTTAAAGAAAATGATGTCTCAAGTCACAAATGACATGGCTCAGCTTAGATTGAACCACTCTCAAAGCCAAGGTAATTATCCTAATAAGAGCAATAACAACCAGGGTAATTATCAGAATAGCTACAATCACAACCAAAGGGGTTATCAAAGCCAAAACTCTCCTAACCAAGGTTATCAAAATCAAAATAGAGGATATAACCAAAGGCCAAATAACAACCGACAATGGAATACAGGGCCAAATAACGGAGTTCCTCATAATTATCATGCTAATGAGGAAAGGTCACATACTACAAATGTGTCTTACCTTAATTTTATGACTAACTAGTGTAGGTTGCATGATACTGCAACCCATTCTAGGTAAACTACCCTAAAATGGAAAAGATGGTCAAGATGGCACAGGAATATGCCCAAACATTCCAAGGGAATTCAAACAAAGGAGGTGACTCAGTGGATATAGCTATGACTTATGACCTCTTTGAAGAAGAACCTTCATTTCCAATGCAGAGTGAGAATGAACCAGACGAAGATATGTATGATGCCCAAGCTTTTCAGACAAAGGGAGGACACTTCCTAAGAAATTAGAATAAGGGCCCGTTCACTACATCAACACCACCTAATCACATGGTGCCTCTAAATCAAAGTGCTGATAATAACCCTCCTCCACCAAAAGGTCCACCTAACTTCCATAACAAAGGTAATTCATCTTCTGTTTTCAAAGGTAATGCAAGTTATAACACAGAGTTTGATATTGTTTCTGAGATGCAGAAACATAAAACCTCTTGTCATACTTCGACATCCTAAAGTGGTGCCCTGCTTAATGAGAGATAGTTCTGAAATCTTTAGAACAAGATGATAAATCAAAAGGGAAAACCAAGGTGGCACCCACTATAGACATGAATGTAGCTTTGTACAGAAGCAAGGTAGGTACCCCACCATTTCTTTTAAGTTTAAGAATCTGTGGGAAGAATCTACATAATTGTTTGCTAAATTCAGGGGCTTCTGGCAATGTTATGCCATTTTCTGTATGCAAGAAATTGGGATTGAACCCTATCCAAACAAACAAGAAGGTCATCCAACTTGACAAAACATAGGTTAATGTAGTTGGAGAATTGAGAAATATACATGTGCAAGTAGGCTCTGACCCTAGGATCCTGACCAACATAGACATTCAAGTAGTAGACATTTTTGAGAGTTATGGTATGCTGTTGAGCAAAGATTTGATGAAAAGTATAGGGGGATATCTCTCCCTCGACTTTTCACATATGTGGCTACCATGGAGGGGAGTGCCTATGCATATTAGGATTGAAAGTGAACCTCGCCTCAAGTATGTCATCACTAAATATGATTGTCCCAATGAGGTAGCTTACTTTGAAACCGGGATAGGGGTTTACAAAAGAGCGGAAATTCTAACCTTATCAGTTCTTGATCCTAAAGAACTATCAATACAAAATTTCCCTAATTCTATGGTTAATGAAAATCGACAGGCATTGATTAGGAAGCTACAACAGGATCAACTGGTCTTAGGGGGAGATATCAATTTGTAGAGTCTTTTATTCCATAATTGGTGTAGGGTACACTACCAAAATCATTCTAAATTGACTTACCAACCCTGCATCAACATTTTAAATCATGTTTCCCAAGTTGAGGAAACTAGCTTAAGTCCCTGAGACCATTGCAGATCACTTCTCATTTGAGGCCAAAGAAGCAATAATGTTAACCAGGGATAAGATACCTTCAAAGGAAGTTCCTTCTCAAATTGAACCTACCCTAGACACATTTCTGAATCAGCATATTTATGAAGAAAAACCCCAAGGTTTGTTTGAAACCCCTGCACTCACGAGTATACCAAAACCCAAGGGGTTAACCAAAGATACAAGTGACTGTCAGGAGGATAGCCATAGATTATATGATATAGTTGTGTAGGAATTAGAAAGTGAACATAAGGAACCTATTGAACACCCATTCCCTATATCTGGTGCAAAAGATCAAGCATCCCCACCTCTGGCTCATCCTATCCAAATTCCCACAATAACCTCCAAAGGATCAACCCCAGCACATGATCAATTGTGGACCCTCACGTTTGATGGATCGAAGTCCAAAATAGGTTGTGGTGTTGGGATTGAATTAACCAGCCCCAAGGGGAAAACTTTCTTTGCTTCTTACAAGTTGCAGTTTGGATGCACTAACAATGTAGCAGAATATGAAGCTCTAGCTCGGGGGCTAATGTTTGCACATAAGAAGAAAGTCACTGCCTTGATGGCTAAAGGAGATTCAAAAGTAGTTGTCAAGAAACTACATAGCCAATACACATGTCACAATAGAAGGCTGGCAGCCTATAGAAATCAGGTATGGAACCTGATTGAAGACTTTGATGCTTTTGTGATTAGCTTAATCCCTAGAGAGGAGAATCAGATACCTGATTCATTAACTGTTGTTGCAAGTACCCTGAAACCCATGCAAGGCTCCAAACTTAAAAGATTCTTAGTATAATTGATATCCACCCTAGCTATTCCTGATAATGTCAAGAAATTTCAAGTCTTTGATGATGATCGACATATTCTTGCTTTTCTAGCAAGCTCAGATGTTTTTGAAGGACAGATCTTTGATGAGTCCAACAGGGATCAAGGAGATTGGAACCCTGAAGATTGTGATATAGAGGGGGTCCTCAATTTAAAAAGCAATAGCATTCCCAAGGGAATGGTTGCCTTGGAAATAATTTTTGATTCAGATCCAAGGGCTTGAGAGAAGATATCAGTTGAAGATAAAGGAGGCGAATATGAAACTATTAACCTAGCCCGATTCTGGCCCTGAAAGAAGTGTTTACATAGGGAAATCTTGTCCTGAAGCAATTAGAAAAGATATACTGAGGGCACTGAAGAAAGATATTGATGTGATAGCCTAGGGATATGAATATCTAAAGACATTTGATGCTTCTGTAGTGACTCATACTATGCCTCTGAAGCCCAAAGCTAAACCATTTCGACAGAAACAGTGCCCTGTCAACACCTTGATTGAACCATTGATCCTTAAAGAAGTTCAAAAATTGCTTTCTATAAGAATAATCTTCCCTGTATGGCACTCAACATGGGTGGCCAACCTAGTTCTAGTTCGTAAGAAAAATGGGGAGATTAGGCTATGTGTAGATTTCAAAAATCTAAACAAAGCTTCAGAAAAAGACAACCACCCACTCCCTTCTTTGGATGAAGTCTTGCAAACTATTAATGGATCCCAGATGATATCATTTCTAGATGGTTATTCTGGATACAATCAGGTGATGGTTAATTATGAAGACAAAATGAAGACATCCTTCACTGCCAAATGGGGAACATTTGCTTACAGAAGGATGCCATTTGGTTTGATAAATGCTGGAGCAACCTTTCAATGCACCATGGATGTAGCCTTCAAAGATCTAATTGGGAAATGAATCATCATCTACATGGATGACCTGATGGTATTCTCTAAAGATAGACTGAACCACGTGAAAGACTTGGATAGAGTTCTTGAAAGATGTATCCAGTATAGCGTCTCCCTGAATCCTAAAAAGTGTGTTTTTAGGGTTTCTGAAGGGAAGCTTTTAGGACACATAATCTCAGAAAGATGAATATCAATCGATCTAGACCGAGTTGAGTCCATTTTGAAGATCACCATGCCAAGAAGTAAGAAGGAGATGAGATCTTTATTTGGAAAGATCAACTTCGTGAGAAAGTTTATCATGGGCTTTGCAAAAATTGTTAAGCCATTAAATGAAATGATGAAGAAAGATGCTAAAATAGAATGGAATACTGAGGCAAAGGTTGCATTTTCATAGGTCAAGCAATCCATTTTGGAAGCTCCAGTCCTCACTAGCCCTGACTACTTGGAACCATTCTACATTTATTCCTTTGCTTCTGAGCATTCCTGTGTAGCCGTCCTAACTCAGCAAAAAGAAGAGGGAGAGGAGAGGCCAATTGCCTTCATGAGCTCTCCATTTAAGAATACTGAAATCAAATACTCGTCTCTTGAAAAACAAGCTTTTGCGTTGGTCAGAGCTGTCAAAAATTTCAGGCACTACATTCTCCGAAGCCAAATCATTGTTGTAGTTCTTGATGCTGCTGTGAAGTCTCTACTTATGTAGAGCGAGCTAGGAGAAAGAAGAGGGAAATGGATGGACATTTTGCAAGAGTTCGATTTGGAGATATGCCCTATGAAACTTATTAGAGGCACAGGCTTGTCTAAATCCATGGCAAATGCTGGTGAGAACATTATTTGCTAGCAATACACAACTCGGTCCTTTTCCAACGACCCTTGGTATGCTAATATCATCTATTTCATCCTCAACAATCGATGTCCAGAGGGAATGAACACCACTCAAAGGAGAGCGCTAAGAATGAAGAGCTCCCATTATATGCTCAAAGGAGGATTGCTATACAAGAAGAATTTTGAGGGAGTGTACTTACAATGCCTTGATCTTCAAGAGGCTAAACATGTGATCACTGAATTCCATGGGAAACATGACACAAGTCATGGTTCTGTAGACTCATTGGAACACCAGATCCTTAGATCTGGTTATTACTAGCCGTGTGTGTTCAAGGATTCCCATCAGCATATGAGAACATGTCACATATGTTAGATTTCTGCATCAAAAGAACACCATTCAACCATGCCATTGTAGCCTGTCTACGAGGTAAGACCATTTGCCCAATGGGCATTGGATTTTATTGGGGTAATTAACCCAAATTCTTCTATAGGACACAAATTTATTTTTACTGCTACTGATTACTGCACAAGATGGACAAAGGCTATACCTTGCAAGAACAGTACAACAAAGGTAGTGATCAAGTTCCTCACTGAATGCATCACAACTAGGTTTGGGGTACCCTTTGCTTTGGTATGTGACAATGGCTCTTCCTTTTCTTCTAGTGAGTTCATTTCATGGGCTTATCATCACAAAATTTTCTTAAAATATTCTTCAAACTATTACCCATAAGGCAATGGAGTTGCAGAATCAACCAATAAGAATCTCTTAAGGGTAATTAAGAAACTGTTAGAAAACAATCCTAGGGACTGGCATACCCAGCTGAGATTCACGTTATGGGAAGATAGAACTTGGATCAAGACTGCTTTAAAGACTTCACCATTTAAACTAGTGTATGTCCAAGAGCCTGTGTTCCCTATTCATTTGCAAATACCTATCCTTGAGTTCATGTAGAAATTCTACTCTAGTGATGATAGGATAGAGGTAAGATTAGCTGCCTTGTTGAAATTAGAAGAATAGAGAGATGCCACCTTGCAACAATTCTTTATACACTAGGCTGTTGTCAAATGATGGTTTGATAAAAGAGCCAAAATCAAAGCCTTCTGAATATCAGATCTGGTTCTGCTATGGGATAAAGCTAGTGAAAAGAAGGGCAGTCACCAGAAATTCGATAAGCTCTGGTTGGGTCCCTACCAGATTGCTGAGATCCTAGGTGAAAATGCTTTCTGATTGTGTAGTTTAACTAGAGAACCTGTTCCCTTTCCTGTCAATGGGCAGTTTCTTAAGCATTATTTCGAGTCATAGGGCTTGCTAGTTGTCTATTCTGCATGTAAATAATCTATTTGTTTCATGTTATAATTTGTTTTTCTGTTTGTAAATAGTTTTTCTGTGTGTGTGCTTGTTCTTTTTTTCTATCCTTTCATTTTCTTTGTTCTTTTGTTATGTCTTGTTTGTCCTTTGGGGTTTCTCTATTCTTTCCATCTTGAAATGGTGGGTCGATTATTTGAGGTATACTTTGGTTATTGGGAGAGAAATGGTTTAGATATTTTTAGGTTTGTTGATTGGGTGATTTTGTCCTAAACTCTTTGTTTTATGCCCATTGTCAATAAGAGCTGTGGAAAGTCTTGAAAACAAGGTGCAAAGTAAATAACCTTCATTAGATCCTCTGAATCTGTCACAAATCATCAAGATCATCTTCCTTTGTAATGGTATATTTGTCCTAGGACTATGGTGTTGTAAGATTTGAGTGAAAAATCCGATCTCCCAAGTGCTGTTATGAGGTCCATGGTAGTTTTCAACCCATAACAGATGTTAAACATCTAACATATTGAGAAAAAATTGAATGAAATATTTGAAACTCCAAGAAAAAAATAGAAAAGAGAGAACTATCTAAAGAGAAAATAAGACTCAAGATGAATGGCTAATTCCAGTATCTCTACTAGGGCTATGGATGCCTGACTGGTAGTAGAGCAATGCTATGGGAAAACTAGAGGTATCTCCGTCGGGGCTATGGATGCCTGAATGGCAGCGGAGCAATGCCCAAGATATCATTGCACGACAGCTAAAGGGAATCAACTCATGTAGTTCAAATCTTGCACATTGTTGTTCAAACGATGAGGAAAACTTTATAAAAGACTAATGCACCATCAAGCACACACATAGATTCAGGGGTAACCATTGTAGATTTATATTTGAGATCCTAGCTCAGCCTTGGTTGTTAAAACTAACCCAATTGGAGTTGTGATGTTCATAAACTAGGAGTTCTGAGTAGTTGAATCCTTCAGTTTCTTGAAAATGGTTAAACCATTTCCCCAGCCAATTCACCATTTGTTATGCCTTGCATAACCACCCCATTTTATCCTGGAACAAAATGGGTCCCCCTTTTCTTTTGTTCTTGTTTTCCTTTGGTTATTTGTTTTGGTCTTAGTATTTCTTTTTTTTTCCTCCTAGGTCTGTCTTTTGGTTCTGTCTCAGCTTGAGTTGTTTTTCTTGAGAAAAAATTGAATGAAATAATCATAAGCAATAGTGTATTTTATTATAATGTATTTTATTTGCTTTTGAGATCTAGTGGAGGCATTTTTTTTGTAGGATTGAATTATTCATCTAAAGATATCTCTCAGGGAAGTCAACTGGAAAGCATCCCTCAATCCCATTCAGCATAAAAATCCTCAAGGAAAAAGTCATTGAGACCCTGTAGTTGTCTTACAGACTAGAGGAGGCCTCGCCGAAATGTTCTGAGTTCAACATAACGTCTTGCCGACAGGGTGAGGTCTCACCAAAGGAAGTTGCGCTCACCAAAGGAAGGCTTAGTTGGTGTAATGTATCACCAAACGGGGGTGGTTTCACTGAAGGGTTCTCCCTTTGGTGTGATGTCTACCCAACAAGAAGGGAGATCTCGGCGAAAGGTCTCATCGACCGAGCAAAGTCTTCCAGACTGAAATAGGCCCTCGCTGAAACAAGGTGGCTTTGACAAAATGTCTTGCCAACTCGATAGGGTCTTTCCGAAATGAAGTAAGCTCAGGGAGAATGGAGGAGTTTAGTATGAAGTCCTGCTAACCTGGTGGTGTCTTGCTGATAGTGATGGATCTATTATGGGCTTCGGTGAGACCTCTGACCAACAGCGATAGTCTAGGCGACATTTTTTGATATCGATATAACTCCTGCAGCTTGATATGAGGTCTCCCTGATAGTTCGGGGTCATGCTGATAGCTGTTGTAGAATGTAATCGCATCGGGGAGACATCGATGGTGTCTTGCCGACTTGTGATTCATTCTGAATGACTATTGACTTCCCATGAATCTCATGTGGAGTGTGTTCTCCCAATCAAAAGGAACTAAAGATGAACCATTGACTGATTGACTACCTCTCAGAAGAAGATCAACAAAATGCAAATGACATGGACTCATTATGAGATCAAAAGCGGTGGGTCGGCTCAAGAATGATGGTGTTCAAATCTAAAGGGAGGTCTGATGCTGCTTCTAGAGATGGTCAACGTGTAGAAAGGTCTCGAGCAGGAAGAAACCCAAAAGGAAGAAGAGGTCATCGGGTCTCACATACAACTATGAGGTCTACTGGCAAAAGGTAGATCAGTATTAATGGTAATACTTTAGAGCATTCAAAGCAGCCCTTCAAGGAAGTTAGAAGATGGACACAAAGACCAGAAGTAAATGCTATAGCTGCAAAAGATATGAGATCATCCCCAGAACAATCCCTCACTAACATGGACAGCAGGGATACACATTTAATGCAGAATCAATTTTATTCAAAAGATCTGAGGGCCGACCCTTCTGAGGCTGGCAGATATTTTGTAAACCCTAAAAATAGGGTCCAGTACATTCCTTTTGGTATATTCTATATATATGGCAATTTTTCCTCTTTGTAAAGGGTTCAAGAAAAGGGAGAGTAGAATTTTTTTTAGAATACATAGGGATATAGATTTTGAATAGTAGTAATCTTCTAAGGAGTAGAGAGACTTAAGAGTAGGAATAGAGAAGGAGTTAGATTCAACAGAAGGCAGTAATGTATCCTTTTGGTTCTCTTAGTATAGATGGAAGCAATCTGAAGACATAGGTTTTCTGTACACTAGTGACTGTGCCAGAGTTGTAAATGTTGCTTATCTATTTCACTAACAATAGAAGCAACCAAATTTAAATCTACTTCATGTTGTGTTCCTGAATGATATTCATCTTCAGTTAATCATTTGATTTTAGAAGCTTTCAAGGAATGAAATTTTATTTTATGTTTTGTTTAAAATGGTTAGTTACAATCTGTTGTTGAAGCTAGCACTGTGAATGAATGAAGCTGTGTGTTAATCACATGTTGATTTTGTTCTTTAGTTTTAGTTAGCAATTCTTTGAAAGGTAACAAGTTTGGTTAAGTTGGATGAATTATTATTCTCTTTAGTTCCAAAGCTTTGATCTATCTTTTTCTATTTCTTTAAAAACCCCAGTTAAAGTAGGTTTGAATTTATGCTTGATCTTAGAACAATCCACAAGCTCAACACCAGTAGGCCCCTTGAACATTATAGTTCACATCAATCACTGAGTGAAATCAGCACAGTCAAGAACCGATTACAAATACCTTGGGAGTTAAGATATCCATGTGTTATTATTTCTCTTTTAGGAGAGAAGAATAGTAATATCCTACTTAATTGTTGTTGTGAAATTTGGACAATCAACAATAAGACCCATGGATTATGCAAAATGGATTTCAAATCTGGTACTAGTCACCAAGCTGACTGGGAGCATATGCATTTGTCTTGACTTCAGACATTTGAATAAGGCTTGTATGAAGGATGATTTTCCTTTACCTAATATAGACATGATCATGGATCTGACTATGTGATATGAGATGTTATCACTGATGGATGGTTTCTTTGGCAATAATCAAATTAGAATTGTAGCTGAAGATCAGCACAAGATAGCCTTTACTTATTCCTGGGGTACATACTACTGGAATGCCATTCCCTTCGGTCTTAAAAATGCTAGAGCTACCTATTAGAGGACCATGACTAAAATCTTCCTTCACATGATGCATAAACTAATGGATGACTATGTTGATGAAATCCTAGAAAAATCCATCAAAAGGGATGGTCACTTGGTAGTACTTCACAAAATATTTACAAGATTGGAAGAATATAATGTTTGACTAAACCCAATGAAATGTGTCTTTGATGTAGTTTTTGAGAATCTCCTTAGATACATTGTTTCACAGAAAGGCATAGAGATTAGTCCTACAAAGGTGAAAGCCATCATATACATCCCTCCACCTTCCAATCTAACAAAACACATAAGTCTATAGTGTAAATTACAATCAATCCATAAGTTTATATCACAACTCAACCCCTTTCAATATCTCCTTCACAAGGATGTTCCATTCAAAGGGATCGATTCTTGTCAGTAGGATTTCCAATAGATCACATACTACCTATTGTCGCCACTAGTGTTGATGTCACCCCTTGATGGGAAACCATGCATATTGTATGTATCAACCATATCATCTACCCTAGGATCTCTTTTGGCACAAAATGATGAATATGGGAAACAAAGATAAATTTATTATATCATTCATACCCTTGTAGGATACAAACTAAAATATATGTTAATAGGTGCATGACAATTGAGAGGGGGAGGGCGAATTAGTTGTCACCAAATTTAAACTCAAAAGTTCAACACTTATCAATTTCACAACTACACTATTATGTTATTAAGCATGAGCATGAAATGCAAAACATAGAAAGTAAAATCAACACAGTGAACACCATATTTTACATGGAAAACCAAAGGAGGGAAAAACCACAGCGAGGATTAACTCACAATATAAATTAGTTCCAAAATTGAATGTATAAGGCTCACTTCCAAGGGCTCACTTCCCTAAAAGGACTCGCTATCTAGAGATAGAAGCTCACTGCTTACAAGGAGGTTTACTGCCTACAAAAATATTTACAAAAAAAAATTGGGCTTCATAGCTGAAATGAACTAAAAAGAGTGCACCTAACAAGTGTTGATACAGTTTCAGTGATGCTCAATAGACTCACTTAACACACTTCATCATTTTCACTCTTCTTCACTTTCACATTCACTACCACTTCATCAATCACTCTCTATCTTCAAAATTTGTTCAACAACATATATATACTTGATCTATTCGTAAGCATCAATTAGATCATCCTAATTGGATGCAATTCAAAAATTTAATTGTCGGATTCATACAAAGCCTCTTTAAATGTAATCCAAATGTATAATATGCTACAATATGTTGACATGGACTAAAGATAGGTCGCTCATATATCCGCATAACAAAAATCAATTCACCATATCACAACTTATCCATGAAGTCGGCTAGAAATAGACTTAATTGCAAAAGAAATTCAATAAAATAATGTTGATATGTTGTACGAGCAGTGGAGCACAAGATATTATGAACATACATGCTTCTAGCAATTATAAACTATTACACAAAACTGTACGCGTCAACTACCAACTGCGAAGGATTGTAGACTAGAATATCGAAGTGTGTAGCTTGAATATTGGTTCAAATATCAGACCAAAATACCAAATCAAGCACTGACTTAGACTTGCAATCACAACATGGTGACATCAATGACAACACAAAACTATAGAAATGGCCATTGTTCTTCATTCTTCCAACAATCTTCCCCTTTGTCATTGATGGCAACATGTGCCAAAATTTTCATAACACAACATTCTCCCAGCTCACATGACTCTCTCCCCATAACTTCATACTCTAACTATCTCTCCCTTTGACATCAATGACAAAGGGAATTCAAAAAGGTAGGATGTAAACATATGTAAGTGATGACTTTGTATGTACACAAAAATTCCAGCTTCCCATTTCAAGCATTCAAACAAGAATGACACTCTTTACATGAAATATTTTCTTATACCTCTCTCTTATGATTGGAATAATTATTTTCTAGGAAAGTATAGACAAATTTAGTCTTGCACTCATACCTTCCAACAAAGATAACTATGTAAAGGAGAATGTCTAATCAGAAGATAGACACAGTCATTCACAATTTTCAACATCAAAGAGGATTCCAAAGAGATGATCTAACTGAACCTTGAAAACTTCCTTAACCAACTAGAAGGTTCTAACCATATCTTCTATTTTCCTTTTAGTAGTCAACAATTCTCCCTGTAGTTCTCCAACTCTTATTCTCTGTTTCCCATCACTATCTTTGAAGAAATCAAAGTTCTTTTCCAATACTATTCATCTCAACTTCAATAGCTTCAATCCTATTTTTGAAATTATTAATAGCTACCAGCCAACAGAGACAATACTTGTAAATGTTATATATTTCTTTGATGCATTCTTTTGTCTCATTCATATGTTTAGGTAGTAATTTCTTTGTTTTGTTACACCTTTCAAGCATAGCTTTGAATTTATGTACTTTGGATCCTTCCAGCAATGTTCTCTCTTCAACAATCTCTACAAGATCATTTGGTAAAGAATCTAACACATCTAAAAATGAAATACCTTTATTCATCAAATAATCAACCAACACATCATCAATTTTAAGTTTCTCAAAACCAAAGAGAACACATTCCACATTTCACCAATCTTCTTCATCCCATCCTTATCTAGTGACATTTGTATTTCCTCTATATCAGACCCTGAAAGATATTCTTCTTCATTCTTCTCTTTCAGGACACCTGTTACAATAGTTTTCCTCTTTTTTCAGTTCTGGAGGACTCACCAATGATAACTTCCAACTCTCTCTTACCAGAGGATGAACCCACTTCAAACTGACTCGGTATTGTCTTTCCAGGAAGATCGCCAATACTGCATAAGTCAGTAATCACTTTGATTGCTTCCTTTGTAATTAGGTAGGGTTTTTCCAATACAATGTTGTCATTCTTGAAATGAATCAACAATAACAAGATGAAATATTTATCTGCAAACCAAGGAAATTCTCCCCATAAATCCATACCTAGGGTTTTTATGCTCTATAATTAGTTTTCGTTCAGCTCTAGCTCCATTTCCTTTATCTTCCTATGATAAAATTCTTCCAATTCAATCCCTTTCATCTTTGGTGGAATTTCATCACTTAGTCCTCTATCCATTTTTGTGCTTAAATTTCTTGAAATCATTAATGTTCAGTCAAGAATTCTTCTTTTCCTTCACAGATTGAATAATAATCCTTGTGTATTCATAATAGTTTCTTCAAATTTCTTCAGAAATGTTTTAGATCGCTTTGAGATCACTCCAGGGCACTTTTCAAACTCTTCAAATGCTCAACTAATCAAAAGTATTAAAATTTTTATCTTGTACACCATCAATTTTCCCTAAAATGTATTAAATGCAGCAGACATAAAAAGGATGCTAAAAACATTCTTCTCAACATAGAAAACCCTAATTCTATCTAAAAATTATCATGTCAACATGTTTTCTTCTAGTTCCTTTTCCAAAACCTCTGATTATTCATTCTTCACATTCCATCCTTGTGCCAGCCTCTGACACACCATTCATCCAAGGGGTTTTTACAATTTTCTAATAATGCTCCCCCTAAGACCATGCTAGGTCTAATTCCCAGAGGAATTTTTTGTACCAGATGAGGGAAAATACATGTCAGTAGTTTCAAGTTCTTCTTACTCTTTCTTCTTCCATATCTTATTCATCTCTTGCTTCATCTCTTCTTTCTCAATCTTTTTTACCGGTTCATTCTTCTTTATTGGAGCAAATTGATTTCCCTTCTTACTTTTGAAAACCTTTGAGATGTGTCCATGTTTGTTACAATTATAGTAGACAACACTTTTCTAATTAGTCTGACCTCCATTACTTCTCAATCTACATTGATTTGCTTTATGTCCATACTTGTTACAGGTATAGCAATAGCCATTAAAGGATTGATTCATTCTACTTCCATTAAACCTGTTCATCATCACCTGGCTGATCATTCTCACTTGAGATCTGCATTCAAGAGCTTTATGTCCAAATTTCTTACATCCAAAACATTTTCCAGTGAAAGGACCAAAAAATTGATTCATCTTGCTCTTGCATTCTATTGCCTTGTGACCATATTTATTACAAGAAAAACAAATACCATTGAAAAAGGGATACCTTTGTGCATTAGGCTATCTCACAGGTTGTCTCCTTCCAAAATTTCTTTTATGCTTCCCTTTGTCCTAGGTCATTTGATTGTCCTTAGAAATTTCACCCGCATCGTTTCCCAAGCCACCTTTGTCTTTACTTGGTTTTTGTCTTGTAATTAATTCTTCAAGCTTATCAAAACTAGATCTGAAATTATTCTCACAAAGTTTTTCCTTCTCTAGTTCTACTCTCAAGTTTACTATCTCTTGTTCAAGTTTAGAGCATTCATCAGACTTGTTATGCACCATTGTATTTAGACATTCTTCAATTCTCTTATTTTCTTCTACAAGCACCTTCAATTCAATTATATCTTGTTTTAGCTGCTCACTCACTTCTTTGTGTCTTTCCTTGAATTTATTTAATTGTTCTTTCAAATTTCAAGTACATTCATCTGTATCATCAAGATTTTCTTTCAGATCTCTATTTTCATTTTTCAACTCTGTCAAGATCATCAAGTGCAGTTCATAGTTCTTCTTTATCATCCATTTGATCAACCTTTAGGATCCTCCTCAAGTGGTTAAGCTCTCCACCTAGGAACCAAAGCTCTAATACCAATTGTTAACATGTGCAAGACAATTGAGAGTGGGGAGGTGAATCAGTTGTCACCAAATTTAAACTCAAAATTTTAAAACTTATCAATTTCACAACTACACTATTATGTTATTAAGCATGAGCATGAAATGAAGAAAAAAAAAGTAAAATCAACACACTGAACACCATATTTTATGTGGAAAAACCATGGTGAGGATTAACTCACAATATAAAGTAGTTCCAAAACTGAATGTATAAGGCTCACTGCTAAAGGCTCACTGCCCTAAAAGGACTCACTGTCTGAATACAAAAGCTCACTACTTACAAGGAGGCTCACTACCTACAAAAGCATTTACAAAACAAAATTAGGCTTCACAAGCAAAATGAACTAAAAATAGTGCACCTGACAAGTGTTGATATAGTTTTGATGATGCTCAATAGACTGACTTAACACATTGAACATCATTTTCACTCTTCTTCACTTTTACATTCACTAATGCTTCATCGATCACTCTCTATCTTCAACTATTCAACAACATATATATACTTGATCTATCCATAAGCATAATTAGATCGGCCTAATTGGATGCAATTCAAAAAGGTAAATGTCGGCTTCATACAAATCTTCTCTAAATGTAATCCAGGTGTATAATATGCTACAATATGTTGGAGTGGACCAAAGATAGGTCACACATATATCATCATAAAAAAAATTAATTCACTATATCATGAGTTATCCATGAAGTTAGCCAAAAATAGACTTAATTAAAAAAATAAATCAACAAAACAATGCCGATATGCCATATGAGCACTAGAGAACAAGATATTCTAAACATACATGCTTTCAGCAATCATTAACTATTACCCAAAACCACAAGCATCAAGTACCAACTATAGAGGATTGTGGACTAGAATATCAGAGTGTGTAGCTTGAATACCAATTCACATACCAGACCAAAATATCAAAACAAGCACTGACTTAGACTTGCAATCACAACATGGTGACATCAATGACAACACAAAACTGTAGATATGGCTATTCTTCTTCATTCTTCCAACAATATACTCCCATTGAGCAGACATGTCTTGATGTTGTCTTTGCAACACAAAAACTAACATTGCATGTTAAATCTATAAACCAAGTTGATTGCTAAGATAGATCCTCTAAATTATTTACTCAATAAAGTGACACTAGTAGGTAGGTTAGAAAAATGGGTAATGCTCCTTAGTGAGTTTGACATAGAGTATGTAGAAAGAAAAGAAATCAAGGGAAAATTCATTATTGACTAGTTAGCAAATGCTCCTACATAGGCATTCCAACCTCTTATTATATATTTCCTTGATGAAGCAATTTTCAAGCTAGATACATCTATATTGTGGAATATGTACTTTGAAAGATATTACACACATCATGGTTCAAGATTTGGTGTCTTTTTTATCACACCTTAAGGGGACACTATCCCTAATTCCAAAAAAATTTCCTTCCCTTGCACAAACAACATTACTAAATATAAATCCTTTCTAATAGGTCTAAGGTAAGTTATTAGATGGAGGATCAAAAACCTACATGTTAATGGAGATTCATAGTTAGTGGTTCAACAAGTCAACTATGAGTACGAGATAAAGGATAAAAAACTGGTATCATACAAGAAAATGGTGGAAAGTTTGAAGGAGTAATTTGACATCATTCTATTTGCATAGATTCCAAGGGTTTTGAATAAGGTAATTGATGCAATGGATACCATTGTATCTCTCTTGGAAATTCCAAACAATGTGCATTAATGTGAGTTCTTGGTGGAATAGTTTTGATCCCTGCGTTCGACGTCCCCAAATCTGAGCTCATGTGTGAGATTGTTAGTCTTGACTCCCTTGGTATAAAGACATATATGAATACCTTTACAATAAAATCCCCCCTCCTAACTTTTTCAATAAATAAAGAAAAACCTTTACTCGACAAGGTGCTAAATATGTTATCCTCCCCAGTACCCTTCTTAGATGCATTGACATGGAAGAATCAAAAAGGATTTTACAAAGGGTACATGAAGGAATATGTAGAGGTCACTCTAGTGGTCCTACCCTAGAAAATAATCTTATGCGCACAAGATACTACTGGCAAATAATGAAACATGACTCCTACCACTTCGTAAAGAAATGCAGACAATGTCAAATTTAGGGTGATCTAGTACACACCCTAGCATAGGGACTTCATCTAGTTACATCACCTTGGCATTTCTCTTAATGGGGAATTAAACCTTGTTAGAAAGATCCACCCTACATCTTTGAATGACCACAAATTCATAATTATTGCAACTGAGTATTTTACTAAATGGATTGAAGCCATTTTGATGACATATATCATTGGTAAAAAAATATCAAAATTCATACTAAACTATATTGTATGCTAGTATGGTGTACCATTGTCCATTGTCAAAGATAATGGGCATCCCTTCAAAAAATAGGATGTTCAAGAATTATGTGAAAAATACCACATCTAGCATCACTTTACCACTGTATATTATCCCCAAGGTAATGGTTAAGAGGAGGTGTTGAACAAAACCATTGTAAAAATCATGAAAAAGACTATCAATAACGTTGGCTAAGACTAGAACATCTAGCTAAATCTAGCCTTATGGGATTATTGTAGGAGAATTCATACTCCCACTAGTGCTAAACCTTGTTTCCTTTTCTTCAATTCTAAAGCTATCCTTTTGATTGAGTTCGAGATCCCATATCCTTGAGATTGTCCATGCAAAAAAAATTCAATGATGAAGATTACCAAATCTCTAGGGTACACGAGCTAGAACTATTGGATGAAAGAAGAAAAACTATATTGGTATACTTGAATGTATATCAGAATCACCTCATATGCAATTACAATAAGATATTCACGTTTGAAACTTTGAAATTGGTGATCTAGTCTTAAAAGAGAGCCCTACGAAGCAACATGAAAGAGAAAAATTAGGAAAGTTTGAGCCTAACTAGTTGGGTCCTTATATCATCACTGCAACATATGGATCTAGTACCTATCAACTGGCCACTCCTAAGGCTGAACCAATAACTAATCCAACCAATAGCATGCACCTTCAAAGGCACTATACATGATCTTTGGAGATCCCTTAAAAAGAAAAAAAATAAAAAATAAAAAATGGAAAAATAGAAAAGTAAAGAGAAAGAGAAATAATTCGTCCTATAGTGAAAACCATTTTGGTGGCGCTTTGGATAAGTACCATGGTGAAAAACTTGCAAACATGCACCATGTGTAGTCAGCTACCACCCTACCATCTCTCACTACTCTATCATATTTGGATCATAACCCCATCATACATGCTCTTTCATAATAAAATATTTCTCACCCTTCTCATGGCCTAAGACTAATTAAAAATTTAGCATCAAACTGCTTATCATATTCACCCTTTCATAATAATTAATCCTCTTCTAGATTGAGGGAAATCCTTGACCTATTGGTTTCAAAAGGATCTTACACATGGTATCGAAGGATTTTATCACAAAAATACAAAAACCAAAAAATTCAAATATCCTTTGAAAAATCCAAAAAATTCTTAAAATATCAAAAAATAAAAAATAATATCAATCCATGCATATTGAACTATGTTGCCTCTACATGTGTACATAGGTAAGGAAAATAACTAATGAGCACCTGAGGCATAGGTTTGTCCTTTAGGGTCCGTTGTAGTCAAATCTTTGTCATAGTCCACATTTCCCTAATAAAGTATCCCTTGTCATGGTCAGTCAAACTACATTATCTCTACATATTTCACATAGGAAAGGCCATTATTGATGATCCCATGAGGCATAGGTCATTCCTCCTAGCATCCTTCATAATAAAATTTTCATCACAATCTAAATTTCATAATAAAATTATCTTTTTTAGGAAATAAACATGTTGGACAAAAACATGATATCCTACATGGAATTAATCTTAAAAATCATGAAATAGTAGATGACACTACACAAACTAGTCCTCAACTAGGCTGATCAATTGAATTCATATCTAAAAATTTCACCTATCTTATCAAAAATCATTTATCTTCTAGGATGATGCATTATTGAAACCAGACCAATCATCTTACACAAAATATCTCATTCCTTAAAAACAGACACAATCTTTTGAAAACATATCAAACACTTATCAATGGAAAAAAATATCTAATTAGATGTTGAATCATTTGGTCTAGTTTAGCCTTATCTTATGTTATATTCCTAATCTACTTGATGATATCCACAAGTGATTAGATCAACAATGATGGATTATGATGTTTCTTTCTATTAATTTCTACTTTTGGTTTGTATTGGTAAGATGATTGGGGCAACTAATGTCCTTGTGGGTGATTGGGGTTATATTTGGCATAATCAAAACATCCTATGTAGGTCAAAGGTCATCTAACACTTTCTTGCATTAAGTTTAACATGCTCTATGGTTATTTCCTCACATATTCCAACAAGGTTATATTGTCAATAGTATGAATCAAGACACTCCTTGTTTGATGTGTCTGAATCTTTAAAAAATGGAATACTAATGTCACCAAGGTTTGTCTCAACTTGGTGTACACTATCCACCTGTCCATATATAATAATCTTTAAGCAAATGGAAATAAAATCTACCTTCACAATTCATGCTTGGGTGTTCATACATCCACTCTTTCCATAATAAAATGCTCTATGATGATAAAACATGCATTACTGGTATCTCAAGTAAAATAAAATACATCAATGGTGATTTAGATGAATGATCTATCTAACTAGTTTTTCACTCCTTACTAATTATTTATTCACAATAATAGTTCCTCTGTCAGTCCTACAGTCATATCGCTGGCATGCTATGACACAAAAAAACAAATATATGATTTTCATCATCTTGCATTATCTTGCATCCATAATCATGTTATAACATCATATCTCGTTTCTATGTGGTGCAGGGGCACCGTGTTAGTTCAAATTTTCAAGTTTTGTCAAGTAAGGTCTTAAGTGATTTTTAGTGTGTTTGGAAAGAGCAAGTGAATGAATTCAAGTATACTTCAGGGGTGAAGGAGAGGATAGTCAAAGAAAAATTTGGAAAAGGTTATTTTACAAGTGTCAGAGCAAGTGCAACATCATTTACAAATAAAGGGAATGTCAGAGGACATTCATCAGGACAGTTTGTGAAGGTGGAGCAATACCTAAGTGGCAACAAGTTCAAATGTGCAAGGAATGACACTAAGCTTCAATACCTAATCTAGTGGAAAGGATCACCACATGAAGGAGAATTTGATGGTCAAGTACATGATGTGAAGAAGCATGATCTACAATAATGCAATTTCCAAAGGGACTTGGAATCTTTTTTAGGCCGGATGTATGATGCAGGGGCACCATGTTAGTTCAATTTTTCAAGTTTGGTCAAGTAAGGTCTTAAGTGGTTTTTAGGGTGTTTTGAGTCTTTTGTGTTCAATAAGGTTATAATAGACCATATTGTAGTGTTTTGAATCCATTTGGTCAGTTTGGAGCCACTTTGTTGAAAATTTACTAAATCTTGTAATTGTTGTTATATAAAAGTTGCAAAAATGTAAAAGCTAGAATACCATCGGTCAGTTGGAGTTCAAAAGGTGTTTAGTCAGTTTTTTAAGTTGGTTTTTTTGTTTTGGTGTTTAAATTTCCCACACACAAGTTAAGGAAGAGGTTGAATACTTTGTATGTGAAGAATAAATAATAAAATTCCTTATTTTCATTGTAGTTTCTATGTATTCTCATTACACTCTATTGTTCTAGGTTGTTGTATAGGTCTGTATGGAAGAAAAATGACCAAATTTGTCATGAAGTGGATAGATCTAAGTTCTTAGATAATTTGGGGTTTTTTTGGTTTTTTTCATCAAGTATAACTAATTTTAGAAGCAATCTTCTAGGAACAGCTTGTAAACTTAGAATTTAGGGGTTTTGAGAGTATAAAATGGGATTTGAGCCATTCCACCTAGTGTAATTGGTTTAAACTTGGTGGAATGGTACTCATAGATGTAGGTTTTGATTTAATTTGGTTTTCATGAGTAGGGAAGCAGATGGAAGGTTTTGGAGTGCTTCCCTAGTTGTGGTTTCTTGAGTTTTGAGTTGAAAGGTGATGCTTTCATGTAGGGTTTTGATGAATTTTTTGTAGTAAAGGTTGGATGGTGGTTTATTAAGGGCAGAAATTTTACAATGTGTTTGAGGTATTGGAAAGGTTAGAAGAGGTCTGGAGTGTGGACTTCAGTAAACCCTCATAGGTTCAAGCCTAGATAAGCCTAAAGCAAGGGTTTTGTAATTTGAGGCATTAGTGAGTGTTCCAATTTCTAAAAATTGTTGATTCAAAGGGTTTGGCTTTTGGTAAGGGACTGTCAATAGGGATTTAGGGTTGGAAAGGTGTTTGAGTGGATGTTGCTTTGGAAAAGAGGGCTAATTGAGCCCCTGTTTAGCATACCAGTATAATTTAAGAGGTGTTGTTCCAAAAATAAGTATATGTGGTTTTGAGATATGTCAAAGAAGAGGATAATGGGTGTCTGAAACACTTTTTTTTTTGTAGGTTTGAGGAGTTTTGGAAGAGATATGTACAATTTTCCTTGTTTGCAATGCTACTAGAAGAATAAGAAAGAATTGTGGAAGAATGCTAAAATAGGGTTTTAATGATTGAGAAATTGGTTGAAACATGTTGAATTATGTTTGTTAGTGGTTTTCCTCCCTGCTCTACATCACTATCATACATATTGCATAGGAAAATTCAAAAAGATAGATAAATTTACATCACATATTAGAATCATCATCCATATAGTATCATATCAAATATGACATATCATGTCCTAAACATATAATGTCATCATTCATATCGATCATATAAGCATCATAAGTCACACATATTATAAACATTAAATATCCATAAATCATGACATACATATAAGCATAAATTAATATCATGTACATCCATCCATACATGAGTAGAAACATAACATCATATGCAACCATAAGAATCCATCATATAAAAACATGTTTACATATAACATAACATGTAATCGCATCAAAACATGTTGTATCTCATATATATATATATCCACAAAAAAATTCATAGTACAAAATCATGATACTATCAAAAAAATGGAGCTCATAAGTTCAATATACATTTACATATCCAAAAATTAGGCCTAGCCTATGCTACCCCTGTCCCTTGAAGGAAAATGAGTCGAGGGAGGCATGTCCCTTCTTTTTCCTAAGCTCGATGACCTATGACTCTCCCTATGGGAATGGTGAGGTGACTAGTATGGAGATCTCCTTGGTTGGGACACCCCTCTATTGCTTTGTGATCTATGTGAGTGGGATCTACTCTGACTCTCTCAATAACTCGATGCCCTCTCGGCTACTCGAACTACACTCTCATATAAATATTTGTAATACTCTGCCTCCCTACTAGCCTAGTAGAATGTACAGGTGAAATCGGTAGTACCCTCATTGATAGTAGAAATTAAATCCACTGACTCTGCTCAACTCATTGTGCATGTATCATAGTCATGTACTGCTCAATAGTCCTCTGAGCTACCTAACCCTATAGTGTTGGCACCTCAGAAAACTATGCCTATAATGCATGTACATGCACCTATAGCACCTGGATGTATGCCTGGGGCCCTTGTCCCTTATCCTCAACATATTCCTACACAATATATAGGATAACCTCTCTAATAGGAACCTCCTGCCATCTCTCAACATTGATGGCTACCTCTTATGTAGCCTCCTCTACCTCAACCTCCCTCCCAATCTCCTCCACATCCATAGCTATCCTAATATCTACATCTACACCCATTTGTTACTCCCTCTACACATCCTCCTATTGAGGAGCAATGTCCACATGTACCTGCCCAACCTAGCCTCCTATTATGCCTCTCTCATCTTGGATACGACACAATCATCTCAAAATATGAGGTAGAATCCCATCTCTACCACCCCTACCTCTATCCCCTTAGCATACATCTCCTTTTCCACCAACACCACATTCACCTCCACCACCTCCTATGTCATCTCCATCCCCCCGTCCTCCACCTCAACACACATCATCTCCTCTCCCCCACAACATACTATGGGTACCTTTGACAAGACTCTCTATAGGAGCAAGCCTATTGGGATCTATAAATGTAATGTGCCTATGTTGGATCCACCATGCAGCATACTCTAGTGTCATTCCTACATCTATCACCTTTACAAGAGCACCCCACTCTACTAGTTGTAACTAATCAAAGTCTTGTATCACACCTATACACTGATCATCAGACCCATTGAGCTACCTCTTAGGTAGATTGCACAAACTCTAATACTCCCACAAGCTCACCCTATCTCTCTCTAAACTACCTAAGAAATCACTCTATCGATTTCCACTCTATAATATGCTAGCTTTTCATAGTGCAGGAAATCAAATAATTATTCTACCTATAATAAGGAAGATACTCTACATCATCCTCCCAAGGAGAACACAATCAGTAAGGCCTCTAGATGAAAGAATCAAGTAAGTCAATTGCATGTCACCAATAAAAAACATCTGTAACATGGTTATGTGTGACTACAACTAAATAAATATAGACATATGGTAGCTTTGGTGGTAGATCTATCTACGGGTGGTTGGAATACAACAATATGCTCCCACACCATGAATAGAGTGGTACCACAATCGATGGGCTGAGTCCATTTGTAGGTGGCATCATGTAATTGTAAATATAACATCACAAGCATGTAGGTACCCCAAATGTATAATGTGGAATGATCCATCATACTTGCTAACATCTCACCCCATTCAATAGGGAATCCATGTCCTCAGTGATCTAGTATACAATGCCCCCAATGACACTGTACATCACAAAAATAATATGATCATATCTATCCACCCATATGTCCCACCAAATCTCATAATCCTCCACACCAAGGAGGGCTACATCATCTATATCAAAACATATCTAAATATTAGAAATCCTAAATTCAAGATCATATACTCAATTCTCCCCATGGATCGAAAGCCAAAGAATACACTAGAGACCCTCAAGAGTAAGAGTGGCCTCTCCAGTGGGTTAATGAAATGAACTCATTTCAAAGTACCATCTCTCTACCAAAGCAGTTAGTAATCTTGGGTTAGTCTGAATCATGGGCATGAATGTGACATGATATAATCCCAAGGAATGTACAACATCCCTCCTCATCATTAAGATGATCTCTCAATCAAAATGAATAGGGATGAATCTCTCATGTATAAATTGGAGGAAATATCAATTGCACTCATAGGAAAAACACATTATGTCAATTAGGATGCTTAAACAATCCTTTTGGACCTTTTACACATTTTAAATTTTGTAAAAGAATAAGTAAATTTCATTCACAGTCAAATGTTTCACACCATTCAACATATGTGGCTTACCAATGTGGTGTACAATTCAATTGTGCATGGGTTAAATAATTGTGTCACAATGCCAAGCAAACACATCATGGGAAAATAGTTGCAAGTTTCTATCCTACATATGTGGTGCATCATTTCAGATGTACTGCATGAAATTATTGTGAGCATCATAACAAATTCAGCTCTAGAAAACACTTTTGGTGCACCAAACACTTGTGGTGCACCCACTGATAGTGTTGGGAAAATGTGTCTCAACTTTGCAATTATATAAGGTTTATTTTTGATAGGATATATATTATTTCCTAGTTACACTGATAGGTGTAATATATAATGGGAGCACGGGGTGGAGGGGAGGAGTGGGATACATGTTAATGTTAACAATTTTTTGTTAACAAAAACTCCTAAATGGTTGACATACATTAAATTAATGATATATTATAAATATGCACCATTGATTATTAGGTTTTAGATCTAATGGTAGATTTTTTTTGGCTTATCTTTCCCTAGAAACTAACCCTATTTCATGAGGATGTTGTATTATGGTTGTGGTATTGTGATGTATTCTGAGAGTTTGATAATGGTCATGTTGTCTCTAGATCTTTGGTGGTGATGCTCTTATGAGAAGCTTGCTCTACAAGTATATTGTAATCTTTGTGATTTCTAAATAATATATTGGGAAGATTTTGGAGTGTGGGTTTTTTCTCTCAAAAGGGTTTTCCATAGATATAAATCACTATATTGTGGTATGCATGATATTTATGTTAATTTATGTTTAAGTTTATATAACTATTAAAAATATCTATAAATATTTTTGCATTATTCTCCTCTCAAGATTAGTGTAGGAAGTTGTTCCACTACCTAGTGCAGGAGCACCCAAGGCCTTCAAGGAGCTCTTCAAAGGTCAGAAGTGTGCAGGGGTTAGGAGGACCTTTCAATTAAATCAAACATCAATTATAATCTTTTGAAGCCTATAATGGCTTTTGAAATGGGAAAGAACTTGAAAGGAGTCAATTGTCCTAAGGGTCCTGATAAGGACCCTAGGACCAAAATGCAATATAAATGGGACAGTCATGTTTTATGGGTTTAAATAGTGATATAATGCTTAAATTGTGTCAAATAAGGTTGGAAATTAAGAATCCAATAGTTTT
Organism: Sequoia sempervirens; assembly: GCA_007258455.2. Lineage (NCBI taxonomy): Eukaryota > Viridiplantae > Streptophyta > Pinopsida > Cupressales > Cupressaceae > Sequoia > Sequoia sempervirens. Next base: position 310,641,590 of record VDFB02000003.1, on the reverse strand, counting down.
AGATAGTAAGGCAATAAATTGTAAATTGGAAATTCAAAATTTTGAATTCCAACATTGGGTGGTAAAGTAGTTTTTTGATGTTTTAATCACTTTAATGTAAAATAATCAATCCAAAATAGTTTGATAAGTTGGGGAAAGGTTATTCAAATCCATGGAAGTCATTTGTATGGAGGTTGGGTTGCTGGTACGGATTTTGTATGGACTGCTACAGGAAAAAGCAAAAAAAAAGCAATTTCTTGCATTTTTCTTGTGTTCATTTGATGAAAACTTGATTGCCATTGAAGATATGTCTATTTGGATGCTTTAGGAACCTGTATTTACATGTTTTAAGTCCTTTTTATGCTCTAAAAAGCAACATCAATCAATTCTTTGTATTTTATAATTGACTGTCCTCAAGAAAAGTATAGATTTTCATTGATTTTGAGGGTTTTTATGGATGATGGATCCATTTCAAGGTAGAATGATGATGTAACCTTTGAAATGGATCACTTATAACATGTATAATACAAACCTAACAAACTAATGTGTAGGAAGGAAGAATATCAAGGTGTACACCGAGTTGTCAAAGGGAAAAGTGTATGAAAATGGGGGCCAAAGTGTAGCAGTAGGAGATTTTCCTTAATAAGGGGTATCTTTTTGAGTTGGAATAGTTGAAACATGTTGAGTTATTGGTGAAAAGTTTAAAAATAGGTTCTAAAAGTGTTGGGAAGGATAGATTTCAAAAGGCCCTAGTTTTGAGGCAAATTTTGGAGGGTTTTGTGTTTGAGCATGTTAGGAGTGTCATAGAAGCCTAAAAACTTGGAATATTTGGTTTTGAGACATTTTAAAGGACTGTTGAAAGTTTCATGGTTAGGGGATAAAGTTAGAGAGGGGTTGCTTTGTAAAAGTAGGCTAATTGAGTAGCCTTGAGTAGGGTAGGTGTATTGAAAGTATATGTTGGTCCAAAAGAATCACTGTTGGTTTTTGGATATGTTGTGTAGGCCCTAAAATGGTATCTCAATCCATATTTTATTTGGTAAGTGTTTTTGAAAGCTTGAGTGTAAAGTGGCTTAAACGAGGTTGCATATGCTACAAGGCAGGGCATGCTCATATGGTGGAATTTTGTTGAGTTCTTTGAAACCCATTTTGAAGTTGATTTGATATTAATTTGTCAATCATTTTAAGAAGGTTTCCACCTTTCTCTGCATTAGAGTGGTATTAGAGCAGTAAGTAGGTCCTTTAGGGATTGAAAAATCATCAATGGCACCTAAAAATCAATTGGCAAGAGAGTTAGAGGAGTTGAAGGAAATCTTGGAAAGGGAGAGAAGGGAAAGAAGGGAACAAGAAGCAACAAGAGCAAGAGAAGAAAGGAAATGGAGAAGGGAGATAGAGACCATGCAAGCAAGGATAAATAACCTAGAGGAATAGGAGGAGAGAAGAACAAGAAGACCAAGAAAACAATGATGAAGAAGAAGAGCATGTGAGGGTAAATCAAGAACAACAAGCAGATGAGACAGAGGACCCTGAGGAAAGGAGGTTACTGAGACTATTGAAGGTAGTACAAGGTCATGGAGGAAAGAGTCACATAGATTTTCCTATCTATCAAGGGAAGATGGATAGTGAAGAGATGTTAGAATGGCTTGATTTCTTAGAAAACTATTTTGAGTTTGAGGAGATGGATGAAGAGAGGAAGGTTAAGTTTTCCAAAACCAAGTTGAGAGGTACAACTTTGACATGGTGGACTAGTTTTCAAAATGATAGGATGGCTAGAGGATTGGCAAAAGTTTCTACATGGGCTAGGATGAAGAGTTTGGTCAAGGAGCAATTCCTACCATCTAATTACACAATTCATGTGAAGAGGATGAGGTAGAATTTAAGACAAAAGGACATGGATGTGATGTCCTATAATGAGAAATTTCACAAGCTTAGTATCAAAGGAGGATATGAGGAAGAAGATGAGAAAGTAGCCAGGTATATCAATGGCTTGAGGTATAATCGACAAGATGAGATTGGTTTGCAATTGCCAAGGACATTAGGAGAATGTTTTCAATTGGCCATTAGAGCTAAGGAAAAGGTGAAGAGGAAGCAAGAAATATCAAGCAATGGTGGAAGAGGAGGTAGTTCAAATAGGGGCAGAGGTAATAGAGAACAAGGACAAGGCAACAATGACAAGAGAAACAATGACAAAGGCAAAGAGGTATTTTCTAATCCAAGAGGCGGATACACTCCTAGAGTAGGAGGCATATTTGGACAAGGTAGAGGACCATTCACAAGAAGGTGTTTCAATTGCAATGAACTAGGGCATCCTTCCTTCAAGTGTCCTAAATGGGAACAAGCTAATAAAGGTAGAGATAGGAGAGCTAACTTGGTACAAGAAGAAGAAGACAAGAAGGAAGAATAAAAAACATTCATGGCAGACCCTGTGACTGATGGTGAGTTTCTTATGGTCAAGCAAGGAGAAAGACTTCATCAAGATCCAAAGGTAACTATTTTCAAAACAAATTGTTTGAGTCATGGTAAAATATGCAGATTGCTCATAGATTTAGGGTCACATAGCAATTTAGTTTCAGTTGATATGGTAACCAAGTTAGGGATTAAAACATTTGATCATCCTACTCCCTACAAGGCCACTTGGGTAAATCAAATGCAACATGTAGAGATTGGTAAGAGAGATTTTGTGGATTTTTCAATTTGATCTTATCATGACAGGGTGCTTTGTGATGTCATTCCAATGACTTGTGGTCATATCATCTTGGGGAGACCATGGCAGTATACTAGGCAGACATTGCATGATGGTTTTCATAATACATATTTGGTGCATAAAGATGCTATTAGATACAAATTAGTTCCTTTGCTTTTGGAGCAGTCAAATGAAAATTTTATGATCTATTTTGAGAAGAGTTTGCAGGTGAATAAGAATGGTAAGATAGGTAAGACAGGGGAAGATACTGGTTGGAGGAGGAGTGATGAGTTGCTGCAGGGTTGTGGAGCACACAGTCCTAGAAATCAAAATTTGTGGGACTTAGACACTGTCAAGGTTGGAGGCATTGAATGCTCTATAGTTGAGGGTGATAGTGATGGTATCTTTTCACAAGGAAATTAGGGGAATGAAGGCAGAAACAGGGTATAGGGATAGACTGATCTTAAATAGCTAAGAGGACAAGCTGATCAATGTTTTGATTCTGTCAAGAGTGCAGATTGGCAGAAGAGGAAGACAGTGACTTTGAGAGATTACATGCCCTATAATTTGAAGATGCAAACATATGAGAGAAAGGGGTATTTTGGCGGTAACACATGGGATACTTCTTGGGGCAAGAAATCTTTCTTTCTTGGGGAGAATGGTGTAGGAGCACCCAAGGCCTTCAAGGAGCTCTTCAAAGGTCAGAAGTGTGTAGGGGTTAGGAGGACCTTTCCATCAAATCAAAACATCAATTATAATCTTTTGAAGCCTATAATGGCTTTTGAAATGGGAAAGAACTTGAAAGGAGTCAATTGTCCTAAGGGTCCTGATAAGGACCCTAGGACCAAAATGCAATATAAATGGGACAGTCATGTTTTAGGGGTTTCAATAGTGATCTAATGCTTAAATTGTGTCAAATAAGGTTGGAAATTAAGAATCCAATAGTTTTAGATAGTAGAGTTTAATAAATTGTAAATTGGAAATTCAAATTTTTGAATTCCAACATTGGGCAGGAAAGTAGTTTTTTGATGTTTTAATCACTTTAATGTAAACTAATCAATCCAAAATGGTTTGAGAATTTGGGGAAAGGTTATTCAAAGCCATAGAAGTCATTTGTATGGAGGTTGGGTTGCTGGTATAGATTTTGTACGGACTGCTATAGGAAAAAGCAAAAAAATAGCAATTTCTTGCATTTTTCTTGTGTTCATTTGATGAAAACTTGATTGCCATTGAAGATATGTCTATTTGGATGCTTTAGAAACCTGTATTTACATGTTTTAAGGCCTTTTTATGCTCTGATAAGCAACAATAATCAATTCTTTATATTTTATAACTGACTGTCCTCAAGAAAAGTGCAGATTTTCATTGATTTTGAGGGTTTTTATGGATGATTGATCCATTTCAAGGTAGAATGATGATGTAACCTTTGAAATGGATCACTTCTAACATGTATAATACAAACCTAACAAACTAATGTGTAGGAAGGAAGAATATCAAGGTGTACACCGAGTTGTCAAAGGGAAAAGTGTATGAAAATGGGGGCCAAAGTGTAGCAGCAGGAGATATGCCTTAATAAGAGGTATCTTTTTGAGTTGGAATAGTTGAAACATGTTGAGTTATTGGTGAAAAGTCCAAAAATAGGTTCTGAAAGTGTTGGGAAGGCTAGATTTCAAAAGGCCCTAGTTTTGAGGCAAGTTTTGGAGGGTTTTGTGTTTGAGCATGTTAGGGGTGTCATAGAAGTCTAAAAACTTAGAAACTTTGGTTTTGAGACATTTTAAGGGAGTTTTGAAAGTTTCATGGTCAGGGGATAAATTTAGAGAGGGGTTGCTTTGTAAAAGTAGGCTAATTGAGTAGCCTTGAGCAGGGTAGGTGTATTGAAAGTATATGTTGGTCCAAAAGAATCACCATTGGTTTTTGGATATGTTGTGTAAGCCCTAAAAGGGTATCTCAATCCATATTTTATTTGGTATGTGTTTTGGAAATCTTGAGTGTAAAGTGGCTTAAACCAGGTTGTATATGCTACAAGGCAAGGCATGCTCATATGGTGGAATTTTGTTGAGTTCTTTGAAACCCATTTTGAAGTTGATCTGATATTCATTTGTCAGTCATTTTGAGAAGTTTTCCACCTTCCTCTACATCACTACCTTAGCTTCCTTACAAGTGGTATCAAAGCTTGATCACCTTTGGTTTTAGTTGTGGGTTTTTGGGTATTTTGAACTAATCCATATTTGAGTGGGATCTTGTGTAGATAATTTATGATCTTGTTGAAAGAATTTTTAGATGGAAATTTCATCATGGAGAATAGAGGTGGATGATTTTTTTGGAAATAGTTTTGATATGTGGAAGTTGAAGATGGAGGATCTGTTGATAGATCAATATCTGTTGGATATTATTGATGAGAAAGTTTCAAGGCCTGTAGATCCTACTCTGGTTTCTCAATATGATGTTATAAACCATAAATCTAAGGTTCTTCTTAGATTGTTCTTGGTAAACTATTTTTTAATTAATGTTGTTGAAGAGACCTTCGTATAGAAACTATGGAAGAAGCTTGGTAAGATGTATCAATCCAAATCTTTAGTGAACAATATTTTCTTGAGGAAAAAATTGTATTCCTTGAAAATGGAAGAGGGTGGACGAATTACAAACCACCTAGAAGAATTTAATATGATGGTGGCTCAATTAGCATCAGTTGGTGTCAAAATGGATGAGGAGGAGAAATTCCAGAACTTGCTTTTTTCTTTTCCTAATTCATGGTGATGGGCAAGGTCGTTGATGTCACAACTTGCATCATTTAATTAATTCTTTTATCGAATGGGGTGTGTCTTAGAGCAATATGCAATAAGGATAGTTGTCATGAATTCTTTTTGGGGGGTTTTCACTATAAACAATGACTTTATGTATCATTTTTCCTACTTCAGGAGCTCTTAGGAGCTCTTCAAGAGCTTTCAAGAGCTAAACTATAGCGATTACTTCCTAAGATTTAATTCTATTTTAACTCCTAATTTTAAAATCTTGTTGACTTAATTCGGACTTTGTTGACTTCGATTTAGACCAATTCATGGAGACATTTAATGATTAATTTAATTCCTAATCTAAGCATGGAATTCAAATTGATTCTATTTTTCTTTAAAAGAAATCCATAACTTATTTGTTGGAAAGTAAACACTAAATTAAGAGCAGGAATGAATTGTAGAAAAATGATGATTATTCTAAAAAGCATAAAGACTCATCTCCATGAACAGATTCTAAACATACCTCAACTTTATCTTTCCATAAATTCCTAACATTTCTTTAATGAAACTTAATAAACAAACATCAAGTTTAACCGATTTGAACAACATCTAATTTATCTAAGAAATCTTCTAATGATTCTAGTGTTCCAAGTCAATATTTCTAATAAATAAATCTAACCATTCTAAAAATTTGATCTTAATCATAATAAATTGAAACTTCGAACTTAATTGTAAACATAAGTAATTATTTGATTTTAACATTTACCAAGGTAGAAGATGATTTCAATGATTGAACAATTCAAAATCAGTTTCTACTACAAATTTAATATTAATGAATCAGAAAATAACAACACTTAACAAAAATACCATAAGATCATTCCAAAGGTTGAGTGAGCCCTGCTCTTCCTCAGGTAGGATCCTTTAACATAGTAAGTTGATTAACTTATTTCTTCCTTTCTTATTGATCAAAAAATGAAAGCAGAATAAAGTATTTCTTGTGATTACAAAAATTCTGATTGCAAAAAATTATCTAACTCCTAACTAAGACCGAAGTATGGATATTTATAAAATATCCTTATTAGCTTCTAACATGGCATTAACTGCCAAAACTTAAGGTGACCAACTACAAATTACAAAATGAAATTAAAACTAGAACTGAAGTGGACTAAGGAGGACTATGCTAGAACTACACCAAATTGGCACTGGAAGTAAAAGTTCCTCAACTGACTTATGAAGAAGTCGATTAAGACTTTTAGTGATTCATCATCTAGCAGGGCCTATTTATGGTGTAGTCAAAGAGTTTTAACCATCTCATCAACCTTTAAGATACCCTGTCAAAAAACCCTTATAAAAAGGACAATAATCATGGTAATAAAGATTAATGCAGCATAATCATCTCATCCAAAGTCATCATAAAGCAACACATTTAGCATAAGCTATTACTTCCAAAATATTCGCTAATTAGTTAAACATAAAGTAAAATAAGCAAATATGTTAATCTATTATCTACTGCCAGTCATGTCAATTAACAATAACAAGTCTTTTTAAACATAAAAATCCTTAAATGAAAGTATTTTATATCTCCCATCATTTCTCCCCAACTTGCTTTTGACCATGTCCTCATGGATCATCATCCAGAACTATAGTGTTTTCCTTTTCTTTGTTTAGTGCCTCCATCCAGATGCATCAGTCAAATACACCCTCTCTGTATTGTTCTAGCAATCTGGTATTAAGTGCATAGCCATAATTTTCTCTCAAATTCTCAAACCACACCCTCATTATTGGAGTTGGTATATTTTTCGTTTCCTTTAGCTTTGGTGCTAGCATATAATAATAATTGGCATTTTGTATCTCATGCCTACCCAGAATTCTTTCTACTATTGGATTAGAGTGATAACATGCCTGACTCTGACTAAACTCCAACTAATATTATTTGGATTAATTGGCTCCCTTCTCCTGACTGATTCTGGAATAAATTGGTACCTTTCTTCACAGGACTATAGTGCTAATGGCAAGAGTGTTGCTTCCACATTGTGGAATGATGCAATGCTATCAAACAAATTTGAGACAGATGGGATTAACATTATTTAACCTGACCATTGATCTTACAGCTTTGATATATAATTTAGCATGGGGTTTTTAAGGTCTCATTGGTAACCCATATTTTCTTTGAGCTTCTTTGTACTTATTCATTCTGTTTGACCAATCCACCTGGTTTTGCATTAAAGAAACAAATGATCTTATCTGAAGCTCTCCAACATATAGATTCAACATTGTGTCATCATTGTCTCCCATTAAAAACCCATGTTGGTAAAATTCACACATTAAATTTTGAATGTCAGGGTGGTTGTTGAAGTAATCATTAAGGAAATCATGATATTCATTGTAATCCAGAGTCCTTTTCAATATTAACTGATTTAATTTCCATTCCCAAAACTTTTCTCTAAGAAATAGAGAATATGTTGTAGCTAGTCTTCTCACCGAAAGCATGGAAGAACTGACTTCTGCCACCTGTTCAAGTCTTCTCTCAGTCTCATTCTTTTCTTTTTCTAAATTTTGTATCTGTTCTTTTAACACTTTGTTTTCTTCCTTATATTTCAAAACTGCTAAAGAATAGTATCCTAACTGAACTAGAGTTGGTTGTACTGAAGGAGTGGGAAGAATATGAGGGATAACAGAAGGTAATGCAAGGCTGTGTGGAGGAGTTGTGGAAGTAGAGGCTTCTTGTGCATAGAACTGCATGGATTGTTGTTTTAATTCTTCTTCTTTTCGTTGCAACTCTTCCTTTAATCTTGAAATTTCATCAGCACTTACTAATGCTTTCACACTGGCTTGTTGCAGGGAATCCTCTATTTTACTTAACTATTCTCTAATCCTTGCATCATTTTTCTCAACTTTCCTTTCCATTGCTTGATTTTTGCAGGCCAATTGTTGCAATTCTTCTTCTTTCCTTCTCATTTTTTCTTCAAATAATTGCACATTTCTTCTTTCTTGTTCTAATTCAGCCTCTAAACGAGACATTTTCATTATTCTTAGTAATTCTTCAATTTCTAATTCCTCTGTATTCAATGCTTTTTAGGGTCCTATTAGGGTTAGAGATGGTAGATATAACAATTAAATGCAGATTTAATTAACAAAATAGAGAAACTAAAACATGCACAGAATAAATCATAACACAGAATTTAACGTGGTTCACCCAATTTGGGCTACATCCACCAAACCGCAGCCATCCAGTACTTTTATTATCCAGTGAAAAACCTATTACAATCTTGCGAATAATCACATTTTTCATCATACAGTAATACCCATCCGAACCCCTTTTTACCAAGCTTAGAAGCTTCCAGATTTTAGGGTTCTACAAAATCTGATTTTTCTTTTTTCATTGATTTTTCCCTTTTTTGGGCAAGGTCAGGGGGCCAGGATGTATAGTATACCATGGGCTATATAGTATAGCATGATTAGTCACCACATACCAACAGGTCCTTCAATTAAAGGTTCTTTCCCTTTTCTCTTATGTTGTGGGGAAGGTATAGGGGATTTTATAGTCTCTTCTTGTTCAAATTCTTTAGAGGCCTCTTGCTCTTCAGATTGTGCACCAAACTCTTCAACAGAGTCGTATACTTCAAAAATAGGGTTGTCTTCAGGAGTCAGCATTGGGTTTTCAGGGGGACTTTGAGATCTCTCAGGAGATGGTACAGGGGTACGAGTATCTTCATGTTCAAGGGATTTAACAGGGCTTCCAGAAACAGGGGTTTGACTTATGGGTGCATCATCAGGAGTGGACACAATAGTTTCTGCATGACTAGGGTTTTCCTCATGTACTTTTTGTCTCCTCCTTTTTGATCTAGTACGAGTTACCCTAGATATCTCTAGAAATTTTCTTAATTTTCTTTTTCCCCTTTTCTTGGAAGATTCTCCTTCCTCTATTTTTGTCTTTTTGGCTAAGGGTCCCCTTGTGGGTCTCCCTTTTTGCTTTCCTATAGGCGCAAACAAAAATTCTAACTAGCCCTGCTTCCTAGTTTCTTTTTTTAAGAAATGGTATTTAATTATCAAATGTATAAACCCCTAGTATTTCAAAAAAGATTCCCCCTAGCTCACTCTCAAAATCATGGAAGAAATTTGCTGAAATAAGAATGCTGGAAAATTTATCCTAACTGAGGGATTTGTCTGGCCATACCTTAAATGTATTAAAAACCACATTCCTAGACCTAGTATCGTACCATACTGCCCGTCGTAAGTGAAGAATTTCATAAGCCAAGATGCAACAATCCTCCATGGCTCATCCAAATTGTTACGAGATATGCCACGCTAGTCTCCCTTGTGCATTTGTATCTCCGGCCTTCTTTCTGGCTCCTAGTGAAACACAACCACCAATTTCTCAAACTTAACTCAGCCTTTGTTAACTGGTTTTCCTTCATTTAGAATCCCAGAAATTTCACTTATAATTTCTAGTGTGACCTCAATTATTTCTCCACTTACCCTGGTAACATTCACATTGAAATTTGTCACAAATTCCATAACCATTTTTGGTTGGAAGCCTTCATACTACATCACAAAATTTAGCAACCCAGCTTCTTCTAACAATCTCCTAGTCTCTAAATCAAGATTGAAGTTCTCTGGTTCATAATTTCTCTTATTCCCCATCTTTCTCTATCAAAAATGGTGGACTTCACTAGTGGACTTCAACTGGAAGTCTGAATACTTACCAAAAAAAATGTGGAATGATTTGTTTCTTGATTTGGGAGCAGCCAATTTTGAAAATGACATGACATGCCATTAATCTCTTACATTTATTTCCTTTATTGCTTCAGACAATTTGCATGCCATAACTTGAAACTTGCAATTCCATTTGCAAGGTTGGCAGCATTCATTACACATGCCATCATGTACTTGGGAGGATTTTTGAAAAGAGAACCGAATTATGAAGAGATTCGTTGTCCTCTACTGACATCATCCATGTCACATCATTCCTTATTCCAACAATCCACCGCTTTTTAAAATGATTAAAAGTGGATTTATTACTATCATTAATTAACATTGTGGTGGAGATGTCTAGATTCATAATATTTACCTATTTTAAATTAGTCTAACTAATTTAGAAAATAACTTTGAAGGAAATATTTACATTAAATGCGCACCTTAATTTATTTTGAGCTTTTGAGTTCTTCAGGAGCTCTCAAGAGCTTTCAGGAGTTCATCTAGAGTCTACAGGAGCTCTCAGGAGCTTTCAGGAGTTTGGAATTTCAGGAGCTATCAAGCAAAACACAATCTTCAAGATCTTCAGGAGCCTTTAGGAGCTTTTGAGGGTTCTTCAGGAGCCTTCAGGAGCTTTCAGAAGTTATCATAGATAGACTGCCATTTCTGGTTTTTAGCCATCAAATTTATTTTATTTTATTTTAGTTTATTTTATTTATTTATTTTTTTCCCTAAAAGTAAACCGCCAATTGTTGGTTTTCAATTTACTTCCACTTTTCTCAAGGTAAATTGCCATTTGTTGGTTTTCAATTTACCCTGTTTATTTTCCATCTTGAAAGGTTCAAAAATCTTCTTTCATCGAAGAGATATCTTCCATGAGAAAATGTTCAATTTTGTGTTGCACTTCATCCATAAATTCCTCCTTTGTTGTTGGCTTATGGTAAGTTTTCAGTCGATGACCATTGACCAACATAACTCTTTTCTCTCTATCAATTGGGACTAACTAGACAACTCCATTTTTGAACACTTGTTGTATCTCATAGAGTCCTAACCATCTGGTATGGAACTTTCCTTTCAACTCTTCAAATCTGGAGTCAAATAATAGTGCCCAATCTCCATCTCTTAACTATCTAGACATAATATGTTTATCGTTCCATTCTTTCCTTTGCTTTTGAATCACTTCTGTATGCTGAAGTGCCTCCATTCTCATTTCATCAAGTCTATTAAGGTGCAAAATTCTGCTTTTCTCTACTTCTGGTAGGTCAATTCTGACTTCTACTACTATCTTCAATGTTTTCAACTCAAATTCAATTGGCATGACTGGTTTCTTTCCATACACAAGTTCATATGGGGAGAATCTAGTCGTTGTTTTCCACATGGTGTTGTAGGCCCAGACTGCTTCATCTAGCCTATCTATCCAATCTATTTTCTTCAAAGAAACTATTTTTTTGTCAGAATATTCTCTAATTCTCTATTTGTGACCTCTACTTGTCCATTCACCTGTGGGTGATAAGGCAAAGATTTTTTGTGAGTTATTTGGTACCTCTGTAAAAATGCTTCCATAATTGCTGACACAAATTGCGGTCCCTAATCTAAAACAATTTCTCTAGGTGCACCAAACCTTTAGAGAATTTTCTTGTATAGAAAGTTTGCAACTTTATCTTCTTTTGTTGCTGGTAGTGCCTTCACCTCAGCCCATTTTGTTGCATAGTCGGTACAAACAAGGATATATTGCTTCCCTCTTGAAGGTGGATCTATTGGTCCCACAAAATCGATGCCCCACTTTTCAAATAGTTCAAGAGCAATTTTTGGTTGTAGCAGCATCTCCATGGCTGTTGTAGGCCTCCCCATTCTTTGGCACTCATCAAAATGTTTGACAAAGAATGTTGCATCTTTTTTCATTGTTGGCCAAAAGTAACCAACCCCCAAGATTTTGTGAACTGTTCTTACAACTGAGAAGTGTCCTCCTTCAAGTTCATGATGGCAGGCTTGCATTACATCATAAACTTCCAATTTTGTTACACATCTACGTAAAACATGGTCAAGACATAATTTAAATAGAAGACCATTAATCCATTGAAATCTGGAACTCTCACGGATTAACTTCTTTTTTTTCTTATGACTAAATTGACTTGGACATTTTCCTGTAACAAGGTAATTTGCCAAATTAGCAAACCATGGTGGATGAACTGATATATCAAATAAGTGTTTGTCTGGAAATGCATCATCCACTGGTTCTTGGGTATCCTATAAAACAATTCTAGAAAGAAAGTCAGCAACAACATTGTCATTTCTAGGCTTATCAATGATAGTTACATCAAATTCTTGTAATAAAAATAACCATCTGATAATGCATCCACCTACCACTTCTATTCATTAGATATCTAATCACAACATGGTCTGTATGTATGCAGATTTTATATCCTGTAATATAATGTTTGAACTTATTTATTGCATATACTACAGCTAAAAATTCCTTTTCTGTTGTGTAGTTTCTTTCAATAGGATTTAAGTTTTTGCTCACATAGTAAATTGCATGCATGTCATCATTTTCATCTTGTTTTCCTAATATTGCACCAATGGCCAAATTAGATGCATCTACATGTATGTGAAAAGGCTCTCCCAAAACTGGTCCTTTAATAATTGGTGAAGTTGTTAGGGCTATCTTGATTGTTTCAAAGGATTTCTAACAATCTTCTGTCCATACAAATTCTTCCTCTTTCTTGAGCAGGGTAAATAGTGTTGATGCAATTTTACTAAATCCTTCTATAAATCTTTTGTAATACCCAACATGCCCAAGAAAACTTCTTACTCCAGTTTGGTTCTTAGGGATTTCAATGTTCTGTATGATCTCAACTTTCTTTGGATCAACCTTTATCCCCTCTTTGGAGATGTGATGTCCCAGAACAATTCCCTCTGTCATCATAATGGAACTTTTCTCATGATTGAGTGATAACCTATGATCTTTGCAGCATTGTAAAACCTTTTCTAGGTTTTGTAACGCTTCATCATATGTTAATATATATGCTTCATCCATATAGATTTCTACACATGAGGTGGTCAAGTCTGCAAATATTGCAAGTACCATTCTTTGAAATGTCACAGGTGCATTACATAGTCCAAGTGGTAAGACTGTATAGGCATACGTACCCCAAGGACAAGTAAATGTAGTTTTGTCTTGATCTTCAAGGGCTACTTGGATTTGGTTATATCCACTAAAGCCATCAAGAAATGAGAAGTATTTGCTGCTTGCTAGGTTTTCTAGGACTTGGTCAATAAATGGCAATGGGAAATGGTCTTTTTTCGTGGCTTTATTTAATTCTCTATAGTCTATGAAAACTTGCCATTTACCATTTTTTTTGGAACTATAACCAGTGGGGAAACCCATTGACTATCGGATATTGGATATATCAATCCTACGTTAAGCAGTTTCTCAATTTCTTTTTTAACAATGTCACGAAGAACAAGATTAATTCACCTTTTCTCTTGTCTTATTGGTCTGACATCTTTTGTGTAGATGTGATGACTACATATTGAAGGATGGATACCTCTCATATTAGTATATTCCCAAGAAAATGCTTCGGTGTGTTTTTTCTAAAATTTCTTTCAATTTTTCCTCTTGCATTGGGGATAAGGTTGAATTGATATTAAGGGGTTTATCTCCAGCTATTGTTATCTCCTTTCTGTCCATTTCTAGAATTAGTGATTTGTCAACAAGAGTATTCAGAGGAAAGAAATGTTGTTCATGTAACATTGTATGAGAATCATCTTGCTCTTTTTCTGAGATTATCTCTTGTTCTTCACATTCCTGGATATGTTTTGTTATGGTTACCATTGCTAATTCCACAATACCATCACCTTCAGAATCCAAGTCCTCATCCACCCAAAGGTGACTGTTTGTTTTGATTGATGGTTGTGCAGGTGGATAAAGTGACAATTCTTTTTTCTTTTTCCCATTGGTAATAATCATGCTTCTAGATCTACAGTCTATTAAGGCTATAGCTGTAGCCAACCATGGTCTGCCTAATATGATTGGATATCCAAAATCTTTCCTTTTGTCTTTGAGAACCAAAAGTTGACTGGATAATCCCATTTATCAATTGTGACCATGATTTCTTCTATAATACCCTCTAGTTTTGCAGTTGATTGATCATCCAACTACAAAACAATTGTTGTTGGCTGAATTGTTGTCATTCCCAACTTTTCAACTATATCAGATGTAATGACATTACTAGAAGCTCCTAAATCAATTAGGACATTTGGTATTTCAATTCCATTAATACTTAGTGTTATTACATGACTACCAGGATCATTATATTTCTATGGAAGCAGTCTTCCTAATAATACATCAGTAAGTTTAGTCCCTACTTGAATTGTTGAAGGCATTTTCTTTTTTCTTCCTGGAGTCTTCATGCAAAGGGATTTTACTAATTGATTGATCTCGGGTATATCCTTGATTGCTTGTAATAGGGGTATCTCTATGTTAATCTTTTTCAACTCTCTAAGAAGTTATGAATCGATTACATTCATGTAGTTAGGGGATGAGGTTTGAGGATTAGTCTTCTCTTCATGCAATTTCTCAGGATAGGGAGCCTTTTAGATAGTTTGTTCCTCTTGTTCCTTCTTTTCTTCGTCCCTTTCTGGAATTGTCTTAGGTGGTGTTTTTTGCACATTTCGACTTCGCAACTGTATGTCATTAACATCTACTACATTCACATTTGGGTTGTTTGTATTAGTTCGTGCATTTTTTGGATTTGGAACTAGTTGAGCTGGCAATTGGGGTTGATTCACCTGATCATTTGAAGCATTTGGGGCATTAAGTGCCGAAGGTGTTTGTCCCCAGGGTCATTTTTGTCCCTAATTTTTCCATGGCTAGATTTGGTTTTGATTTTGATGCCATGAGGTTTGATTTGCTTGCCATTGTGGTTGCTAGTTAGCCTGCCACTGGGATTGATTCCATTGGGAATTTATCCATTCTTGTTGTCCCCAATATGTAGGTGGTTGTTGTGGCTGGTATTGGGGAGTCCATTGATTTTGGTTCTACCATGGGTTTTGATTCCAGTTTGACTATGAATTATATTATCTTTGACTTGCATTATACCCTTGGTTCTGAGGTCTTTGGACGAAATAATTGAGTTCTTCTTCAGCCACTGGTGGTCTCTTGATATTGTTCTTTATTCCTGCCAAAAGATTACAAGAACTGGTTGGGTGTGGTTTTTCACAAATCTCACATATTTCAACCTGATTTAATGGGCATTCCCTCAAAAGATGTTTTCCCCTACATTTGGAACAATAAATTGACAAGGGTTCTGTGGCCTTTTTTTCTCCTTGCATGTTGAGATGTAGTAGTAGATCAATCTTCATGTTCACCAATTCTTCCATTACTTTTGATACATCAGTGTTGTGAGTCTTGTTTCTTCTAGAGTTTCGAGTCCCTACTCTAGTTCTAGAGTAGTTTCTACAGATCTCCACAATGTCATCCAAGGAAAGCTTGTTAATGTCTCCCTTTCCCATCAAGTCAAGGACTCTCTAGACTCATCTTTAATCCCTCTCAAGAAAATTGTTTTGCTGATTTCATCATCCAGCCCATTAGTGCACCGTTGATGCACAAATTGAAATCTATCAGCATAGTCCTCTAGACTTTCGTCTTCTTGTTGCTTTATGTGAAATAGTTCCTCTTTTCTATCTCTCACTCGACAGTAATCTTGGTATTTGTCCAAGAATTCGGTATCCATTTGCTGCCATGTCCTTATGGTTCCTAATCCTAAACCCATAAACCATCTTAAAGTTGATCCTTTCAAAGTAGAAGGAAATAGTTTCAACTTTTGATTATCATTTGAATAATCATAGGTTTGGCATAGGATTTTGAATTCAAACAAGAATTGATCAGGGTCTTCTGCAATCTTTCCCTTGAATGTTGGAAGAACTGAGGGTGAAATTTTTTTCATAGGGGGTTCATCAAGTTATCTTTCAAGATTGATAAGATTTGAAAAGGTCCTATTTGTTGGGGGACGTGCTAGTTGGTCTCCCATTTCTTCTTGTGGAAATGGATTTTTGTTCTCCTCTTAATTTTAAATGGGGTTTTCCTGATTAATTTCTTGATTTTCAATCTGGTATTGCTAGATATCGTCTTGATTAAAATCAAGATTTATTCTAATGTCAATGTTTCATGGAAGAAACCTTCCTAATTTATCTTTGTTTCATCTCATCCACTATTTCAGATCTCTCTTCCTTATCAACACTAAGGCTTCTCACTAGATAGCTAGATTGTTTAAGTAATCCCCGAAAACGACGCAAAAAATGATGGGCAAGGTCATTGATGTCACAACTTGCATCATTTAATTAATTCTTTTATCGAATGGGGTGTGTCTTACAGCAATATGCAATAAGGATAGTTGTCATGAATTCTTTTTGGGGGGTTTTCAGTATAAACAATGACTTTATGTATCATTTTTCCTACTTCAGGAGCTTTTAGGAGCTCTTAGGATCTCTTCAAGAGCTTTCAAGAGCTAAACTATAGCGACTAGTTCCTAAGATTTAATTCTATTTTAACTCCTAATTTTAAAATCTTGTTGACTTAATTCAGACTTTGTTGACTTCGATTTAGACCAATTCATGGAGACATTTAATGATTAATTTAATTCCTAATCTAAGCATGGAATTCAAATTGATTCTATTTTTCTTTAAAAGAAATCCATAACTTATTTGTTGGAAAGTAAACACTAAATTAAGAGCAGGAATGAATTGTAGAAAAATGATGATTATTCTAAAAAGCATAAAGACTCATCTCCATGAACAGATTCTAAACATACCTCAACTTTATCTTTCCATAAATTCCTAACATTTCTTTAATGAAACTTAATAAACAAACATCAAGTTTAACCGATTCAAACAACATCTAATTTATCTAAGAAATCTTCTAACGATTCTAATGTTCCAATTCAATATTTCTAATAAATAAATCTAACCATTCAAACAATTCAATCTTAATCATAATAAACTGAAACTTCGAACATAATTGTAAACAAAAGTAATTATCTAATTTTAACTTTTACCAAGGTAGAAGATGATTTCAATGATTGAACAATTCAAAATCAGTTTCTACTACAGATTTAATATTAATGAATCAGAAAATAACAACACTTAACAAAAATACCATAAGATCATTCCAAAGGTTGAGCTGGCTCTGCTCTTCCTCAGGTAGGATCCTTTAACACAGTAAATTGATTAACTTCTTGCTTCCTTTCTCATTGATCAAAAGTAGAACGCATAACAAAGTATTGCTTGTGATTACAAAAATTTTGATTGCAAAAAATTATCTAACTCCTAACTAAGACCAAAATATGGATATTTATAAAATATCCTTATTAGCTTCTAACATGGCATTAACTGCCAAAACTTAAGGCGACCAACTACAGATTACAAAATGAAAGTAAAACTAGAACTGAAGTGGACTAAGGAGGACTATGCCAGAACTACGCCAAATTGGTGCTGGAAGTAAAAGTTCCTCAACAAACTTATGAAGAAGTCGATTAATACTTTGAGTGATTCATCATCTAGTAGGGCCTATTTATGGCGTATTCAAAGAGTTTTAACCATCTCATCAACCTTTAAGATACCCTATCAAAAAACCCTTATAAAAAGGACAACAATCATGGTAATAAAGATTAATGCAGCATAATCATCTCATCCAAAGTCATAATAAAGCAACAAATTTAGCATAAGCTATTACTTCCAAAATATTCGCTAATTAGTTAAACATAAAGTAAAATAAGCACATATGTTAATCTATTGTCTACCACCAGTCATTTCAATTAACAATAACAAGTATTTTTAAACATAAAAAGCCTTAAATGAAAGTATTTTATATCTCCCTTCACATGGGATTCTCTTGTTATGGCTATTTTGAGTACTATTATATTGAAGACTGAAGATGTGGTGGGTTCTTTACTTTCTAAAGAGATTAGGAGGAAGGTATCAATCACGATAAAGGAGGCCTTGAGTGTTCATAGAAGACCTAAGGAAAAAGGAAAGAAGAATTAGAAGCATGATAAATCCAAGTCCAAGGGGAGATCTAAATCTCTTAAAAAGTACAAAGTTATTTGTTGGAACCATGGTAAGTTTTAGCATATTCATAAGGATTGCAAAGAAGAAAAGAAGAAGAAAAAGAAGAGATTTAATTTTGATTTTGAGTCTGTGAAGGAAGATGGTGATGCATTCATTGTAGCTTTGACAACTAGTGAAGGTAATGATGCATGGTTAATTGATTTAGGTGCGTATTTTCATATTACCTTTAATAGAGATTTATTTTCTGAATATGAAGAATTTGATTGAGGTAAGATGCACTTCGATGATGATTCTCATTTAAATATTTTTTTATGTGGTAAAGGTAAAGTCAATTTTCTTGATGGTAGAATAAAATGGATTAATGGTGTTTTACATATCCTTGGATTGGCACAAAATTCATTCTTTGTGACCAAAATAATAGATGCAAGTGTGCAGTAGTATTTTCTAATGTAGGATGCAAGATGGTTAGAGGTGCTATGGTGATTGCTAGATTTGTTAGATATGGAACATTTTATAAGCTTGATGCATGCACTATTGAGTGCAATAGTACTTCTATGAAAATAAAGTCTATGGAAGAAGTGAGGGTTTCCCCTTCAATATATGGTCATGGCTTCTGGGTACCCAAAAGTGCTCTTTCTTTTGAATCAAAGTTTCCTATAGGGGAAACTATGTTATGGAACTAGAGACTCTACCACATTGGAGAAAAAGGTCTAAGGACCTTGAAAAATAAAAACCTTGTTGAATTTTTTTTCTGATTGTAATCTTGAATTTGATTTCTATGACCATTACATTTAGGGAAAACAAAACCATGCTCAATTTTAATTTATTTCTCATAAATATTGTGGTACATTGGATCTTATTCATTCTAATTTGGTCCTATAGATATTCCTTAAATTGGTAAATCCACATATTATGTTTCATTTATTGATGATTATAGTAGAAGGACATGGGTATATTTTCTAAAGAGTAAATCTAAAGTTTTCAATCAATTTAAATAATTTAAAGCAAATGTTGAGTTGCAGATTGGAAATAAAATAGAATTCTTGAGGAATGATAATGGTGGTGATTTTTTATCTAATGTGTTACAAATATGGTTTCCATTGTACCGAAAGATCGACTCGTTAACTCCAATACAACTAATAGAGTTAATGAATCCATGAGAGGTAGTTAAGAAATTTCATGAACCTAAGTGTTGCACAACACAACACAAGGAGACCAAGGGTGTACACCTTGCAATAATTCCCCTCTAGTGCAAGTGAGAGATTTGAACCCGTAACCCACACTCTGATACCAATTGTTTCAAAGACAATTTTCATTGCACCAAAAGATCAACCTATTAATGTCTAATACAAATTCCAAAGTTAATGAATCTATGAGAGGTAGTTGGGCCATGTTACGAACCTGAGTGTTGTGCTACATAGCACAAGGAGACCAAGGGAACACACCTTGTAACATAATGATTTTGATAGATTTTTTAAATAGTTTCGTATCCATAGACAAAAGACAAATCTGTATCATCAACAATAGAATGGAGTTTTAGAAAGAATGAACAAGACATTGTTGTAGAGGGTTATGAGTATGTTGAGTGGTGTTGGTGTAGAACAAAGGTTTTGGGATGAAGCATTTTCCACTACTTGTTACCTAGTTACCAGGTCTCTGACATTAGCTCTTATTGATAAGATTCCTATAGAGGCATGGTCAGGTCACAAGCCTTCATTAAGACATCTTAGATTTTTTGGTTGTGAGGAATATGCACATGCGCTAAAGGAGAAGTGAAAAAATTTGGAGAACAAGGCTATGAAATGTATCTTCATCGTATATAATTATGGTGTGAAAGGATACAAGCTTTGGGATCATCTTGCATATAAGGTAATATATAGTAGAAGTGTTACTTTTAGATAAACTAAGCCTTCTTTTGTTACATTGTAGCTAGGACAAAATAAATATGAAGATGTGATTCAATTTTGTTCTACACCTAAGAAAGTTGAATTGAGGCCCATGGATAGACAAGAAGTTGAGAATTCATCTAGCTCTGAATCTTCAAAAGAGGTGGAAGAACCTCCTACTCAACCTGTTCATAGGTTTACAAGGAATAAACAACCACCTAGAATGTTCTCACATGATGATTGAAGATGTATTTTTTCTTTGAATACTAACATGGATGAACCTAGATCTATAGAAGAGGCATTAGGTATGAATGATGCAGAATCTTCAAAGATTTCTATGGATGAACAAATGACATCTTTGAAAAAGAATGATACATGGGATTGCATTCCATTACTTGAAGGACGAAAACATATTGGTTGCAAATGGGTTTTCAAGAAAAATATGTGTTCAAATGGAGGTATTGAGGAGTACAAAGAAAGGTTGGTTGCAAAAGGTTACTCTCAAGTTGAGGGTGTTGATTAAAGTGATATATTTTCTCCTTGTGAAAAAATGACATCCATTAGATTTTTTCTCGCTATTGCTACTGCTTATGATTTAAAGGTTGAGAAAATTGATGTGAAATCTACTTTCCTTCATGGTGACTTGGAGGAGGATATTTACATGACATAGCCAGAAAACTATGTTGTGAGAGGTAAAAGTAATTTGGTTTGTAAATTGAAGAAATCTTTGTATAGTCTAAAACAGAGTCCTAGGATGTGGTACTAGAAATTTGATACATATATGTTGAGTTTGGGATTTGAGCATTCTAAATCAAATCATTGTGTTTATTATAAAACTAATGGTGATCATTTCATATTTATTGCATTATATCTTGATGATATGTTATTTATTGACAAAGAGAAAGGTACGATTTTAGAATTGAAATCTCAACTTGCTACTAAATTTGAAATGAAATACCTTGGTACAACTAGAAACATTCTTGGGATAGAAATTAAAAGAGATAGAGAGAATATAAAGCTATGGATTGGCCAAAGTACGTATGTCAATTAAATTTTGTAGAGGTTTAACATGCAGGATTGTAGACCATTGTGTGTTCATTTTTTATTTGGAACAAAGTTATTTATTTATTATTGTCTAACATCTCCATCAGAGATGGAAGACATGAGAAAAGTGTCTTACTAGAGTGTAGTTGGAAGTTTGGTGTATGCTATGGTTTCTACTAGACCAAACATTCCAAGCACTGGGAGTTCTTTACAGATATATGTCTAATCCTAGTAGAATTGATTGAGATGTAGTTAAAAGAGTCTTTATACATTTGTGCAATAACTCAGAATATTCCTTGTTTTATCACATTAATTTTAATGAAGATAAAATTCCCCTTGATATTCATGGTTATGTGGATTCAAACTGGGCAGGTGCTATTGATATCAGATGATCCAACAATGCTTATGTATTTACTTTATTTGGTGGTGTAGACACCTAAATTTGGCCACTCCCATATGGTCAAATTTATCTTGATATTCTCCTATCTCACTCATATAACCATATTAATTAAATAATACATTATTTGATTAATATTTATCCCATTCCTAACATTTTGATGAATGGTACCCCCCTTACAACTAGAACAACAATGTACAACTAGGTTTGCATAGCAAAAGAAATGATCTTTTATTACCGATCACTACAGATTACATAGAACATGCCATTTATTGGATTCTTATAGGAATCTATTGAATTGGAAGATTTGAACTTACACTATAATATGATATCCTATGATTTCTCACTTCTCTGCTCGCTCTCACTCTGTTCTCCATTCTCTCTCTATCCTTGCACATGTTTTCTCGTGGACTTTTTATTTCTCACAAGATCTCTAGGTTGGACTTGGTCTCATGTTTTAGTAGCATTCCTCAACCAATAAACTTTTAGATCTTCAAATCATTACATCACAATCAACATTAGCCAATAAAATTATATTTCACAACAATGATGTGAAATATGCAATATCGCTTTGCCACATGTAGGCCTTAGGTTTGCTTGACCATCAACTGCCACTGACCACCACATATCTATCTCCATCGAGCTATTGTCCAAACTCCCATCCATCTCCCACTGATATCATCATGTCACATCGAAACCACATTGTCGCTCCATTGGGGAGACCACAAGTCAGCTTCCATTGATATAAGGGAGTCCCAACGATGAAAAAAACATACAAAAGAAACCATTGGGTCATTGGGGGAATGACATAGAAGGTGTGAACCCCAATCCTAGACCTGCACAAACATAGCAAACAAACACCATATTAGATCCACATGCAAGTTAGAAGAACTAAGATTCCCCATGAAATTCATCTACAATGCTCAAAATAGGAAATAAATGAAGAACAAAACAAGAAAAGCAATTAAATCCTGTTTAAGCATGTAAACTCTCAATCCCATGGGGGAATAGGTGCCAATTTGATGTGGAAATTGGCCCTTTCCCAACTCCTTTGCAAGCTTGATGAAGATAGATCCACTTGATGATGATGAACAATGTGCCTCCTTGATAAAATCTGCAATAACCTAACTATGATGAGGGAAAATGCTATGGAAATGGATGAATTTTCTCTAAATGTGAAGATAGTAACTTTTCTCTAAGTTGCGGATCCAAAATGAGAAGAAAAGCCTTCTATTTATAGAAGAAAAAGATGGAAGAATGAGAAAAATGAAGCAATGTGGGATCATTAAACATCCAATGGCCAAGTGCAACTTGTCAAGATGTGAATGGAGGAAGCTTGAGCACATTTTGATGAATGTGCACAATAAATGATATTAGGTGGAATTTGAAATTTTTGAAATGTTATGTTGGAGGGAGAAAAGAATGAAATAAATGCCACTTGGCTCAATGCACAAGGACATGTAAGAGGAAATGAATTCCTTGTTGGAAGGACAAATCCATTTGGAGGGATTTTGAAACTTGGAGGAATATTCCCTTTTGATGCCATTTTGAAAGTAATTAGGGATTTTATTAAATAAAAGAAATGATTTATTGGTGCAAGTTGCAAAATCTAGAGGATTTAGGTGATTAGGATTAAATTAATTAGGATTTGATTAATTTAATAGGAGATTAGTTGATGTGACCATTTGATTTATATTTTTGGATTGATTTAAATCAAAATTGAGAGGAATATGATTTAGATTTAATTAAATAAAGGTTTTGATTTTATTAATTAAAGAAGGAGATGATGTTAGATTAAATTAAATATAGATTGATTTAATTGAATAAAATGACTTTAGAGATTTAATTAAATAAAATGGATTATTTAATTAAATAGAGATTAGAGGATTAATTAAATAAAATTGATTTATTTAATTACAAGAAGAGAATGAATTAATCAGATAAATTAATTTATTTAATTAAGGGATGAAAGGTGATGACTAGATAAGAAGATGATTCCTATCATTCTACCCATATACATTTGACCCAAAACCTAGCCAAAAAAATTTCATCCTTTGCAAATGAGTTGTGGTTTCCCTTTTATAGAATAAGGGAGCGACAAGCTTCAAGCCCAAATGCATGTCAAATACAACATTTTCTTTTTGTCTATCATTTAGACTGCATTTCAAAATTCCCCATGTGTTGAATCTGTAAGTACATGGTGCAAATGGGGAAAGCCAAAATTATAACCACCATAAAAAAAGGGAAACCAAAAGTGCCGCCAAAATCCCCTTGTTTCCATCCATGCCACAACAAACTAGGCATCTATATTTCTAAGAGGGCACACATTCAGCACCAAACAGAAAAAGTAATTGTCACGTATGCTGGAGAAGAAACTACCTGTCACAGCAACACACCAAAACCAAAATTTTCCATCCCACATGGCAATTACTTACTAACCAGCCACCTTGCCTCTACCAATACCCAGACCTTGGTATACATGCCCACTCTGAGTTGTTGCTAGAGAGGGAGATGAAACCTAAGATTCCTCCTCATCCTTGCCCATGTGCATCATAGTACCAATTTGTTTGCTTGGAGTCCTAACAGCTAGTGGAGGGATAGACAGAACCTCCTCACCCAGGGCCAGAGTTTTGCCCAGAGTTGAGAGATATTGTTGATAATTGGGGTTTGTCTCAGTCTCGCTATCCAATTGGATTTCCATGAGATCAATGGGTGAGTTTTGATGTCCGAAGGAGGCACGTCCATACCTAATTTTCTTGTCGAAACTAGTAACAAAGCACATTGGCTACTTTCCTTTATCATCTACTGGTTGAGCAACAACATCTTGGAATTACAATCTTCTGCTATATCTGGTGGGCACAAGCTTGGGCTTGTCGACCAAAACACCTTTGTGAATAGTAGGACCGAGCTTTTGAGAGCTCAAAAGAACAAACCTTCTCACTGGCTTACTCATTTTCTCTTGTTAGACAAGCAATCAAACTTGATCAGACTTGACTCAAAAAAATTTCTAACTGGTAAAATGAATGACACAATTAGTAGTTAATTCCTCCTATATTTATTGTGTAAGCTAATGGAAACCTTCATCAATTTTTGGTAGAAACACAAGCACAAACATGGCAATTTGGTGGCATATGTACTATCACTATTTAACTCGAGTTGCATGGGAATCTGCAGATCACCCTTCATGATTTCCAACAATTACATCTCCAAATGGATTGAGATCGATGTGATTGCACAAGCAAGGAATAATTCATTAATGATTTACTAATTTCTAAATAAAATGGCTACCATGTGCCATTTTCCAACTTTGAATACTGCCTGGTGATCTCCTGAAGAGTTGGCAGATCGAACGGTTCCTCCTAGGCTAACTAGGTTTGAAATCTAGCGAAGCATTGATGTCCTACCTTTGACCAATAACATTAATCCATCTTAGACACCAACTACCCTATCAGTGGCCTCTATGCATCTTGCAAACTAAAAGGCTGGAGCCATGTGTCACAATCTCACTGACCTTGCATCTTTTAACCAACCTTCATCTTCCCCTCATGAGCTAGTGAGGAACGATAGAGATTCACTCCAACTTTTGATCACGACCATTGGTCTAAAACCATGGGCCACAAGCTTAGTAGTGGAGGTTGGGCCCCACATCCCATATGGGACATGTGTCCTCTTTTTGCTGGCCTCACACTAAATAATAGGCCGGCACCTTAAGTTCACGAGCTAGTGGTGTACAACCAAGATCTTCTCCAATATCCTTGAATCTCAAAAAAATTGTATACAACACGGTTAGCATTTAATGAAAGGCTTTGGCTAAGCTGCTAGTGACATGAACCCTTGTAGACTAATAACTTAAGCTTAAGTCATCAGGAAAATTAAAACCCCAACTTAGGGAATTGGTGACATCAGTGAGTAGATTGAATGACCAGTACTCTAACCAAAGGGGCCAGTAAATAGATGTAAATAATGGCTTGAAGAAGCAACTTAAGGGATTGGGAATTGGAAGAACTAGTCAACGTTGAATTAGAACATTTGAAGGCTCATG
Source organism: Sequoia sempervirens (assembly GCA_007258455.2). NCBI lineage: Eukaryota > Viridiplantae > Streptophyta > Pinopsida > Cupressales > Cupressaceae > Sequoia > Sequoia sempervirens. Next base: position 310,616,068 of record VDFB02000003.1, on the reverse strand, counting down.
AGATTAAACCCTACTCACTTATGAGGACAAGGTTTTATCCAAAGGTGGACTAGATCCATGGAGAATGAGAAAATCCACCAAGATTTTAGAAGCTCCAACAATGGCTCATGCTCAAGGATACATACCCCTAGTGGATATGGTGAGAAACAGATCTCGAGTGAAGCATACCAGGGTAGAAGACCAAAAGAGGAGCTTACCCAGACAAGGCAAGTAGACACAATAGAAAGCAAACACACCAAACCCTATGTACAAAATTTACAAAGAATACATTATAATCCATTTCAAAAGCCTCATATGATCCATTGGCTTTGATCCTCAAAGTGGAGGCCCATAGCCCCCCAAAAAGTTAGGGGTTGTTCTTTCCTCTATCAAACACTTTAGCCTATTTCACCAGCGGTGGATTTTCATGAATGTTGTGCAATTCTAGGAATCTAGCCTCATCACAATCAGTATTGCCCATAACACCTAAGATAACACTGCTAAATTCATCCTTTCCCATCATGGACTCATTAAATTGTATTGAAAAAACAAAACTCTCATATTCTGCATCATAATGAGGTGTAGTATCACACCCAAATTGTTCATCAAATCTGAAAACTTCATAAGCACTATGGCTTACATTTGGGAATTCTTTCATAAGATCAGGAAATGGGAAAATAGAACCATACATTCCCTTCATGTACCTCTCATCAGCATTTTCTTTGGTGGGTGAAATAAAATCCATAATCATATCAAGAAGGTAAGGGATATCTGCAAAAAACTCAACTATAGCCTCATACTGACTAGCAAAATTCCATTGGTTATCTACATTTTCATATTGCTCATCATGTGGATCAAATATATGTGCCAAATAAATATGATACTCCTCTTCAACATGACATGATGTCATTGGAGCATTGATTCATTCAACCTAATTAGTCCTCTGGTCATTGAATAGAAAGTTTCCATCCTTATCTTTCCCCTTATTGCAATGTAGATCATAGGTTGGTGGTAATTAAACCCCCTTCTCAAACACATTATTTGTTGTTGTAATAGAATAATCACAAGCACCTATATATCCATTATCAACAATGTCACATCTAATATTGTCATCACAACTCTCTTCAATACATGAGACATTACCATCCCTGAGTGCCAGCAAACATGAACCATCTTCAACATGCTCATCATAGGCCACTTGTTCAACCCTATGTTGGCAGACAATCCTCACCATATATGTGCCACTAGAATTCCCTTTCAATTGGAAGATTATGAAATTAGGGTTAACATTTTCAAATGCAGTATCACCTTGACACCTGTATATGTCCTCTACAACATATGTTCTAGTAATATTTGGTAAGTATTCATCAGAGTTGTCTTCAAATAGAGGATTACTCCTACACCAATAAATGTCATCCTTTGTATCTTTAATTTCAAATGTGGGCTCATTGAATAAAGGGTTTTTCCATATCTTGGATATAATTGGATATATCTCATCATCTATATCATGAAGGATCCCTTGGCCTCGGTCTTCAAAGCACCCAAAATCATTATAGTCACTTGAGGATCAAAGAGAAGCACATTCACCATCCTCTTCATCACTTGTGCTTATAACAATTGATCCATGCTTTGAAAATTCTTCACATGAGGAAAATTGTTCACTACATAAAAAGAAGATTCCCTCAAGGCTATTAACATACCCGTTATTAGAAGCCATGGATTCTATCTCTAATTCATAAGAGGAACCATATTCAACTAAAGATTGTTCAGACTTAACTTCACCTCTTTGACTCCTTACTTGTGCCCTTTCATGAACACCAAGGGTAACCCTATTACTGGGTGACACAAGATTGATTCCCATAGGATCAATTTGTGTAGTTCCATATATTTCCGACATAGGCTCATGCTCAAGACACCTAGAGGGAAGTAGTGAGAGATGGCCTCCTTGATTTCACACTTTTTTTCTTCACCCTCATCACTGCTAGGTGCATATGTCTCTAGACTATTTGTGAAATGACAACATTCAATATCTAATTGTACAAACACTGATGCTTCTTGTTGATCTATTAATGTTAATCTCTATCTCTCCTCACTATGATAATAATTATCCAAATTGTGGGAGACAATGGGATACATACAACCATGCTCAGCCTCTTCAACCATACTTGTCTAGTCCACTACCCGATCAATGCTTTGAGGCTTCATGTCTTCAGGCCATTGGATTGATCCTAGTGTGTAGGATTCACAAAATAGGTTAATACACATCAATTCATTAGGCTTAAGCCCTATGGGAATTTCCATCAAAATATCCAAGAATCTTGAAAACAAGTCATACAATCTCCCAATATATAACATCAAGTCCATCCCTCCCTTGCATGGCTAGCTAGAGGTTGATGCTTGCTCTGCATTTCTTGAAAATGATGTGAGTACAATATCTAAAGATTCCTCCTCCTGATGAACACTTTTATTTTCTAGTTCACCTAGTTGAATTGCCTGGATACTACTAGAGCTAGAAGCACTGGTCACTGCAGGTCTCCTCATAATTGAGTACTTCAGATTATTCTCAATACTTACAGCCTCCTGGTAAGCTTGTTGTAATGTAACTTGTTCTTTGTCCCTCAACAGGAAACTCATCTTTCTATCAAACACCCCCAAATATAAAACTAAGCATTTTGCATCATTTGGTCTTAAATATTTAGGGATTTCCCTTATAATCTTGGAAAATCTAAGGTTGAAGGTTGGGACCAATTCTTCTCTATCTTTAGAGATTTCCATGAAATTTCTCCTTGCCACACTTGGGTTGATCCTGTCACCAAATTGCTCCAGGAAAGCGACTTTGAGTTCATTCCAACAATGTATAAAGGTAGTAGGAAGAAAAGAGAACCTATCTCCTACATATCCCTTTAGTGATTATACAAAAATCTTCATCACCACATCTTTAAAGTCAATTTCATAATCACCCATTACATCTACAAATTCTTGCACATGCTTATTTGCTGATTTTGATTTCTCACCACTGAACTTTGGTATCTTATCCCTGGTCTTGGGTAGCACAATATTCAAATAGCCACAAACATTGTCAAAGCTGATAGCTCTATACCTATCAGTACAAAAGCCATCCTGATGACCCCAAGACTGTGTGATTTGTATGCTTTTGTCCATATTTGTACCAGATGGCACAAATTGAAAACTCACCCCTAATTCTTGAAAAGGAATTTTAAAATATTTATGAAATTTATACAACACTACTTCAATTCCTTTTACAAATATAATCCCAAGATCTTAACACAAGTATTCCATACAAAGGCTACCTAAGATCTATAGTATGACATGCTTCTTGCACTTTACTACATAAATTTCAACTTACATATGAAGCATGCTAAAATTCTTGAATATTCCTTGATCTACTGCTAAATCACTTATTAGGGAATCATTTCATGTCGAGCATTGGAAATGTATTATGATATTATCTGTAAAATGCTCAAAATTCTTTCAAATTCTACAAGAGTACCTATATGCTGGCAGCTGTGAAGTGTTTCTTAGCATTAGGGATAGAGATCCGAAAAAATGATGTATGCTTGAACAGGTTCTTTGAGTCAGAGTCGCCACCTCCCTTCAGAGGACAAAGCTTCAAATAAGATGAAGCTTCTTTGCAAAATAAGATAGGTTCTGGGCTATCTTCGACAACAGAGTCACTTTTGGATCCTTCAATGCCTTCCACACTTAGATTGTATACCAGGTTCAAGAATTTGAGAGCATTTGGACTAAATCACCATTTGACTATGCATTTTGTATCTGCATCTTTGGAGAATGGGAACTCCCCAACAAAGTCACCATTTTGTTGTTGTTTTCCACTACACCTAAGAAATCTCTAAGGAATAGCCAATTCCTATACTCAAGACTCTTGTAATGAATGGCCAACTAACAAGATCTAGTTAATGACTGAGATCTTCTACACTTTAGGCTCTGTGGGACCAAGGATGGTATTCCTAGTGCATTCATTTGAGATTATGCTTTTATAACACATCATTTACACAGATCAATTTGGATGAAGGATAATCCTGCAATAATTACTACGAAATTGGCTTGTTTCTAAGTAGCTTGATACACATTCATCAAAGTGAAGACATCCTTAGTGAGGATTGATACATACACACTTTGAGATCAAGGAATTTTAAATGAATTTAAATCCTAACTTTAGGTCGGTCACTAGAAAATTGTTTTATTAACCCTTTAGGTAAATCATTATGGAATGGATCAGTGCCCTATTCATTGGTAAAATGGAGTCACACATACAAGAACTAGTAAAACAGATATGACCCAAGAATTCAACAAAATGGACTACTCTCACAATAACTTTGCATCATGGAGCTCAATTTTTCTAATACATTACTGCTTATCAAATCCTTTGCAAACAAATGTAAATTGATGACCCCCATTTAAGTATTTTAATTTATTTCTTGAATAAAAAAAAGAACAAAGACATACATTCGAACAAATGTTCAAAGTAGAATGGAAATACCATTAATATTTCATTAAAAATTCACTTAAACTTGCAGAAGGAGAGAAAATACATCAAAATTATATGTTTGCTTGTATTTTTAAGTCATATATGTAGAAAAATTTAAGATAATTGCATGAGTTCATTCATAAGCTCAAAAATGACAATCTATTCTATTCCTATCATTCTACCCATATACATTTGACCTAAAACTTAGCCAAAAAAATTTCATCCTTTGCAAATGAGTTGTGGTTTCCCTTTTATAGAATAAGGGAGCGACAAGCTTCAGGCCCAAATGCATGTCAAATACAACATTTTCATTTCATCTATCATTTCAATTGCATTTCAAAATTCCCCATGTGTTGAATCTGTAAGTACATGGTGCAAATGGGGAAAGCCAAAACTATAACTGCCATCAAAAAGGGAAACCAAAAGTGCTGCCAAAATCCCCCTATCACCATCCACACAACAAAAAACCAGGAATCTATATTTCCATGAGGGCACACATTCAACACCAAACCAAAAAAGTAACTGTCACGTGTGTTGGAGAAGAAACTACCCACTACAACAACACATCAAAACCAAAAAATTTCCATCCCACATGGCAATTCCTTACCAACCAGCCACCTTGCCTCTACCAATACCTAGATCCTGGTATACACACTTGCTCCAAGTTGTTGCTAGAGAGGGAGATGAAACCTCAAATTACTCCTCATCCTCATCCACATGCATCGTAGTACCAGTCCACCTACTTGGAGTCCTAACAACTAGTGGAGGGATAGACATAACCTCCTCACCCAGGGCCAGAGTTTTTCCCAGAGTTGAGAGATATTGTTGATAATTAGGGTTACTCTCAGTCTCACTATCTGACTAGCTTTCCGTGAGACCAATGGGCGAGTTTTGATGCTTGAAGGAGCCATTCCCATACCTTATTTTCTTATCAACACTAGTAATAGAGCACATTGGTTGCTTGCCTTTGTCATCTACCAATTGAGCAGCAACACCATAGAATTGCAATCTTCTCCTGCATCTGGTGGGCACAAGCTTGGGCTTGTCTACCGAAGCACCTTCATGAATATTAAGACCAAGCTTTTGAGAGCTCAAATGAATAGAACTTCTCACTATCTTACTCATTTTCTCTTGTTAGACAAGCACTTGAACTTGATCGGACTTGAATAAGAAAGTTTTCTAATAGCTAAAATGAATGACACAATTAGTAGTTAATTCCTCCTATATTTATCGTGTAAGCTAATGGCAACCTTCATCAATTTTTGGTAGAAACACACACCCAAACATGGAAATTTGGTGGCATATGTACTTGTTGATGTGTTTTTTATGCACTTCTCAACACAAGCAGTGCGTAGGTGCACTACCTCTCTTGAAAGACAATCTTCCACAATCAGATTGCAGAACACTATCCCAAGGTCTCTAATGTCAGGTCTTGATAGTGCTTGGAATATCTCAGTTGATTTATGTGATTTTTTGGAATCACAAGGTGGACTTATGGATGAGTTAAAAAGCATGGGAAGTTGGGTTTGCAAATGCAGTTTCAAAGTGCTGGAAGTGAATGAATAGTGGTTGTCCACTCAAAACAACAAGCTAAAACTCATCAAGTTCATTTGATTTAGCTTCATGGTGATTCTTGAGATCCTACTCTAACCAAGGACTAAAGAAATAGCAAAAGGAGAAGGGTTAAGAAAGCAGTTCTAATCCTAAGCTATGAATGAATAGTAACAATGGCGGTTGCTATAGTAGACATGCTTCCTAAAGTGAGTTTTGTTTGACCAAGAGAAACCTACAACTACACAAAACTAGTGCAATCTTCTATGGTCTATTGATTTTCAAATTACACATACACATCATGAACATGTAATTGAACTAGGTTGCAGCAATGACAGAAAGAAGCCCAAGCTAACTTTGTGCATAGCAGCTTGTCATCAACAAGTGCTAAAAGTATTGGTTGGAAGCTCATCAAATACTATAACAACAACACCATCATGACAACCATTCAAGAAAATAATACTAATACTAACATGGAAGGTAGAACCATGCATGCAAGATGAGAAAAATCAAAGAGAATATCCATAAAATCATGCAATGTTGTCTTCTATTGCAGCAAATATTTTTTACAAATGAGGGAAAAGCCCCTATTCTATTTTTCCAAAGCCCAAATGAATGGATAGGATTGAATTACATTGAATGGCCCATATTTGATTACATTAGGGTTTCACCTACCCCAAATTATCTAGCAATTTAAAATACATCCTTGTCTTTTCCTTATTTTGTCATCTAGTGCTCAGGTGCTATAGCAATTTTGTCATTTAGTTGATTGCCCTTTTACTATAGCTGAAACTACTTGAAAGCTACCCTCTTACTTGATGTGTTTGCAGTGTTCTTCCTTGGATCAAATGAGCCTGTTGACGATTGGCATTAATGGATTGGTTGCCCCTGATTCGGCTGAACAACTCCCTTATGCTTTCTTCAAGGCCACCCCCTTGCATTTTTATCCTTGACTTCCTTGGCACAGGCCTTCTTCTAATGCTAACCCTATTGGTGGGTGCTAGAGGGAGAGGCGAACATGAAATGAATGGTGACAAGGGCTATGCACATTAATTGTTTAGCTTTTTCGACGGGTCTCCTGATGGACCTGTAGTAGGCTCCTTGAATCCTGTGTACATGAAACCCTATAAGTGCTTTCATACACAAATCAAGGAAAATGTTAGTCAAATCTTGCAAAATCCTTGTTGGATCCATCCATGCATCATCAAAAGATCATAATATTCATTTTTGGATCTCATTTGGACCATAAACATTAATGCAGACCCAAGGGGGTGGGCAATGAATGGGGGACAACAAACTGGAAGGGAAGTTCCAAGACCTCACAAAACATAGCAAAACTGAGATTTTTCAATTATAGTGCATGGGAAAAGGGGAACAAAGAGTGCCCAAAAAAACTTCCTCAAGATTGGATCCATTTAAAAAAAGTGGAAGCTCAAAATAGCCATGGAGGGGCTAGCGGAAGGGGAAAGTCGGAGGGTCACGACCCTTTTGAAAAGGAAATGAGCAAACAACGGACCAGAAGGAAAGTCTCAGATTGTGATGGATAGGTGGAGTCCGAGAAACAACCATGGAGGGATGAAGTCCCGAAAATGGCCACGGACGGGCCGGGTTCCAAAGGCCAGGTCGCCGAGGCTCCACGGATGTTCAAAACAACCACGAAGGGACAGAGTCCTAGAAACAACCACGGAGGGGCCGAGTCCCAGAGGCTAGGTCGCTGGGGCTCCATGGATGTTCAAAACAACCACGGAGGGATGAAGTCTCAGAAACGGCCATGGAGGGGCTAGGTTTCGGAGGCCGGTTCGCTGGGGCTCCACGAATGTTCCAAAATAGCCAAAGAGGGATGGAGTTCCAGAGGGAAAGTTTTGAAACCACCGAAACTTAACAAAACATTGACGAAATCTTCGAAGTTCACTTAGGCACCACAAAAACATCCCAAATCCACCAAAAAGTTGAACCCAAAGTCAAAATGTGGAAAGCAGACCATCGAGGGTCCATGAATGTTTCAAAATAGCGAAAGAGGGAGGGAGTTCCAGAGGGAAAGTTTCAAAACCACCGAAACTTAACGAAACATTGACGCAACCTTGGCAATTCACTTAGGCACCACAAAAACATCTAAAATCTACCAAAAAGTGTTCCCCAAAGTAAAAAAATTGGAAAAAAGAGAATCGAGTGATCAGGGACCAAGTCAGCAGGAACAAGACAAAAGGTAGAAAAGGGATGGGGGACTTTATTTCTCCGCAGATTTGAATACCCCAAGTAGGTGAATTTGGTAAGGGAGATTTGATTGTTTGAAGGTACATGACCAATTTGGGCTTGAAAAATGGGGCACATAAAACAAGGCAAGAGAAAAGTAGCCTGTCAGGAGTGAAAAGAGGGGGTCCCTGCCTATGGTGGGGCGTGTGTGCAAAACATGCACAATAGTACTGTCATTGTTTAACTCAAGCTACATGGGAATCTACAGATCATCCTTCATGAATGCCAACAATTACATCTCCACATGGATTGAGATCGACATGATTTCATAAGGAATAATTCATTAATTCTTCACTAATTATTGAATAAAACAGTTACCATGTGCCATTTTCCAACTTTGAATACTACTCGCTGATCTCCTGAAGAGTTGTCAGATCAAACAGTTCCTCCCAGGCTGACTGGGTTTGAAATCTAGCAAAGCATTGTTGTCATTCCTCTGACCAATAACATTAATACATCTTGAACACCAACTACCCCTGTTAGTAGGCCCTATGCATCTTGCAAACTAAAAGGCTAGAGCCACGTGTCATAATCTCGTTGACCCCATGGCTTTTAACTAGCCTTCATCTTCCTCCCATGAGCTAGCGGGGAATGGTAGAGATTCACTCCAGCTTTTGATCATGGTCATCGGTCTAAAACCATGAGCCACAAGCTCAGTAGTGGAGGTTGGGCCCCACATTCCATATGGGACATGCATCCACTTTTCTCTGACCTCGCACTAAATAACTAGTTGGCACCTTAAGTTCACGAGCTGGTAGGTTATAACCAAGATCTTCTCCAATATCCTCAAATCTCAAAAAACCTGCATACAACACGGTTAGCATTTAATGACAGGATTTGGCTAAGCCACCAACAACATGACCCCTTGCAGACTGATGACTTAAGCTTAAGTCATCGGGAAAATTAAAACCCCAACTTAGGGAATTGGTGACATTAGTGAGGGGGTTGAATGACCGGTACTCTAACGAAAGGGGCCGGTAAATAGATGTAAAAAATGGCTTGAAGAAGCGAATTAAAGGACGAGGAATTGGAAGAACTAGTCAACGTCAAATTAGAACATTTGAAGGCTCATGAGACTAAACCCTACTCACTTATGAGAACAAGGGTTTATCCAAAGGCAGACTAGATCCATGGAGAATGAGAAAATCCACTAGTATTTTAGAAGCTCCAACATGCTGGTGAGGATGCATTTGGGGATGATAACAATGCTTGCAAAGTGATGGCATAGTGAGATGTCATCGTTTCACCTCTTGACAGGTGAGGCCATAGTGACACTAGAGGACATGTGGCACATTCTTCAATTTCCTATCCATGAAGAGGGAGCGATCTATGATGTGGATGCTTGGAGAGATGCATGTTAAAATGTGATGGGACTTGATGAGATTGTATTTTCAGAGGGACAAATTAAGTTGGAGTGCTACAGGCTCACTGTGTCACCCTTTTGCCTGGTCATTACATCTATCATTTTGGGTCTTGTTGCACCAGATCAACGGGGCTGATATTTCAGTCCAAGATGGGGGCTTGCTTGGGAGCTAATGGTGCAATGGAGAGTATGCTTTGCATGGGGACCAATACTGCTGGCCTCTCTATATTGAGATTTACATGAGTTCGCATACAGCGATGATAGAGCCATCGAGGTTGGAGTCACACTTCTCCATATCTGGGATGAGAGCACATCACCGTGTTATGCCCATGAGCCACAGTGGTTGATATGGAGTCAAACAACCCAATCGTTTGGAGGTACAAGGGAGGATTTTTTTTTAAATTCATAGGACAGGCCGACATCCCTCATTGGAGGGGGTCATTGATGACATGAGAGCTTTCACATGGCAGTCATACCTTAGATGGCCACCATGGTACAATGATGCCTAGGAGCTATTTTTTGCTAGACATGATAGATTGATGCAGGGCTGAGAGCACACCATGATTGAGAGGTACCTTCCTAGCTAAGTTCAGAGAAATTTTGGTGAGTTGCAGGAAAGACTTGATGACCAATACATTGTGATATTTGTGCATACTATGAGGGAGACCTCATGGGGCCATTACATTTTAGCCCAGGAGGTCATTGATTCCTTCAGATAGCTGGTGGCCAGGCCATGGCCATATGATTAGGGTCAAGCTGATGTAGGGACCACACAAGCATACAAAAATTGGTTCAGACCACCTCTCAGGTTGACAGTTCCAGGGACACCATTAACACACCGAAGAGATAGGGGCAGAGGGGAAGGATGAAGTCAGGGCTAGGGAGGTCGAGGAGATAGATATGGTGATGGAGATGGGGGCTGAGGAGGAGGTGGTCCACCTTAGCAGCTGGATCTAGGTAGGGGACAATAGGATCAGCTGAGGCAGGATCAGGACCAGGGTAGGCAAGATTAGGATAAATAGGTGGATCAAATGCCTCAGATTAGATCAGGCACCTCCACCACCACCACCACCTCCACTTGATCAAAGGGATGCCCTTATATAGTAGTTACAAGCATAGGTCTAGGGGATACAAGTATAGGTTGTTGCTTTGACAGTAGAGAGGGACCAGTTACGGATAGAACGAGATCAGGCTGCCCAGCAGAGATAGGCCGTAGAGCTTAGAGAAGCATAGGAGATGGGTTGCAGAAAGGAGCTCGAGAGAATTTTTGCATCCTTCTCCCAAAACTCAGTTTCATTATGAGCATATATGGAGGAAGTCCAAGAGGCCAATTATTATAGATTTCATTACCATTAGGCTGTGACTTGAGCATCCCGGGTCCTAAACTTCACAGCAGATAGGGTACTGGCCTCCAGAGGATTATGGAGAGAGGCAAGCCAGTGAGGGTGAGGAGAGCCAATAGGGCTATCTAGTTTTTTATCAGAGACATGATTCTTTTTGTGTTTCATGGGCTCATTTTTTATAGCCCCGTGGGAAATTTGTACTTTATATTGATTGATACACACTTGATCCGATTTGTACCATGATAGTGTATATTATTTTAATGATATATATTAGGCGCGATGATTTGATTTGATGTATGGTATGTCCTATTTTATTTATCCATTATGGATGGATTTTATTTTCTATATGTGATGGTTTATATGCAATGATTCTATCTTATGTGTGATGTGATTCTAATGAGGTTATGCGTTGATGCGATGTGCGATAATATGATGTGATGATGTGATGCAATGATTTGTGGATGTATTTATTTTTTCAGTATATTTTCTATGTACTTTCATGATGATGATGTATGTAGATGTGAATGCTTAGACTAACAGATCTATATTATGATGCTTTAATGGATTATGATAACATGTATGAGATGCAATCTTTTTCTTCTTTTTTTTTCATTATCTTTCTCATGTATGATATGGCGAGGCATTTATGATGATGTGCATGATGCGATGATGCATTTTATAATGATGTCTATGAAATGATGTATTTAATGATGATATAATGATGTGTATGTCATGATAATGCAAATGGATGATATGTATGGATTGTTATATGGTTATGTAATGGATGTCAATGAGTTATATTATGATGTATATGTGATGATGCAATAGATGCTTTGACAATGATGTGAGTTAATGGTTCCTTTTATGCTTATGTAATGAATGCATATGTATGGTTTATGAGATTCTTAGAATAACCAATCTATATTATGCAATGTATGAGAGATGATTAATGCTTTCTATATGATATGATATGCATTATGCTAATGGTTTATGGATGGATGCAATGGTGATGATGATTTGTGATTAACTACCATGGTACCATGTTATCATGGAAAGAAGATAGAAGAAAGCAAGAGACTCCAACAAGCCAAAAGATGATGATGATGATGAAGATGATGATGATCTTCTTACCAAGGATTTTGGATTTTTAAAAGGGCCATTTACCTTATGTTTGATAACACATGTAGGCATGATGCATCAAGGTATAAAGAACTAGGATGGCATGGTACCTGGTGTGATGGACTTTGACTCAACAATCAAATATGAGTACTCCTGTTCACACCTAACATACAAAACCTTATTTAGAATGCAGTTTATATATTCCAAACATCTCAGACCAAAACATAGAAAAACAAGCCTTCCTATGTGGTCAACAAGATATCTGAAACATCCTCCCTACACCCAAACAAAGCATGCATGATCAAGGTTATATTACAAGAATATCCAACAAGCACAATAGATGAAAAGATAATCAGCATTGCCCCATTTCTTTCTGTCTAAATCCCTTCGTTTGGGACATCATCGAGAGGTCATCGAAATGAGTACAAATAAGATAAGCCAAAAGACAAAAATAAAGTAAACAAACAACCTAATGTTCTTCAATATTGCTAGCCAAGACTAAACTACGGTGATGCCTGATGTTGATGTCCATTGTAGGAAGGATGCATCCTAGGACATGATGTTATCAGATGATTGATTTGTTACTGATTGGATGATAGGCTATTGACAAAAAGAGTTGACCAACTTGTTTACTTACTGACCTAGACTTGAGACTTTGACGCTTGAGTTTTCACTTTTAACCTGCTAGACTTGTTTCTGACTATTTCACCAAAGGTTGAAAATGATGATTGATTTATTATGAGTGATTTTTATTGCAGGTGAAAGAAAGATGAGATGGATGGATTTTTTCAAATATTTGGATTTTTTTTATGTTTTTGAAATGTTTTTGAGGCTATTTTTTGGTATTTTTTCAAGATTTTACAAATGTTTTGATTTTCCAAATTTTTAAATGTTTGGGGTTTTCTGAGATTTTAACCAAGAGACTAACCTAAAGACCTATCTAGGGGACTTGGGGGCTGATCAACCAGATTATCCTTGCCTATGTTATACACCCAGAGACCATGTAGTTCGACTAACACAAACTCAATTATTGATGAGATATGAACAAATGGATTGCTAGTTTATTATGCCAGACTCCTAAAGGACGACCTAAGTGTCTCGAGGGGATGATCAAAGATCAACCTTTCCTACTTTCAAAGCTCAAAGATGACATAGTTCGACAAGATGACTTTGTTTTTGAATTTTGACTTTTGACTTGTTTTTGGATTTTGATATGTTTTGAATGTTTTTTGTATTTTCTTAGCTTTTTTAATGTTTTTTGAATTTTTGATTTTTTGATGTTTTTGGATTTTTGGATTTTTTGGATGTTTTGGATTTTTTTGATTTTTTGGATGACTTAAAAGATATACACAAATTCGATCTGATGAGAACATTCCCCCAACGTGGTGCAATAAACAACTATGATAAAGGCAAGAAAAAATTACCTTGAGGATGGGCCGAGTAGTACTAGGAGAGATCACGATGCGTACACAGGACCAAGCTATGATGCAAATGTAGACAAATGATGGATGGAGATATGGAATGCGATGGATGATGGAAGTGTGATGGATAGATAATGAAAAACAAGCCATGAAGATCCTAGTGGATGGAAAGTACTTATTTACACAAGGCACCTGTTTGCTAGGTTTTCACCAAGTTACTTGCCCAAAGTGCCACCGAAGTGGTTTTCATTAGAGGATGAGATTTTTTTCTTTACTATTTTTTAATCCTTTTTCCTTTTTTTTTGGATTTTTTTCTTTTTTTAATATTTTTTTGTTGTCAGCAAGATGCCTGTTTGCCAGGTTTTCATCAAGGTGACTATTTTTTTCAAGACATTTTCTTATTTTTTTGTATTTTTGGTTTTATACCTTGAAAGATTAGGTATAATTTTTTTTGAGATGGGAGTTGTTCATGGGCTCCTATAGAGGTTCCCCTTCTAGTGTTGATAGCTGATATGCCCCTGATTTGTAGCTTGTTGTGATGAAAAATGGACCCAACCAATTAGATTCAAACTTTCCCTTGCTATCTGGATTCAGAACATTCTTCTGGTTCTCTTTCAGCACAAGCTCTCCTACCTGAAATGTCCAGCCTCTGATCTTCTTGTTGTAGCTTCTCTTAAGTCAGTTTTGGTAGACTTGTAGATGGTTTAACACATCCATGTGCCACTCATCCAGTAGTTCCAGCTCATTCAGTCTTCAAACCTGATATTCCTCATCTATGATGAGGTTATGTAGTGATATTCTCAGTGACGGGAGCTCGACCTCAATGGTGAGTATGGCTTCTGATCTGTAGACTAGAGAGAAAGGGGTGGCACCTGTAGGTGTGCAAATGCTTGTTTGATAGGCTCAGAGGGTAGGATTTAATTACAAGTGCCAGTCATGACCAACTTCATTGAATTTTTTCTTGAGGATTTTCAGAATGGTCTTGTTTGTAGCCTCAGCTTGGCCATTTCCTTGGGGATAATACGAGATGGAAAAGGGATGCTGGATTTTAAATTTGTAGCATAGGTCATAGACATCCTAATTTTTGAATGGTGTCCCATTATCTAAGATAATGGCTTGGGGGACCCCGTAACGAAAAATTAAGTAGTTCAAGATGAACTTTGATATCTACTTTCCAATAATGTAAGTCATGGGAATGGCTTATACCCACTTTGTGAAGTACTCCATGGCAGTGATGATAAATTTGTGGCCATTGGATGAGGTGGGGGTGATTTTTCCAATGAGATTGAGGCTCCACTACGAAAAGGGCTAGGGTGTGACAATAGGGTGTAACTCTTGAGCTGGTGTATGGATGAGGTCCTCATGTTGCTAACATTGTAAACACCTTTTGACATAGTCATGTGCTTCTCTTTCCATGGTAGGCCAATAATAGCCCATCCTCAACAATTTCTTGGCCAAGGTTATACCACTCGAGTGTGAACCAAAAATGTCGTTATGTACTTCAATTAAGGCAGTCAACACCTCCTCAGTGTTTAAGCAACGTAACAGGGTCCCTTCAATGCTTCTACGGTAAAGGGTATCTCCTAGGATGACAAAACATGATTTTTTTAACAAATATTTTCTTAAGGTTCGAGGTTATGTCAGCTGGTAGGACTCCTATTCTTAGATAAGTGTATATATCATGGTACCAAGGTGTTGGCAAAACAAGGACAAAAAACTGAGAGGGGGGGTGAATCAGTTGTCTCAGAAATTTAAACTTTTCCAACTTATCTTAAATTTAATATCATATCTGATGAATAAGCAGTTAACAACAAACAATTAACACATCAGAGAGACAAAGAACACAAATATTTTTTTATGTGGAAACCCTATTAGGGGAAAAACTATGGTGGATGTTAATCCACAAGATTATACTCTGTTAAAAGTATAATGAGAAATAATAAGGGGAATGCACATGCATTCAGGCACACTGCCTAGAGCTCACTAATCAAATACAAAGGGGCTCACTTCCCAATAGAATAGGATTAAAAATTTGGAGGGTATGAACTAAGAAAATAGCTTTTGCACAAGCCTGATTACAATTCCAATTAAGCTCAACAATTCTTCAGACTTCGCACAATCTTCTTCACACTCTGCTTTACAACTGAATGATATTCACACATACACACAGAGGAGCAAATGAAGCACAATCTTCACTGATGAAACAATCACACTTATATATCCACTATATGATATTTCATCACAACTTAGTCAGCCAAGAAAATAGAACATATTTGCAATTTCAGCCCAAATTTACAAATAGACTTTTATATGGTCGATTTTGTGAGCGTTAAATATGTAAAAACAAAATGAATCAATCACAACAATAAGAAATTGTATCAAAACAAAATATTAAAATAATAAATATTGCAAACTCAGTATCCTGTTATTGATGTCGTCCTATCGTCCTCTATCTTCAGTATTTTCATTGATTCCAGCTGGCTCTCCAATTGTAGGCTGGGCTCAACAAACAGTCCTCCTAAAGAACGAGATTGAATATGAAATGCATGTAATGCTAAGACATGACTATTCTGATGCTAAACATGATTTCTAAAAAATGAAAGACTATTGATGATGTTATGAATAATAAAACTATAATGTTATAATGCCATTAATCTATAATTACTCTGATATGTGTTGTGTGTAACCCTTGCTTGGATTGGCTATGCTATTTATAGAGTTTTTCAAAAGCTTCTGATTGGTTGATATGATCAATGATTGTGGAAATTCTTGGCAGATTAAACGATTGAGGATGGATAAGACTAAAGAAAAATAGAAGAAAGCAGAAAGCAAGATTTGTTTTCTTTTGTAAAAGAGGTAAGATAAGATGATGAAGATGATTTGTTAAAAATCATCTTTTTGTGAGATTATGGAAAGATTTTGAAGAAGATAAATAATGAATTATTGAATTCAATTATTTATTTATGGGTGACACAGAGGTTTATCTTAAAATAGAATATTTACCCTAGATTTGAAGAATAATGGAATATTTCATAATTAAATAGAATATTTAATCATAATTCTGAAAAGATATTCAATGAAATAAAGATATTTAATTAAACCTTTAAGAAATGGTATGTAAATGAAATTAATTAAATAATATATTTAATTAACTAGAAGGAAGATTTGAAAAGAAATATTTAAATTTAATTAAATAAAAAAGACTTAATTAAATTCAAAAAGTGATAATTAATTAAAATAAATAAAATGTATTTATTTAATTAATCAAGTTGACATTTGAATGTGAAATAATTAAATAAAAATTGATTTATTTAATCATAATAGAAGAATAAATTGAATGAACAATATAATTAAATTAATTAAATTTAATCATATGTAGAAAACTTTAGAGAAATTAATTAAATAATAAATATTTAATTAAATGTCAGGATTAATCAAATATGACCAATTTTATGCATCTACATTTTGCCCCTCTTTGAAGTAATGTGTGAAACGCATTGCTTCAAAGAAAATATTCCTGCTTTCAAAATTTGTTGTGTTTGACTTTGCCCCTTCTCTGAAAAATATGCCCCTGACCTGATTTTGATATGTTTCCAATTAAAAGATGTTGGTGTTAATGATGCCCCCTCGAGAGGTAAATCACTGATAATTATGAGGTGTTTCATAAAATTTGAAAATTTTGATTTGATGATGGGATTTTGATGTTGATTGGAATTCAGTGATTTAGCTCTCGAACAAAAATGATGTATAAGGATGCCCTAGTGTGAAAATAAAGTCAAAATTAGATAAAAAGATAAAAAATGTCATAAAACTCACCTTTAGTTGACCTTTAAAAGGTAAAAAGGGAGAAAAGGACAAATCATTTGCACTTTTTGACTTTGAGAATCCTGTAGCTCTAATAGTGACCTGGCAAAATGGAGATTCCATATCATCATCATAGATTTGAGCGATCCTGCCGATACCAGAGGCCAACTGCGTATGGACCACCGGTGAGTCAACCTAACCTCTTTTGCATTCAAATTTTTCTATTTTTGAGTAAAATTTTCCTATTTTTCCATAGATTTAGGTTTTAGAACTCCGTTTAAGCACTTTTAGAAATGTTTTAGTGCTTTTGATAGCTATTTGAGCACTTTTGATGAAAAGAGTAGTGCATATAGGATAGATTTAGCATGTTTAGCGTAGAAACCAATTTAGCGCATTCAATAAAAAGAGGAGCACATATAGGAAAAACAGTAGCGCATATAGGGTTGTTGCACATCCAGGAAATGAAGTGGCGTTTAGGTGTAGAGTTTTAGCGCTTAGAGGGAAATAGTGCATAGAGGAAATTTTTGAGTGCATCCCATGCAAAGAATGGCGCATTTGGGTTTTAGCGCATCCAGGATACAAAATAGTGCATATGAGTTTTAGCACATAGAGACCACAGATTAGCGCATCTAGTAAAAAGAGACATAATGTGTGATTTGATGAAATTGATGTAAAAAATGATGATGTTTATTGCTTCCTTGGTCAATAGATAGGGAAGTTGTCTTGTCCTCATATTGATATGGACAAAAAATCTAATAAATAATTGATAATTTTGTTTCCAAAATAGAAATCAAAGAGTAGATAGTTGATAACTTTGTTTCCCCTGTATGAGAAACAAAGATTAGATGATTGATAGGATTGTTGATAAATTTGCTTTCTACGATAGAAAAACAAATAGTAGATGATTGATAGGATTTCTGATAAATTTACTTTCTGTGATAGAAAATAAATAGTAGATGATTGATTGATTTTTGATATATTTTCTTTCTATGATAGAACACAAATAGTAGATGATTGATTGATTTATGATATATTTTCTTTCTGTGATGGAAAACAAATAGTAGATGATTGATTGAAAACATATTTGCATTCATGATTGAAATACAAATAGGATGATGTTTTGATTTTTGATAAATTTGCATTCTTTGAAAAAAGAAAAACAAAGTAATTGATGATATGAGATTCAGATAGATATATTGTGCATTGATATGGGTCACTTGATATGGTTCTGATGAGTATGTGTCACTGATATGGGTCATAGATAGATATGAGTCAAATTGATGACATGCCACTGATATGGATCATAAATAGATATGACTCAAATTAATTTTATTTGATGGAGATTGAATCATTGATATGATGCTAATTAATTATTTTTATTATTACCGAAAATAGGAGGTTTTCAAAAACCTCCAGATTAGGGAGCATCACTTGGTAGGGTGGGATAGGATAGCTGAGCTGACACCAAATGAGGTAGCATTGATAGGGACATGTAGATTAAGACCTTTGTTGGCCATGCCTCCAATTTGGGTCAACAGGGGACTGTTGACCGCATTGGCAGAGAGGTGGCATTCAGAGCACAATACCTTTCATTTTCTGACTGGTGAGGTGACTGTGACTGGACAGAAGATGTGTACAAGATATTGGGTATTCTTGTGGTTGGTACCCTTGTGTTCTATAATCACAAGGACCTTAGTGGTATAGATGCGATGAGGAGATTGTTTGGTGATGCACAGATAGCAAGGTACTGGGTGCCATGGGCTGACTTTAGAGGATATCCATCCTTGCCTCCAGTTTTAGGTGCATTCATTGGAGGTCTCCTTTGTATGGATCATCGGTCAAAGGGATTATCAGTGAGATGGGGGAGGATCCTAGAGTAGATGCTTGTATAGCCTCAGATATATTCCTAGGGGAGTTGCATGTTGGCTCACTTATATCATGATTTACATCATGTGGTATATAGGGGTGCATCTAGTTTGTTGTGCGCCGTGACACTACTACAGATTTGGGCATGGGAGAATCTTGTAGCGACAAGACCAGTGTGCCCCAGAGTGAGGCCACCAGGCAGGCCTTATGTATATGCATATTCGATGTTCCTTGTCCAGCCTAAGCTAGGCAAGGTGGATTAGTAGATACGGTGCCTAGATGAGCTTGATGCAGTGATATGGTAACCATACCTAGATTGCAAGCCATGGGATACAAATCACCTTGAGATGCCATTTGTAGGTATTCCTCAGTTTTTGATAGGATATACTCCATTTATCATTGAGAGGTTTTTGTTCCTACGAGTACAGCGATAGTTTGGATTCACTCAGGTTATGCCTCAGGGAGTTGCTCACTATGCGCGAAGCAAGGATGAGGCAAGATGGGGACCTAGTATTTCATACCAAATATCCTATATAGAGTAAATGGCTTTAACACTCGAGGCCTGGGATGATAGATGAGATATTGTTGATGCTGGCATGTCCGAAAAGTACTCAGTCTATTATCATACACATCCATTTCCATGATTTACTGGTCCAGATGAGCCAACACCCAGTTTGGTGGTACTGCAACCAGGGGTAGGGAGACAAGAGGATGTGGCAGGTGGGGAGATGGCATTGGTTGGGGGAGATGATGAGGAGAGTGGAGAGGAGGAGGAGAGCTCAGATGGAGATGATGGGGATGACGGTGGAGATGAGGGGTAGGTGCCAGGGAGGCTAAGGCCAGATATTTTGCATGGTATATAGATCATGCAGAGGCCGAGGGCTGGGATTGGACAGAGGAAAGTGCTCAAGGTTGGTTCCTTGTCACAATAGGGACAGATAGATACCCTACAGGCTTAGGTGTAGACATTGCAGGGACAATAGGTGTAGTTGCAGAGTTAGTTGTTGCAAGCACAAGGATTGGTCACACAGCTACAAGCACAACTGGCACAGTCATAGGCATAGGCACAAGCACAGGCATAGGCACATCCCCCTACCCTAGACCCATAGTTAGCCCAGCTGATTATAGAGAAATATTCCTTGAGAGGGAGGGTGGTAGAGGCCGAGGGTATTACATAGAGGCTGATGGGCACCGTGGAGAGTGCATCTTTACGAGAGGCCGTTGCAGAGGGTTTTGAGATGGCCAGAGAGGCTGAGTATTACTAGGTCAGATATAGGGAGTTATGTCCTCCTGAGCACAGAGAGCCTTTCCCACGGTCCCACACTAGGACCAGGAATAGGACACAAAAATGTACATAGATCCTGGGGGTTATCGATTTTTGACGGGATCCAGATGTAGGGATGAGTGGCAAGCCACCATTCACAAGACCAACTCCATCAAGGGGTTCTACCAACCAATCGTGATTGATATATGTAGGATTTTATATGATGTATCTCATATTCTTTGGAGCATGTACATTGATTTTTGCTCATATCTCATGTTTCTTTTGAGACTTTTTAGTGTCATTGGACTATTGGACATTTGTATGTATTTTTTATGAGCGATGATATGCAACGGCGATGAGTTTTGAGGATGTATTGCATTGGACATGAATATATGAGATGGATATGCATGTATTTCCTTGTTTATGGGATATGGATTTTGATATATGATCTACTTACTAAGATGATTTGTAGAATGATGTGATATGATTATGATATGATGATGTACGATATGATGTGTACTAATGGTCTTATGCAGGTGGATGATGATGGTAAAAATGCCATGTGTCTAGATGATATGATATGATATGAATTATGAATGATGTGGACATGTAATGTTTGTATGAAATTATTGTGTTTTTTGAATTTCCAAAATGTTATAAATGATGATGATGTGATGTGATGATTTTTCCATATGATATGTAATATGAATCAAATTTTGTATAAATGGTATTTAGAAATGAGAAAAGATGTGAATGATAAATGATGAAATGTATGCTATGAAATGTAATGAATATGAAAAATATTGATGAGATGTAATGATATGAAATGTAATGAAAATGAGATGATACAAAAAATTTAAAAATGAAAATGAGATGTAATGATATGAAATGATATGAACTGAGGTGAAATAAAATGTAATGTTATGAAATGAAAAAATGAGATGAAAAATGAAATGTAATGATATG
Source organism: Sequoia sempervirens (assembly GCA_007258455.2). Lineage (NCBI taxonomy): Eukaryota > Viridiplantae > Streptophyta > Pinopsida > Cupressales > Cupressaceae > Sequoia > Sequoia sempervirens. The sequence goes on along the minus strand of VDFB02000003.1, from coordinate 310,594,629 downwards.
AAATGATAAAATGAAATGTAATGATATGAAATAAAATGTAATGAAAGAAGATGATAAAATGTAAAATTGAAATGATGTGAATGATAAAATGAAATGTTATATAATGATATGATATGCAATGTAATGTAATGAAATGTATTGGAATGAAACGATAAAATAAAATGAGATGAAATGATATGAAAAATGTAATGTAATGATATGAAATAAAATGTAATGAAAGAAGATGATAAAATAGAAGTAAATGTAATGGTAAAATAAAATGAATTATGAAGTGACCTGAGATGATAAAATGATATGAGCCGTTGCGATGATAAATGATAAATGATAATTATATGAATAATAAGGATATGATAATGATGAGAAAATGATGTGAGGAATGTGAAAAATGATGAAATAATGATAGGATAGAAAATGAAATGTAATGATATGAAAGGATGAAATGTAAAATGATATGAAATGACATTGAATGACATGATATGCAATGTAATGTAATAAAATGGGATGATAAAATGAAATGAAAAATTGAATGATATGCTGTGCAATGTAATGTAATAAAAAGATATGGGATGAAAGGAATGAAATGATATGATATGTGATGATGGAATGTAATGAATTTAAGTGAGATGATGTGCAAATGGTATTAAAGGATGAAATGTAAAATGAAAATGATGGATAGGATAAGAATGAAAAATAAATGAATGATGAGAATAAAACCAAGATGATAAAATTGAGAATGTCCGATGATATGCAATGAAATGATAATGCATCATGAAGGATACATACATGGGAAAGGATCCCAATGATGGATATTTAAACTATATGATATACACAAGACCGAGATGAAATGATAATGAAATGAGGATGAAACAAATGTCCAAATGTCCTCCACATATAATATAAAGAGACATGACAACCGTTGATTTATCTGTTCAACTTTGTTTGAAACTCTAATGTGAAACCAGTATGCATAATATATACATTGATCTAAATGAAATGCAACTAAATAAAACCAACTGTTCATTGAGCCTTCGGGTAGCTTTCTTGAATCATCATAGATCCTTATAAAATGTTGGAAGTATGTACAAGCATCAGAGGGGAGATTAGCACCAATGATGACCTGAGTACAACTTTCATGATTTTTTTGATATAGCAAGTGAACACAAGCATTGAGGTATAATTGAACTGAGATGACCTGAGCATTTCTTGCATAAATAGGAAAAGACTAACCACCTTCTGATCCAAATGTGGAACTGTCGTCAATGATATGCTTTGGAAATCATGTTTCACGACATATTTGCATCAAGTTGATAGTTAACCTCTAGACAACAGATAAAGAAAAATCATCCTCCTTCCTTGCCACTCTAGTTCAGTACATCATTGAGTGTGCCCCATAGAGATGATATTGAAAAATCAAACAACCATTTGTTCAAAATGTAAAACTGATATTCCAATCATTATTCAGATTTGAGATCATCCAGATATGAGTCATGATATGGTATTGTGCTAAAAATCCATTATGATATGGATCGATGATTGGATACTTGTTCATGTGTGTTGATGGTTTGTTCACATGACTGAGTTCTATATCGTTGCCAAGCTATTTTGGTAGATCTTGAAAGTTGGTTGCCCCAGAGTATGTCAATTTTTTGCCCCCAGTATTTGACACAATTTGTTGAAATGGATATGTACAATAATCAAGCCATGGTAAGACGTTATCACTCTAGGAAAATGATGGTGATATGATGCCGGTATGACCCTAAGATGTAGGAAAGATGCATGAAATGAAAGCCTAGTGGAAAACATGAACTAATAGATGGAGAGCTACAAATAGCGTCTCTTTGCCAGATTTTCACTATTTGTTTTTATTGCATTTTTCTAATTTTTTTTTTCTTCATTACCAAGATGCCTATTTGTTAGGTTTTCACCGAGGTGACCATTTTTTTAGGAATTTTTCTGACTGTTTTGGATTTCTTCAGGACTTTTTCTAATATTTTTGGATTTCTTCAGGAATTTTTCTAATGTTTTTGGATTTCTTCAAGACTTTTTCTAGATATTTTTTTGGATTTCTTCAAGACTTTTTTTTATGTTTTTGGATTTCTTTAGGACTTTTTCTAGATGATGATAACTGCTTTAGACATAATACTTTTTCAGGTGCATGCTATTGATAGGTTCATCAAATAGGTCCCCCTTTGGTGTTGACAGCTTGTATGCTCCTGAACTATATACTGCTATGACCACATACGACCCTAGCCAATTAGGTTCAAACTTTCCTTTCTTTTCTCTATCTTGCTGATTCTGTGGGTTCTCTTTTAGAACAAGATCACCAACCTGAAAAGTATGTGGTTTGAATTTGTGATTATAGTTGTGCAACATCATTTGTTGATAGGCTTTGAAATGATCAGCTGCTCGTTGTCTCTTTTCATCAAGAAGTTCCAATTCTTGCAATCGGGAAACTCTATATTCATCATCTGTTGTGAGGACTTTTAGTGATACTTGGAGTGATGGGATTTCAACTTCTAGTGGAAAAATGGCTTCTACTCCATAGACAAGAGAAAATGGTGTTGCTCATGTTCACATTCAAATACTACTTTTGTATGCCCACAATGCGGGATTGAGTTAAACGTGCCAATCTTTCCCTACATCATTCACATTCTTCTTCAAAATTTTCAATATTGTTTTATTTGAGGCCTCTGCTTGGCCATTCCCTTGTGGATAATAAGGTGTTGAATATCTATGTTGAATATGGAATCTCTCACAAAGTTCGTCAACATCCTGATTCTTGAATGGTCATCCATTATCTGTGATGATGGAGTTGGGAATGCCATACCGACAAATGAGATAGTTGAGTATGAATGATGAGATTTGTTTTCTAGTGGCCTTAGTGAGAGGGACTGCCTCAATCCACTTGGTAAAATACTCTATCGCTGTGATGATGAACTTGTGTCTGTTCGAGGATGAAGGATGAATCTTTCCAACTAGATCCAATCCCCATTGAGAGAATGGCCAGGTTGGTACAAATAGTTGTAGTTCCTATGCTGGTGCATGAATGAGATTTCCATGTATCTGACATTTAGAGCACTTTGTTACAAAATTGAATGATTCCCTCTTCATTGTAGGCCAGTAGTAACACATTCTAATCAATTTCTTGGATAAGGTTAGTCCACTTGAATGAGTACCACAAATGCCACCATGAACTTCTTGTAAAGCCTTATCAGATTCGTCACGTTCAAGACATCGAAGTAAAGTACCATCAAGACTGTGGCAATAGAGAGTGTCAGTGATAAGGATATAGCAAGAGGATTGGTGAATAAAATTGCATTTTTGGTTATGGGATAAGTCAAGTGGTAAGATATTGTCTTTTAGGTAGGTGTAAATCTTGCCATACCAAGGTGAATCGGATCCTACTAAGTGGCAAATGATTTGGCTTTCAGGTGTGTCATAAGCAGGTGTAAATGATTGTTCCACTATAAATTAGTAGTGAGCTTGAGTTTCTGAGAGTTGTAACAATGAAGCGATTGTGGCCATAGCATCAGTTGCCTTGCTATCAAGCCTTGGAATTTGAATGAACTTGATGTCTACAAAGTATTTATTGAAATCGTCAACCATTTTCTTATATGGAAAAAATTTGCCATCTTTGGTCTGATAGTCATCATTGATTTGGTTAATGACTAACTATGAGTCACCATAGACTTGCAATTATGTGATTCTCCATTCCAATGCTATTTTGAACCTAGTGATTAAAGCTTCATATTCGACTATGTTATTAGTACATGGAAACATTAGCCTATATGACTAAGGAATGGTATTTCCTTGAGGAGTAACAAAGATTATGCCCACCTCCAATCCATGTTGAGTACATAAGCCATCAAAATATAATGACAAAGGTTGCTTTGACTCTACCGTGAAAACATCAGCATCTAGAAATTTAATGTGATGGGATGTTCTGCTTGTAGGGGTGCTTCAACTAGTTGGTCAGCAATAGCTTTTCCTTTGATTGATTTGCGATCAATATAATGAATATCAAACTCACTTAAGATCATGACCCATTTTTCTAACCTTCCTGTCAACATGGCCTTGCTTAACAAATATTTGAGTGGATCAATATTTGCAACAAGATTGATTGTATGAGTCAACATGTAGTGTCAAAACTTCTGCGAGGCAAAGACCATAGCTAGGCAAGCCTTCTTGATGAAAGTGTAATTGAGTTCATGACCTGTTAATGTCAGACTCATATAATAGATTGGATGTTCTTTTCCTATAGAGTCTTCTTGTGCTAACAATGCCCCCAAAGATGTCTTTATGGCAGCAATGTATAAGATGGCTGGTTTGTCCAAATTTGGTGGTATCAGAACTCGTGGGTTCATTAAATATTGGTTGATTTGTTGAAAGGCCATTTCACACTTATCATCCCATTTGAAGGGGACATTCTTATGTAGTAGATGTGTGAAAGGTAGACATTTATCTGCTAGTTGTGCAATGAATCTTTGTATAGATTGAAGTCATCCCTGCAGTGATCTCAACTGACTGATATTCCTTGGTGGAGGAATTTCCATGATTGCTTGTACCTTGGCAGGATCTACTTCAATTCCTTTTGTTGAAACTATATATCCCAAGAGTTTTCCAGAGGTGACTCCAAAAACGCATTTCTTAGGGTTGAGGTGTACTTTGAACTTTTCCAATCTTGCAAATATTTTAGATAATATCTCGAGATGTCCTTCTCTTGTGTATGATTTTTCCAGTACGTCATTGACACAATCTTCCATGAATGTGTGCATCATGTCATGAAAAATTGTAGTCATAGCTCTTTGGTATGTATCCCCAACATTCTTTAAACTGAAAGGCATGACATTCCAATAGTAAGTCCCCCAAGGACATGTGAAAGCTATTTTGTCCTGGTCTTTAGGTGCAATCTTGATTTGGTTATAACTAGAAAAACCATCCATTAGTGAATAAATGAAATGGCCCACCGTTAGGTAAAATATAGTATCAATGCTTGGAAGAGGGAAATCATCCTTAGGACATGCCTTATTAAGATCTCTAAAATTTTTGCACACTCTAACACTTTTGTCAGGTTTGGATATAGGAACAATGTTGGAGATCCATTCTGAATAGTCAATTGATCTTATAAATCCCACATCAAGGAGTTTCTTAAGTTCTTCTTTAACTAGTAGTGCCACATGAGGATGCATCTTTCTAATTTTTTGTTTCACAAGATTTACTCCAAGTTTAATGGACAAGTGATGCATTATAAGATCAGGATCAAGACCTAGCATGTCTGCATAAGACTAGGAAATATTGACTTGATTTGCTCTAAGAAATTCCATGAACTCAGGTACTTCTTTATCTGTCATTGATGTAGCTAATTGTAGAATCCTCAGTTTCTCTATAGTTTCAATATTAACTACTTTTGTAGGCTCAATCAAAATAGGAGATCGCTCATGATAGTGCTCTAGAAGAGTGTCAAGCATCCCATCATCTAGTGCCTTAAAAAGGTTTTCACCATTTGATACACTCTTTGTTTTATCTTTTGTTTGATCTAACACTACTAGATTCTAGTTTTCACCATTAGATCTTTCTTTTTGATTTTTACTTTTGTAGCTAGGAAACTTGACACTCTCCTGACTAAGGATCTCATGTCAAAAATATTTAGTGGAACAATCATTTACATCATCTGCAGAAAGGAAGTTTATGATAGATTTGTCAATTGGGAACATAGGTATATCGGGAGGTTCAGATAGATCCCAGTCAATGAGATCAAGATGTATTAGTGGTAGCGGGTCATCAGGTTGTGTGAAATCGGCTATGGTTATGGTCATAATAGAGGCATCTATAGGATCTGAGGTATGAGGTAGATCAATGATGGTACTATCCTCATGATAGTCTTGATCGATTAAATCTGACTTGGTATCACTAGAAGCATAGTTGCGTTGTAGTTCAGATTCATGTGGTTGGGTCCCTAAACCTTCTCCTTTGATTAGAGTAGGCATATACTTGTGTATCACATCAACCTATTTATCCCTCCAGAATTCATCATGGATGGTATCCCATTCATATTCTCTAGAGTCTGTATCAGATTTATTATCGATTAAATTCTGAATTGTTGTTAAGCATGTTTCTTTTGGATTAGATATTTCTTGCAATGTGAGCACAATATTATTCAATTATTTGGATGTTGTTTCCTTTGAGCTAGTATCATAGCCTAGTCCTATTTTATCTTTTGCAGCAAGTCCTGGAGGATCAATAGGCTCAACTACTCCTTCTTTTCTTTTTCCAATAGACCATTACCCTCATAGCCCATATTTTGCATGATTGAATATCCATTACCATATTTATTAGTTGGTAACTTGATATTAAGAACTGTTTCATCTTCATCTTCATCTCTATAGAGCTATTTCTGCATTTTTCTATCCTCAGGATCTTCCATCAGGAATTTCTCCTTGATAAATTGTCCATTGAATTTTGTGATTGGTTATGCCACTGATTGTGTTGATGTTGATGCTACAGATATCTGATAGTGTACGATAGAAGGTTGTCCATGTGATCGAGGTGACGTAGGAAGATTAGCCAGATAGAGAGAATATTCTCCTATGCCATTATCCTTGAACCGTAATTGCTTGTCAAAGGTTTTGGTTAGTTGACTGATTTGTGTATCAAATTTTGGAGAAGTGCTAGTAGTTGCTTCTTGATTGTTAGGAACCAAAGTGTCTTGATTAGCTTTGATGGTAGCACAAGTTTGACTATGAGAATTGGTGGCCGATATTGTGATCTCCTGTCCGTCATAAGGAAACTTAAGACATTGATGATATGTATATGGTACAGCTTGCATGTCGTGGATCCAAGGATGACCCAATAGGATGTTGTATGTGAGATCACGGTCTAATACTTGACAAAAAGTATTTTTGATAACAGGTCCCACTTTGATTGGTAGCATGATTAAACCCTTGGATGCTCTTTCCTCATCATCATAGGCTTTAATGGCAATCTTTCTTATGGGATCAATGAAATCCTCAAAAAATCCTAAAGCCCAAATTAATTTCATGGTACATATATTTAAACCAGCACCTCCATCTATTAGAACTCGTCTAACACGAAACTTGTGGACCATGACTTCTAGGTATAATGATGAATTATGGGGATGTGTTATGGAAACATCATCTTTTTTGAAGAATGAAAGGAATGTGGGTGAGAACAAATTTCCCACCATGGCTTGAAATTGATCCACATTCAGATCATCAGATACAATTGTTTCAATGAGCACTTTATCTAAAATTTCTTTATGCATCGGGGAAATCTTTAGAAGCTCCAAGATAGATATCTAGGAAAAAAATTTCCAAGTTGATTGATTAAATGATATTGATGTAACGGTAGGGGCATAATATATTTTGAAGGAGCACCTTTTAGGAAAACTTTAGCTTGTGCCCTTGTTGTTATGTTAACTTCTCAATACTCCATTTTATCTTTGACTTTTATAACATTAACTCACTCATCATCAGTGTAGATATGATTGATTATATGCTCATCGACATTATTCACATTCTTTCTAGAAGACTCACCCTTTTGATAGTTGGGAAAAGGATTTTGAAATGCTTGGTGGTCTTCATTTGATTGTTGGTTCCCTTCTATTGTGACAATGTCTTTGTCGATTAAATCTTGAATAACGTTCTTCAAAGCTTGGCAACTATTCGTACAATGGCCTTTACATCTATGATATTCACAATAGTACACATTATTCCATGATGGTGGTTTCACACTAGGTTCAAAGTTACATTGAGGTGGTAGGGTAATAACGTTATTTTCCATTAAGTCTTTAAGAGTAGATTCTAGAGATTTCCTCAATGGAGTGAAAGTTCTTCTATTGGAGAAGAATGAAGATCATTGTGTATTCATGTTCGATGTATTTCCTAAAGCATTGTTATTGTTGTTTCCATGATACCCTTGATTGTTGGTATTATTCTGATTTGGAACAAAAGTTGGATTTTGGTTATTCCTCGGAGGAGGAGGGGAGTTGTTTCCTAGATTTGTAACCGATTTGACATTGTTGTAGTTGTTGGTGCGAGGAACACTAAGAACAACTAGTTTAGCTGAGACATGATGTGGATCCACAACACCATCATTCACCATGTTTTTGTTGCGAGTCCAAAATCTAGATTTGTCATTGTGGTGATTTGAGGAGCTAGGATTGTCTATGTCAAGTTTGATTATCCCTCTCTAGACTAATGCATTTTCAATCATGATTGCATTTTCAATCATCTTCTGAAAAGATGGAGTACAATGAAGATTTAGACGATAACTCATCTCTTGATCCAAGCTATTTATGAATGTAGTGATCTTTTCCTTTTCAGGAACATGACGTGGATATCTAGTGAACAATCTTCTCCATCTCTGAAGAAATGTGATGAACAATTCACCAAGTTTTTGCTTAGCCTTGCATAGATCAATCATTGTGATTTGGTGTTGTATGTTATAGGAATATTGAGAGATGAACTCGTTGATCAATTCCTCAAATGTTTTGACAGGTGGTGTAATTTTTGATAACCATTCCATAGATTGGCCTCCAAGACTTCATGGGAATAAACACATTAAGTATGTATCCTCATGAGGGAATTCTAAAGTCATGTTTTGAAAGTCTCTAATATGGTCAATGGGATCTAATTTTCCATTATAACGATAAAAGTTTGGAATTTAATAATGCTTAGGAAATGAAATCATGTTGAGACGTCGATCAAAAGGATATGGACAAATATCATCAAGAACGTATTTTTTTGTTGTGGCTTCCCCTTCTAGAACTTTAATTTTCCCTTCTAATGTTTTAACATATTGAGTCAAGGCACTGAGACCAGATAAGGGTATTTCATCAGGATTACTCTTTATGTTCTCAGTATTAAAGTCATGAGGTAGTTTAGCTCCTTTATCGACCAGAAACAAGAAATATTTTTGTTTGTCTCCTTCTACGAGCCTTTCCACTACTCTGAGAAATTTAGGATCTTGTTCAGCTTCTTTAAGGTGTTGTTCTTCTTGTTTTTCTTCACTATCCTCAAGATTTTTTTTCAGATCTCTGTTGGAAGCAAGCAGATTCTTTTCTCTTTCGGTCATGTTGTCTTCAAAAATGGGATTTCGACTCACACTATAAAGGGGATCACTATTTTCACCTTCTTCTTGAGTTGTTGGTGTATAATCTTCTTGTTGAATATCTTCCTTCAGTTTATTGTATTGTGATCATGTAAAAATAGGCAAATGATTTCAAGATGTTCTCCTAAACTTAGATCATAGTTTGATGAGTGCAATCAATGATGATGTTTTAATTTGATAAGATGAAAATCTTATGATATGATCAAAACTATGTTTTCCTAATTCGTAGTTGTGGCTTCCAATGATAAAGGATGTCAGAATCCTATTTGGAGAAGCTGAACCAAGAATTTAGAAGTTTGTAAGGGAAAGTGTACTTGTAAGATTTGATCTTTGTTTCGAAGAATGATCTATATATCAAATAGCCTATTTCAACTTACTGAAGTATTTGATTAGGATGCCTTGAATATTCGATAGAAGGTTGTGGTATGTAGTTGAAATCAAGAGGTTGATTGTGATTATGTCATTGAGAGAGGGCTCTTCTTTGAAAGTAGGCTCATGAATCTAGAGGGTCCACAGTGTATTCGTCAGTAAATCCTCTAACAAAATCTTGGTATCTATGGAGAAATTTGTGATAATGGAGTAAGACGTGTCGACTCTTGTATAAAAACTTCCTTCATTGTAAGCTCTTCTTGTAGCCTAGAGTTTTCTTGGGTTTCCTGATCCTATTGGTAATTGACTTCTTAACAAACTTGGTAGATTTCCACTCCCTAAGCCTGAGAGAAAATATGTTACTGGACCGAGAATGCTATAAATTCAGATATGTCAGAAACAATGATTCAGAAAAAATGACAGATGCACTTTTCTGTTGCCTATATGTGCTTCAGAAATAGGGATATACGCCAGAGAAATGGTCAAATGTGCTTCAATATGTCCCAGATGCACTACTCTGTATCCTATATGCACTTCAAAAAATGTTTTGATAGTGACCAAAAAAACTGTTGGTAGAATACTCAGCCTATGCGCTAAAATAGACTCCAAATGCATTGAAACAAACCCTAAAAGCATTGTTTTAACCAGTGAATGTGCTAGAATAGTCTTTATATGCGCCATAATATACCTTAGATGTGCTAAAATAGGTTTTCCAAAGTAACTTTTCAGAATAGTTTATGAGCAATTTCAGCTAAAATTTGACGTGTTCATTTTGGATGATCTTTTATCTGAATTAGTGTGATTGAAAACACAATAAACACCTTGAAAATAGTTGTTTTTAAGTCCTATACTAAACATCAAGTGTATGATCAAATTTTTTTTCAAAATTTTTTTCACAGGGTTTTACACATGACAGATAGTTCAAGCAGACTCACTATTAGTACTCAGGTAGGTCATCATAATAATCAACAACCCACATCTTAGAACTGCGTCGACTCACACAGTTGTGTCACCCCTTAAGGGGAACCCATGTTTTTGTCTTTTCTAGGCACATAATCAGAGTGATGAAAGTGGATACTGGATCCCCTGAGAAAACGGTGCTTGGCAGTTATATGGTGAGTATCTTGGGGGTAGATTCTTCCCTCCCTTGCACTGTGATTACTATGATGTTTAGAAACTGACTTCAGCTAGAAACTACACTAGGTTCATAGTAAGGGTTTCCATTCAGTGCAACAATAATAAACTCCCTCAGGAGACCTCCCAACCTTTAGAACAAATGCTTTTCGTATGGTTATCTTGCACACTACCAAAAAAAGAGGATTTCTCCTGATTTGCTTTAAATTTTAGAGTGGGGCAAAATAGCCTGGCTTTGGCTTGAACCCACTTGAGTCATTCCTGTTGGGTGAGTACTTTTTCCCAGAAGAGCAGGCCCTCTACTAGACGTAATAAAGTAGTAAAATTGCATGAATGAAAAAGGAAAGTCTGGTATTCTGGTCACCCAGTTAAGGGGAGAGCATAGACCTATTGCCACAAACATAGTAAACACTATTCTTTTTAAAAGCCCAAAATCACAATGATCTAAACTACGTGAAGATGTTGCTTCACAAAAAGCATGGGATTCATTTTAACCGCAAAATCAGTGTGTGGTGACTATCCTAGATTTTTTTATTTTAAATCCATGTCTATCCTAGGGTTGCTTCCTTTTAAAACTAGCTGTGACTATCCTAGATTGGTTCTTTTTAAGCCAGAAAAAGGTTCTGTCTACAAAAGGCATCAGACACAAAAACCTGTTTAGTTACAACCTATATGTGCCAAAAGATCACGTGTATGTGCCACAAAAACAAGTAAATTCACTAAAATAGACAGTAAATGCACTACAAAAATTCCTAAATGTGCTAAGAAAACTCCTAAATGCGCTAAAATAGAATGCAGCTAAATTTCTTTTTTTCAAAAATTTTAACAAACTAAGTCAAGCATATGCGCCCTTCTATTCTATAGATGCACCTAAACAGTTCCTGGATGCATCACAACAGTCCCTGGATGCACTGAAGTACCTGCAAAAGTGCTAAAAGAGGCCATGGATGCACTTTAAAAACCTTCAGATGCGCTTCAGAAATTGTCGTAATCACCAAAATGGAAAATTTTGTCAAAAATATGAATTCTTCAACACGAGATTCTGTCAGAAAACCTGCAAGTAGATGTTAAAAATGGGGCAAGGCCCCACAGTGGGTGCCAATAATGTGTGGTCAATTTTGTGAGCATTAAATATGTAAAAACAAAATGAATCAATCACACCACTAAGACATTGTATCAAAAAAACCTATTAAAATAATAAAGATTGCAAACTTAGTATCATGTTATTGATGTCATTCTATCGTCCTCTATCTTTAGTATTTTCATTGATTCTAGCTGGCTCTCATATTGTAGGCTAGGCTCAACGAACAGTCCTCCTAAAGAACGAGATTGAATATGAAATGCATGTAATGCTAAGACATGATTGCTGAAAAATGAAAGACTATTGATGATACTATGAATAATAAAACTATAATGCTATAATGCCATTAATCTATAATTACTCTGATATGTGTTGTGTGTAACCCTTGATTGGATTGGCTAGGCTATTTATAGAGTTTTTCAAAAGCTTCTGATTGGTTGATATGATCAATGATTGTGAAAATTCATGGCAGATCGAATGGTTGAGGATGGATAAGACTGAAGAAAAACAGAAGAAAGCATAAAGCAAGATTTTTTTTCTTTTCTGTAAAAGAGGTAAGATAAGATGATGAAGATGATTTGTTAAAAATCATCTCTTTTTGAGATTATGGAAAGATTTTGAAGAAGATAAATAATGAATTATTGAATTCAATTATTTATTTATGGGTAACACAGAGGTTTTTCTTAAAATAGAATATTTACCCTAGATTTGAAGAATAATGGAAGATTTCATAATTAAATGGAATATTTAATCATGATTCTGAAAAGATATTCAATTAAATAAAGATATTTAATTAAACCTTTAAGAAATGGTATGTAAATGAAATTAATTAAATAATATACTTAATTAATTAGAAGGAAGATTTGAAAAGAAATATTTAAATTTAATTAAATCAAAAAGACTTAATTAAATTCAAAAAGTGATAATTAATTAAAATAAATAAAATGTATTTATTTAATTAATCAAGTTGACATTTGAATGTGAAATAATTAAATAAAAATCAATTTATTTAATCATAATAGAAGACTAAAATGAATGAACAATATAATTAAATTAATTAAATTTAATCATATGTAGAAGAATTTAGAGAAATTAATTAAATAATAAATATTTAATTAGATGCTAAGATTAATCAGATATGACCAATTTTATGCATCTACAACTTTTAATACAAATCCACCAAGGTCAACCACAACATAGTGGAGACCCAAATTAACATCACCAACACAAAGACTTTAGTTACTTTCACCATGAAGATCCACAACACCCTACCACCAACATGTCAACCAAGAACATGAAAAACTGAACATGCGCAAGAAAAGATCTTCAATTAGGAGCTCATCGGTCAATGTGGAAATACCAAAAAGATGGAGAATGATCTAGAGACATCTGAGAGAACCAAGAAACAACAGAGAAACATCCACAACAATTGAGATTAATAGAATCCCACAATATTCATTTAGGAACACTGATAGAGACCATAGAAACACTATCAAACCACAACACACTACCTCTAAAACTTCTAGTAGATGATCTAGATATACTAAAAAATAAATCCTTTAATCCACACCAAATAATCTTCAACGTAGAGAAAAAAAACCTTCAAGACCTGCACAGTTCCATTGGGAACCTAGAACACTTTCTCTTACAATTTTCTCAATATCCTCAACATATACAAAAACTGATATACCAAATGCTAATAGTGTTGACATCAATGACAACCACATATTAGCAATACATCCACAATATCCAACAATCTCCCCCTTTGGCATTGATGGCAACACATGATGTAAAAAATACCATCAACCCAACACACAAACTTCTTCTGCACTTCTCCTCTTGAAAGAAATTTCTACATTACACTTCTCCCCCTTTGACATCAATGAAAAAGGTAACAATGAACTTTCCATATACATGCTCTAAACCACATAGCTGCACATCTGACTACTCCCCCTGAGTAGTAGCCATGGAAACATCAATCCAGATTAGAATATAGCAATGAAGTTCAGGGATTGATGCAAGAAAATGCATCTTTTATTTCTTATCAGGAGGGGTAATTACCCCTAGCATTCCTCTGAGATACTCAAAAGTATCCTTCGGAAATAGCTTAGTAAATATATCTACAATCTATTCTTTGGTAGGAACATACTCCAATCTGACTTCCTTGTCATTGACTTTCTCCCTCAAGAAATGAAACTTGATTGATATATGTTTAGTCTTAGAGTGCACCGGATTCCTTGAGATATTTATTGCACTTGAGTTGTCACAGTATATGGTAATAGGCTCTTCATATATCATCCTGATATCTCTCAACATCTGTTCCATCCATATCACTTGAGTATAATCATTGGTAGCAGCAATGTATTATGTTTCAGCAATAGATAGAGAAATTGAGTTTTTCTTTTTACTTAACCAGGATACGAGCTTCTTCACTAGGAAGAAAGCACCACCACTAGTACTTTTCTTGTCATCTACATCACCAGCCCAATCCACATTAGTATATACACAAAAAGTGATATCATCATCCTTTGGATACTAAAGTCCAAAGTCAACTATTCCTTTTAGATATCTAAAAATTTTCTTGACAACAGTTACATGTGATTCTTTTAGATTAGCCTGAAATCTAGCAACCATACATACATCATTCATAATGTCTAGTCTAGTCTGAGTCAAGTAGAGCAATCCACCGATCATTGACCTATATCTGGTTTGATTTTCCTTAGGAGAGTCATCATTCTATGTCAACTTGCATCCAGTCACCATGGGGGTACCAACAGGTTTGGAGTCATCCATTCCAAACTTCTTTAGCAGTTCTTTCACATATTTGGACTGAGATATGAAGATCCCCTTGTCCAACTGTGTAACTTGCAATCCCAGAAAGAACTTAATTTATTCAATCATACTCATCTCAAATTCACTCTTCATTTCATCAGCAAACTTCATACATAGATTATCATCTCCTCCAAAAATGATGTCATCAACAAAAGCTTCTATAATTAACTCATCATTATCTAATTTGAAGTATAAGTTGCTATCAATAATACCTTTAGTGAATCCAAGATTCAGTAGGTATTTGTCCAATCTAGCATATTGGGCTCTAGGGGCTTACTTGAGTCCATACAGAGCTTTCTTCAATTTGCAAACCATGTCTTCTTCGTCTGTTAGCTGAAATCCATCTGGTTGTTCAATGTACACTTATTCTTCTAGTTCTCCATTCAGAAATGCAAAATTTACCTCCATTTGATAGAATTTATAGTTCTTGTATCTATCATGAGAAAGAAATAGTCTAACAACTTCAATCCTAGCGACAGGGGCAAAGGTTTCTTCAAAATTAACACCTTCCATTTGAGAATACCCTTTACATACCAATCTTGCTTTATTCCATACCACTTTACCTTCTTCATTCAACTTGTTTCAAAATACCCATTTAGTACCAATCACATTTTTGTCTTTAGGCCTCAGAACTAGTAGCCACGTGTCATTCTTTTCAATTTGTGTCGGCTCTTTCTTCATAGCTTCCAACCAGTGTTCATCTTGACAAGCTTCAGTGACATTTTTAGGTTCAATCTTGGAGATCAGACAATATTCTTCTGCAATTCTCCTTCTTGTTTTCACTCCTTTACTCTTATCTCCTATTATTTTATTTTCAGAATGATTCAACTTTACATACCTTGGAGTTTTGGGACATTCTTGAGCTTCTGACTCTTCTGATCTTTCTTTTACACTTGCGCTTGTCTGTGCCTCCTGACTGACTTGATTTACCAAAACAAATTGAGGTTGCTTCACTAGAACATATGGAATAATCTGAAGTAGATTTTGTGTCTGAGTATTCTTCCCTTGACTTGTAATGTCTTCATCTGAATCATAGCTACAATGTCTAGATGATTTGATAGAGTCGTCATCAACTCTGACATTTTCACTCTTAACATATTCCTCAGTCTTTTGTTATAGCACCGGTAGGTCTTGCTTTTAGTGTACTAACCTAGGAAGATTCCTTCATCACTTCTTTCATCAAATTTTCCTATATCATCATCTCTCCTAATATAACACTTGCTTCCAAAGATCTTAAAATACTTAACAGTAGGCTTGTGACCAAACCATAACTCATAAAGAGTCTTACCAGAATTACCTTTAACATTTACCTAGTTCAAAGTATACACAGTAGTGCTTACCGCTTCACTCCAGTACATCTGAGACACATTTCCTTCCATCATCATTATTTTGGTAGCATATAGAATTGTTCTATTCTTTCTCTCTACAACTCCATTCTGTTGAGGGGTTTAGGGAGTAGATAACTGTCTTTTGATTCCATGCTCTTCACAATAAGAGTTGAACTCCTTGGAAATGAACTCACCACCTTTGTCAAATCTCAGGCACTTGATTTTCAGACCTTTCTCATTTTCTTCCATAGCCTTGAAACTTTTGAACTTCTCCAATGCTTCACATTTTTCTCTTAAAAAGGAAACCCAAATCATTCTATAGTAATCATCAATAACCAACATAAAATGTATTTCTCCATGAATACTTATAACTTTGGAGGGACCACAAAGGTTAGTATGTAGTAGCTCCAGTAAATTATTTGAATGAAACTTTTTGCTCTGGAAGGAGACTTTGGTTTGTTTACCCATCTGACATTCCTTGCAAATTATACTAGCAGGCTTCACTAACCTAGGCAGATCTTTTACTGCTTGAGTAGAACTTATCTTGATAATGTTGTCAAAGTTTACATGACACAACCTCCTATGCCACAACTAGCTTTCATCTACTTAAGAAATCAAACAACTCCCACTAGCAATATTCAGATGAAAAATATTACCTTTGTTTGTTTTCCTGTTGCAATCATATTCCTGGAACTTCCACGTATGTTGCATCTTCCATCTTTGAACTAAAGATCATATCCCTTGTGAATGTTGGAATAGTGTGCCTCAATCTCACAGGCTGAAACCTCTGAGTAAGCATGGTCACTGTGACTGTTGAGATGTCTGGCCGATTTGCTAGTTAATTTTGAACTATCACTGTGACCTCTGGAATGTCTTGGCGATTGGTATAACCTGAATCTTTGGTGTAACCTTGGACAGTCGGAATGATGTCTCAGTGACGACAGAAAGTCTGGCTAATATCGGCGTGACCCTTGGTCTATCTGGCCAATGCAGTAATCGGTATGACTTGCTCCTATCAGAATGTGTCCTAGTGATGGGAGATGTCTGGCCAACAGGATATTCTTATTGGATGTTGGGGAGACTCTTGGTGAGGGATGTCATTGGTGTGACTTGTTGTGTTTGGTGTAACCCTCTGCCAAGTGGATTGGTCTTGCCGATGGTTGGTGTCTAAAGGTTATCGAGGAGACTTTTGGCGACATAAGTCATCGGGGAGAGACTTGAATGTTCGGTATGACTCATCCCGAACATAGATGTCTCGTTGAATGGTTATACACTTGGAGTCATTGGAGTAACATGAAGACTCAGTAAGAACTCTTGGGGATAGATGATTGTCTCACTGATGGTATGGTTGTTGTCGGTATGACTCCTCACGAAGGATGGTCTCGGAGTGACTTGAAACCTACGGGATGACTCTTAGCGACAACCTAAGTCTTGCCAATGGATGTTCATATTGGTATGACTTGAGGGCTCATTATGACTCATAGTGACTAGCGATTGTTTGGGTGATGGGTCTGCTGAGGATATCGGTGAAAGGTCTTACTGATCTTGCTGATAGAGTAAGTCTTGCTGACGGGTGTATTGGACATCGATATGACTTGTGAACTCGTTATGATCTCTTTCCGATAGCGATGGATGTATAATTAGTCCTGTGGCATCTGGGAGATACGGTTAATGTCTCACTGACATGCGAATGCATTTTGAATGCTTTTGACTGATTGGAAAACTACCCTACGTGGTGTGACTTGGATCTGTCAGAGAAGGCAAAATGTGAACCGTTTGCTATTGTGATCTGACAGTTGAAAATTAACCGATTCATAGAGGAAATGAAGAATGAATGTATACATGTATGCATTGGATGTTTAGCATAGAAGTAGAGAGGAAGAGAGTGATACCAAGAGGGCCGAGAGGCTGGCTAAAAGGCCGAGGCCATGAGGCTGAAACAGGGAAAATGAGAGGTAGGGTTATGCTGCCAAAATCTCTCTCAATCAAGAATAAAATGCCATGGTTGATCTCTTGTGTCGATCTGTACTGTATATTGTTTGAGGGTATTGCAACAGTGCAAAGATTGTTTGGTTTGAGAGATTGATCAGAAAATGTATAGAGGGAGAGTTTGCTACTAGGTTGTATCTAGAATGAATAAGATGTAATCTCTGAAAAGGATATGAGCCTAAATTGTATTGTAACCTTTTTTTTCTAAATAATACAATGGATTGAACTTTGGAGAGTGGGGTTTTTCACCTGAAATGGTTTTCCCTGTGTAAATCTTTGTGTTCTGATTTTTGTCCTATCTTTCATCTGTGTTGGTTCTTTTTCTAGAATCTGTTATTGCTTGTTGTTGAATTTACATGTGCTTCTCTTAGAAGGATTAATGTGGGAAATGAACTCTGTTTGTTTCCACTTTAGGACATATTTGTACATGACTTTGAGGCAATCTAATCGGAATTAAAGTTACCGAAGGAACTACTATTCTTGGAGGTTTCTTTGAGATGCCCTAAATTTTTCTTACAAGTGGTATCAAAGCCTTCTTTTGGTTGCTAGTTTTGGGTATTTCTCCTATGAAGATTTCTTAGTTTGTTAGGCTGGAGGAAATCTGGAGGAATCATCTAATTTATTGATCCTTTGGTTAGTGGAATTCTTGTGATATTCAGAGACAACACGCAACTTGAAGGATGGTGAAGATGGAGAAAAGGGAGTTGATCATGTTGTTTTGTTGTGATTTGTGTCTCCTAGTTGGTAGTGGTATAACCTTGGGGTATGAGGTGGATTTTCTTGCTCTGTGGCTATGTAGCAGTAAAGCTTTCATATTGGGTGTCTATGTGAGAGGCTTCTTGGTGATATGGAGAAGCCTAGGTTGTTTCTCAGCCATGGAAGAGAGTGCTTATGCTAGGTGGTGTTTCCTAGTGTTGGAAGGAACTGTTTCCTGTTAACCTTGAATACATAAAGGCTATGGAGTTAATCATTAAATGATTTGCAAGCCTCTAAAATAGCATTTCTCTTCTTCTCGAATGCATTTACATGTTGGTGGTTTTAGAGTTGGCCTAAAAGGAGCTTGGATATTCTTGAACTACTATTTTCTTTCTAAGGATGATTTGTACTTGTGTGGCTCTGTGGTTTTGCAAGTTTTACATGGTTAAGAAAAACTTGTTGTAAGCTATTTTCTAGACCCTAGCTTTTGGGGTGTTGTTGGATGAGATAGTTGCAATTTTTGCATGCATGCTTTGTGCATGGTTTGAGGAGGTGTGTTTTCTTCTCTGCAAGGGAGTGTTGGTATGTGAATTGTCACTCAACATTCTTGTGGTGGTGCTTGTCGGTTCCTTGATTATGGTGCTCATTGTAGACGTGTTTGGAAAATTAGGTTTGGCGTGATCTGGTGTTTGAGTCATGTTGTCTATGTGTATTCTCTTTGAAATCTCAGTGTTGTAGTTTCCAATGCAATGATGGGTTTTCATGTTCAATGTTTGTGATCTATAAGTTATGCGGTTGGTGGATTAGCTACCCATTGGTTGCATTGAGATAACTTGGATGTGGATTGTCTTTATCCATGAGGTTGATTCATTGCTAGTGCAGACTTGTTAGCTGGCCTTGTATGTGGTCACTTATGCAATGGTGTGATTGCTTTGAGATGAGAGGATGGATATTGTTGAGTACCTAAATAGTCGGTTATGGGAACCTGAAGCAGGTGGTCATGATGCTTGGAGAGCTCGGATGTCACGTTTCAGTGGGAGCTTTAGCAGTAACTATGGGTTCATCACATGCTGGTGAATGGTCTTCTTTAGTGTTGTAGATGTTCCAAGGGGGAGCTTTTAGATCCTGTTGTTGTAGAAGGGTTTCTTTCACATTTGCATGGACATTATTTGAAGATGTGCAACATCTTGGATTCATGGAGGACTCTTGGAGTCTTTGGCTAAGGTGTTGGTGGTGCATGATAGGTGATGTTGGTTTTTAGTTTGCTTGCTTTATGTCATGGTATACTCTTGTTTGTGCATTGGAGTTTTGGCATTGTGCATTGTACTTGAGACCATGGTGAAGTCACTTGAAGTATGGTATCTCCTAAGGGGATATGTAGATCATGGTGTCATGATAAGTTCTTGATTTAGAAGATTGGAGCTTTGACTATGGTCTGGTAATTCTTTGTGTATTGGGTGCTTTGATTATTTGCTTGATACTTCATGATAGTGCAGTAATGCAGTTGAAATTTAGCATGAGATGATCAGTTGCTAGTACTCATGGATACATGAAGAATAAGGTGAGGCTATTTTTTCTCTTATGAGAGAAGTGTTGTTGATTGTTACTCTTGATGAAGTTTCTTAGCAGAAAGTCTGAGAAGCCTACACCTTGGTTGAACATGAGTTCAATAAGAGACCTATGAGGAGATTTCTCTTGGATTAGTCTTGATAAATTGTATATCTGGAAGGAATATTCTCATTCCCACTCTTGGTCTACTCGACAGTTTATCTAAGAGGTATTTGGCCCATTATATTTTTTAGATGTGTTTTATGTTCACTTTAGTGATATGGATCTTGAATTGTTGTTTAATGGTTTTGGAGGATTCATGGTGGAAGATGTATAGCTTGTTTTATCTCCTTGAGCTTTTTTGTTATGTTATTTATTGATGAAAATTGGTAGGAGATGATGTATGGGCTGATTTCCTGAAATGGGGAATGAAGTAGCTTGATCTTCTTTGAGAGGCTTACATCCATGTTGATTACATGATTTTAAATTTGGTTTGATCTTGGTGATTGAACGGTTGGATGTTAAGTATTTTATTTTGGGATGAGAAGGAGATCATTCTTGACATAGCTGGCAGTTAGAAGTTTCTGTAGGAGGATTTTCTATAGGAATATGATGTGTAGAGTTTCTCTCTTTGGTCTTGGTTTACTTCCTGGATGTTTGGTTTCACATTACATTGGTTTGAGGTTTCATCAGAGATATAGTGATCACTTGCTTGTGGTCATGTGTTTTCACTCATGTTCATGGGTGATGACATGGAGGTTCTTAATCCTTTTTCCTTTGATTGCGTGTGGAGAACTTGAGATAAATATGATGACTTGTGGTGAGAGAAATGTTTCTTGTAACAGTTTGTTGCAGGTTGTGCGTATCATTGTGGATATTTTTGGTACTATAGGGTTACACTTTCTATGTGATGTTATTGGTAGACTTGATATGTCTTTGATCTTTCATATTTGAAATTACTCGGGCAGTGTGAGTTCCTGTTGTGTTTTGTCTTCTTCAACTGGTTGGCACTTGGAGCTTGTATTTGCTGTTATTGAGTTGCTTATGGTTTGGCATGAGTTTACTAATGTTGATACCTTTTAGGTATGTGGGATTGGATGGAATAGCATGAGCTGTGGGTGCTATTTTCAGTCATGTGGGTTTATCAGTTGGATGGAAGTAGTCAGTCTGATTGTTGTTCTAGCTGGTGTCTTCTATCTTGTTTCTAGAGAAAGACTTCACTGTTGTGTTCTGTTTGAGGCTTTGAATTTGATATTACTTTTGTATAGCGTTTGAGCATAGTGAAGTGGTAGCAATATCTTATTGATGATATCACTGGGATCTTTTGCTTGTGTTCATTGGACTAGTGCTTATTCACCTTGGCGTGTTCTTTATTCCATAGGTAGCATATTGGAAGATGACAAGGATTGTTGCCTAAATGGTGGACATCTTGGATGTTGGCGCAGAAGTCTTGATGGAGCATGAGAGCATGTTTTTAGGTCTATGTGGTTTCCTGGAAGGCTATGATAGATTGCATTTCAGTTGCTTGGTTGGATAGTGAGTTGCAGTTGGATGCCTGGTCTTTGTTGTAGATTGTCCGGTGGATTGTTATTTGTCGAATCTTATTGATTGGGTGTCTTGAGTATTACAGGGTCTGAACTGGTGGATCTAGTTTGATCTTAGTTTCTAGTTGCTTTGGAGGTGCCTGTGTGATCTTCGTCAAGTGGGAGATTGTTGGAATAGTGTGCCCCAATCTCACAGGCTGAAACCTCTGAGTAAGCGTGGTCACTATGACTGTTGAGATGTCTGGCCGATCTGCTAGTTAATCCTGAACTATCGCTGTGATCTTTGGAATGTCTTGGCGATCAGTATAACCTAAATCTTTAGCATAACCTTGGACAATCAGAATGATGTCTCAGTGACGGTAGAAAGTCTGGCTGATATCGCCATGACCCTTGGTCTATCTAGTCGATGCAGTAATCAGTATGACTTGCTCTTATCAGAATGTGTCCTGGCGATGGGAGATGTCTAGCCGATAGGATATTCTTATTGGATGTTGGGGAGACACTTGGCGAGGGATGTCATCGGTGTGACTTGTTGTGTTTGGTGTAACCATTTTTTGAGTGGATTGGTCTTGCTAACATTGGTGTCTAAAGGTTATTGGGGAGACTTGTGGTGACAGAAGTCATCGGGGAGAGACTTGAACGTTCAGTATGACTCATCCCAAATATAGATGTCTCACCAAATGGTTATACACTTGGATTCATTGGAGTAACATGAAGACTCGGTAAGAAATCTTGGTGATAGATGATTGTCTTATCAATGGTATGGTTGTTGTCGGTATGACTCCTAGTGAAGGATGGTCTTGGGGTGACTTGAAACTTGCGGGGTGACTCTTAGCGACAGCCTAAGTCTTGCCGACGGATGTTCATATCGGTATGACTTGAGGGCTCATTATGACTCATAGTGACTAGCAATTTTCTAGGCGATGGGTCTACTGAGGATATCAGTGAAAGGTCTTGCCGATCTTACTGATAGAGTAAGTCTTGCCGATGGGTGTATTGGACATCGATATGACTTGTGAACTTGTTATGATCTCTTGCCGATAGCGATGGATGTATAATCGGTCCTATGACATCAGGGAGACACAGTTAGTGTCTCACCAACATGAGAATAAATTTTGAACACTTTTGACCGATTGGAACACTGTCCTATGTGGTGTGACTTGGACCTATCAAAGAAGGAAAAATGTGAACCATTTGCTGTTGTGATCTAATAGTTGAAAATGAACTGATTCATAGAGGTAGTGAAGAATGAATGTATACATGTATGCATTGGGCATTCAGCATAGAAGTAGAGAGGAAGAGAGCAATAGCGAGAGGTCCTAGGGGTTGGTTGAAAGGCCGAGGCCATGAGGCCAAAATAGAGAAAATGAGAGGCAGGGTTATGCTGCCGAAATCTCTCTTGATCAAGAATCGAATGCCATGGTCGATCTCTCGTGTCGATTTGTATTGTATACTATTTGAGGGTATTGCAGCAATGCGAAGATTGTTTGTTTTGAGAGATTGATCAGGAAATGTACAGAGGGAGAGTTTTCTACTAGTTTGTATCCAGAATGAACAAGATGTAATCTCTAAAAAGGCTATGAGCCTGAATTGTATTGTAACCTTTTGTTGTTGAATAATACAATGGATTGAACTTTGGAGAGTGGGGTTTTTTACCCGAAAGGGTTTTCCCCATGTAAATCTTTGTGTTCTAAATTTTGTCCTATCTTTCATCTCTATTGGTTCTATTTCTAGAATCTGTTATTGCTTGTTGTTGAATTTACATGTTCTTCTCTCAGAAGGATTAATGTGGGAAATGAACTGTGTCTGTTTCTGCTTTAGGACATAGTTGTATGTGACTTTGAGGAAATCTAATTGGATTTAAAGTTACGGAAGGCACTACTATTCTTGGAGGTTTCTTTGAGATGCCTTAAATTTTCCTTATAGTGAACCATCTGTTCAACACTCACAAGTTTTGCTTCAGGCCTTCAACATAGAGGACATCATC
Organism: Sequoia sempervirens; assembly: GCA_007258455.2. Taxonomy (NCBI): domain Eukaryota; kingdom Viridiplantae; phylum Streptophyta; class Pinopsida; order Cupressales; family Cupressaceae; genus Sequoia; species Sequoia sempervirens. The sequence continues at coordinate 310,570,992 of VDFB02000003.1, read as the reverse complement.
AGTGTTATCCTTACCACCAAGGCAAATAGATTCTCTGCCATGAATCACACGAACATTGTTATCTCCAAATCTTACAACCCCACCGTCATACTTCTCTAGACTCACAAATTTTATTTTATTACTGGTCATATGATGTGAGCATCCACTATCAATGGCCCACTCATCTTCTTCTTCAACTTGGGCTGCAAGAGGTTTTTCATCTTTAGTAGATTCGGTAGCCATTGGATTATCTTTAATGGTAGCAATGAAAGCCGATTCACCTTCATTTCCATTATCTTTATCAGACTCATCATTAGTCACTACTTCTTCAGCAAAGTAGTATCTCTTTTGGAATCTAGAATTTTTAGGCTTAGATCTAGGAACTCTTTCAGGACATCTTGCTGCAAAATGACCTATTTTACTACATGAAAAACATTTAATAGGTAATACATCTACATACTTACCTTTTCCTCTTCCTTTCTTTGCAATCAGTGCTTCCAATTCTTCTACTTCTCTTTCTTTATCTTCAAGCTATTTCAATTCTTCATCAAAATTGGATATCTTTTTGGAACTCTCTCCTAGACTATAACTTTGCCTGTTACTTCTGGCTATAGTAGCCTTGAATGTAGATTCAGTCTTCATTGTAGATTCACCAAATTCACTTATTTCAAAAGTAGCAAGCTTCCCGATCAACGTGTCTCTTTTCATCTTGTTTACTAATCTGAACTCTTCAATAGCATGAAACTTCATTTTGTAGGAGGGAGGCAAGGATCTAAGTACTTTAGCCACAATTTCATCCTCATCCACAAAACAATCAACACATTTAATACCCATCACTATTTCATTTACTCTTTGCATAAAAGAAGTGATATTTTCATCTTCACCCATCTTCAAATTCTCATACTTTCCTTTCAAGCTTTGTAGCTTAGCCATATTCACCTGTGCATCTCCTTCATACAAATTTTCTAGTCTCGTCCAAATCTCATGAGCTGTCTGTAGACCCATCACATTAGCCATCTCTGAATCTATCAGAGCACTCACCAAAGCTTCAATAGCCCTAATGTTATTTTCAACATCTTTGATCTCATCAATAGTTGAGGGACCATTTTGAGGAATAGTATATGGATCTCTTGTAATCTTCCAAAAAGCTTCACCAACACCTTAAGTGACATCGCATCCTAACTTTCTACATTGAGTAGTTAGTGACATGAAATCTTAGACTGTCCTTGATTGTTTCCATCTTGGATCACCTCAAGCTTTTAGACTTCTTCAGAGGAACTTTCTCTGATACCAATTGTTGGAAAAACAAGGATAGACAACTGAGAGGGGGGGTGAATTAGTTGTCTCATAAATTTAAACTTTTCCAACTTATCTTAATTTTAATCTTAGATCATATGAATAAGAAATTAACCACAAACAATTAACACATCAGAGAGACAAAGAACACCATGATTTTTTATGTGGAAACCCTGTTAGGGGAAAAACCATGGTGGATGTTAGTCCACAAGATTATACTCTGTTAAAAGTATAATGAGAAATAATAAGGGGAATGCACATGCATTCGGGCACACTACCTAGAGCTCACTACTCAAGTACAAAAGGGGCTCACTTCCCAACATAATAGGATTAAAAATTTGAAGGGTGAACTGAGAAAATAGCTTCTACACAAGCTTGATTATAATTCCAATTAAGATCAACACTTCTTCACACTTCACACAATATTCTTCACACTTTGTTGTACAATTGAATGATATTCACACATACACACATAGGAGCACACGAAGCACACTCTTCATCGATGAAAAAATTGCACTTATATATCCGCTACATGAAATTTCATCACAACTTAGTCGGCTAAGAAAATAGGACATATTTGCAATGTCGGCCCAAATTTACAAATATAATTTTAATGCAAATCCACCAAGGTCAACCACAACATAGTGGAGACCCAAATTAACATATCCAACACATAAATACTTTAGTTACTTTCACCAAAAAGATCCACAACACACTACCACCAACATGTTAGCTAGGAACATGAAAAACTAATTATGCGCAAGAAAAGATCTTCAATCATGAGCTCATCGGTCAATGTGGACGTACGAAAAAGATAGAGAATGATCTAGAGACATTTGAGAGCACCAAGAAACAATAGAGAAACATCCACAACAGCTGAGATTAATAGATTCACACAATCTTCATTCAAGAACACTCACAGAGACCACATAAACACCGTCAGACCACAACACACTCAAAACTTCACGTGGACCTCTAAAACTTATGATAAATGATTTAGATATACTCAACAATAAACCCTTTAATCCACACCAACTAATCTTCAACATAGAGAATAAAACACTTTCAAGACCTACACAGTTCCATTGGGAACCTAGAACACTTTCTCTTACAATTTTCTCAATATCCTTGACATATAAACAACTGATATACCAAATGCTAATAGTGCTGACATTAATGACAACCACATATCAACAAAACATCCACAATATCCAACACAAGGATCACTAGGACCTATTAGCTCTCAAAAATGTAGGTAAAATACCTCAAGAGGTTTCCAATATTTTGGTACATTTTAGGGTAACAGATAAGGCCAAATGGTTTAGACCTTCTACTCTTTAGGTGCTGCTAGACCTAGGTAGGTGTACCTATATGAATTGTGCAGACTTGACTTTTGATCTTCTCTCTTGTAGTGATTTGTCCATGATGGCAGATGGAAGTGGACAAATAAAATTAAATTTGGTATAAATTGTATACAATATTAAAACTAAAACCTAATATGTTCAGTTAACAGATGTAAAGAAAATGAATGAATCTAAATGGTGAAATGCACAGACTAGTGCCTTATTGGGTATGCGGAGTCAAATGAAATAGAAATGGGCAACTTATTTCTGAAGAACACTCAAATTGTTTGGCATATGTTTTGTTTATAACTTGTATAAACATGCAAGACTATGATTACTAAGCTCTTCTTAATGATCCAGATGAATTTCCCTGATTACTATGATTAATCAAAAGGATTTAATCCCTCCTTGAAAGAACCGGTTATTTAACCACACAAATACAACAAATGTGCACTGATAAACTGAATATAAACTTGTTATACCAATTTAAATAACCAGAAAAGCCAACCCTGGAGACAACTTTAATAGTACCTTCAATAAGCACAATAGACAATTGACACCAGAAATGAACCGCCACATCAACTGATTTTCATTGAAATCTCCATTTGAAATCATGCATCATAGTCTCTGATCTGAAAAATTTATCCTACTGTATCCATTTCTAATCTATCTACTCTATCTAATCTAATATCTCATAATTTACAATCGAAAATGGATATTTATACATTTGTGTTTGAAAAGACACATCTTTTCGCATTCACATGTCGATAATTAATCATATTCAAGCCTTTGTAGAATAGTCGCTGAGATATCCTATAGTCAGACCGAGATACAATGTCTCATCAACAGTCATCCTTTGGTTCTTTGTGTTTCGTTGTGACCTTTTGTTGTCAGGGAGATGTCATATCGGCTACCTTGTGTCTTACCAAGACATACCTTGTAATAATTTTCTGGTCATTGAGACATATTGATTTTCTTACTGGTGAAACTGCTTTCGGTGAGAAAAAAGAGTCGGTAGGACTGTATAACCTCATTCTGAAAACTGTTGATTAATTATTTTGTGCTCTGTCGGTGAGACCAGAGGCATTCAGTGAGACCTCACCCCGATAGTCCATCAATAGATTTCCCTTTCATTTTGTCGGTGAGACCCAACGTACTCACTAAGACATTATTCCTAGACAACTTAGTCTGGCTGATACATCCTTTGTTCGCCTTGTCAGTAAGACATGATACACTCGGTAAGACTTCACCCCAAAGTCCTTTGGCCTTGCTGAAATGAATCCACATGCACTAATTGGTAAGACATATACAGTTTCGCTATGACCCCATTTCAATGATATTTCTCTCACCGATATGTTCTTTTTTCTGTCGCTGAGACTATGACTAGTGTCCTACCAAAATGTGCCCGGAGGTGGATCTCGTTGTTGTGGCACCACAGAAGTCCTGTCGATAGGCTACAATAGTTGTAAATTAAAAAAATGCATTATGAGTCGGGGAAACCTTGATAATCTCATGTTGATATGGATTATAATGTGAATTATTCTGACTTAGATGATTTCTATGGGACCACACAACAAAAAATGGACCAAATGTTATGAAGAGAGGATATGTGCATATGGCGAGGACTCGCTTGGAGACTCAGGGGTATGAACAACTTGTGAAATTATCCATAATTTTATAGTTCTAACAGTGGCTCCATCTGGGGATGAATGATTGTGAGATCATTGCAAGGATCCAGATCTTTGGGTGAGCAGACCATACACAAGATGATGAATCAGTGAGCAAAATGGAAATAAAAATGAATACAAAATGGAGATGAACAAAACCCTAAACTACTATGCATGGAAAAGAATTTTAAGAGTATTGTTAAGGATTGTCTATGCATTGGCAACCCGTAATCCTCTGTGTTTCAACTTTGCCTGTTTTGAGCTCTTACGGTTTAAAATTCAAACCATAAATGATGGTTCCAGACCATCCAAAATAAAAGTCCATATTTTCCCCTATCAAACACCTAGTTTTGCCTTGATTTTATCAAATTCTTCTTGAAGAAATTCATGCAATATTCCTTGTCACTGTTACTAAAAGTTTTCAGAGAATCATCATGCTCAGCTTGGCGCAAATTCCCTTCATCATTATGTAATTCAAATTCTCCATCATTATGGGGCAAAATTCTATTATCTTTAACATACAAAGTACATGCATATTCAATGAAAAATTTCTCATTATCTTTCTCACTGTTATGAATTATAAAACATTCTCTTAGTTGTGCTAAAAATTCACCATCAGAGTGTTTCTCTTTAGAATCAAAAAGTTCTATCGTATCAACATTGTTTGAGACAAACAAATCTAAAACCTTTTGCACCTCTTTGATATCACCATTTGGAGATGACACTAGATTATGAATCATATCCTCAATATCATGCATGTATGAACCAATCAATGCTAGACTTCTATCATCCTTGGTATGCAAATAAATGTCTTCTCCACATGAGTTAGAAATTTCAAAATCACATACCTCATCTTGAATGGGCATAGATTTTTGATCAACTTCAAAGGTTTCTCCATCATTTCGGGAAATGCACTGAGAGTCATATGAATCATTGCACAAAGAACTTTCACTGTCAAAACAAATGTAAGCTGGACACAAAACTTCAGAATCATCCTTGTGTGCACATCGCTGGTATTCAAGAGTTAGCAAATCTGAAATTTTCTCACTACTGAGTGAACATGTTTCTTCTTCCATATATTCTATTATTTCTCCCTCTTCTTGATCTCCACAAGAGCTGGAAATATCTCCTTGTTGTAAATCAAGATTCACATGATTTCCCTCAAACTCTTCCTCATTGTGACATGATACACAATCCCCTTCCATTTCATTTTCCAATTCATCAACATGGCAATTTTCAAGATCATTATAGTTGTTCTCTTCACATGTTGATGTACTCTCCTCTTCATTTGAGCATGTTCCATCCTCATGGAGTGGACTAAAAAATAAATCATTTTGTAGCACACCTTGGCCAAATTTCTTTTGAGATTCTTCTTTTATTTGATCATACAATAGTTTTGAAGAAAAATTAAAACCATTTTCAAGTGTGCAATCTTCTTCTTCATCAATCATGTTCTCATGGTTATGAGCTGCAGCCAAAGGGTTTATTTGTTCACTGTCAAATGGATCCAAATTTTCCATTGCTTCTTCCTCTTGATTACCATAAGAACTGCAAGGATCATCTTCACAATCAGAATATTCATTAGATCCCTCATAACATACACTGCTTTCCCTGTCACAATCTGCTATGCAAGAGAGATCTCTTGTATCCTCATCTTCCTCATGCAAGCTATCATATGAACCTTATTGACTTGCACATGTCTCATCTTCTATCGGCTGCATAATCTGATCAATGTCTCCATCTTCATCAATGATGTCAACATTTTCTTCATACTTTTTCTTAACTACAATATCAGTCCATTCATCTAGTTGATCAAGAGAAACTAGTATCCATGATTGAGGCCAATAAATTGGGTTTGGCTCATACACTTTCATGAACTATTGAATGATCTCAGACCTACTAGGTGGGAATTTAATAGGTATTTTCCTACAAATATATGTCATTCTATGGAGCAAAGAGCACCTAGATTCTCCTCTATATCTCCTTATGTCAAGAAAGGCATCCAAAAGATTTTTGAAATATTCATCTCTAGATTGTTTGCTCCGATATGTACCTTGTTGCAGATTCTGACTGATATCTTCAAATGGACTAGAATTGTGCTGCACTTGACATTGATCACATTGATAATCTTGATAACTTGCCAATCTTTGTCCAGGAGGGATTGGATAAGCATTTACTTGCTTTAATGGCTGTGATGAATAAATGTTCTATTGTGCATGATATGTATCACCTCCATTGTAAAAATTTCCAATTGTATTATCAGGCACTTGAGGGGCCCAATACCTTCCTGCATTTGTGTATTCATCCTTATTGCAAAATTCTCCTAATTGTAACGGTTGTTGGTCCAATTGCAACTTTTTCTTTTTCAATTCTTCAATTCCTCTTATCAACTGCTGCTTTTCAAAATACTTTTTTGTTCCATACACAAATTCCATTCTTCATCAATTTTTTACTAGAGTCACCACCTACTTTTTTGAAAATAGGAAAATGTTTCCTTTTAAAAATATTTCTAATTTTCCCCTAGTAGAATCACTCGTTTTGAAACTTCTCAAATTACAACTTTTTATTCAATGACTCTATATGATGGTCTTCAACCGGATATCTTGCAATAATATCCCCAGTAGAGTCGCCAATTTGTTAGGTGCATGACTCGGATGGGGAGTGCAAATGAAACAATTGTGAGCCTTTTGTTAAAGACCAATTTTAGAACTTTATTGACTCTATGGATGGATAGCTTGGAACCAGATTTTCTGATGTTTGTCCCTAGCAGAGTCGCCAATTTGTTAGCTCTCAAAAACACAGGTAAAATACCTCAAGAGGTTTCCAATCTCTTGGTACATTTTAGGGTAACAGACAAGGCCAAATGGTTTAGACCTTCTACTCTTCAGGTGCTGCTAGACCTAGGCAGGTGTACCTATATGAATTGGGAAAACTTGACTTTTGATCTTCTCTCTTGTAGTGATTTGTCCACGATGGCAGATGGAAGTGGACAAATAAAATTAAATTTGGTATAAATTGTATACAATATTAAAACTAAAACCTAATATGTTAAGTTAACAAATGTAAATAAAATGAATGAATCTAAATGGTGAAATGCAGAGACTAGTGCCTTATTAGGTATGCGGAGTCAAATGAAATATAAATGGGAAACTTATTTAAGAAGAACACTCAAATTTTTTGGAATATGTTTTGTTTATAACTTGTATAAACATGCAAGACTATGATTACTAAGATCTTCTTAATGATCCAGATGAATTTCCCTTATTATTGTGATTAATCAAAAGGATTTAATCCCTCCTTGAAAGAACCGGTTAATTAACCACACAGATACAACAAATGTGCACTGATAAACTGAATATAAACTTGTTATACCAATTTAAATAACCAAAAAAGCCAACCCTGGAGACAACTTTAATAATAACTTCAATAAGCACAATAGACAATTGACACAAGAAATGAACTACCACATCAAGTGATTTTCATTGAAATCTCCATTTGAAATCATGCATCATAGTCTCTGATCTAAAAATTTTATTCTACTGTATCCATTTCTAATCTATCTACTATATCTAATCTAATATCTCATAATTTACAATTGAAAATGGATATTTATACATTTGTGTCTAAAAAGACACATCTTTTCGCATTCACATGTCAGCAATTAATCATATTCAGGCCTTTGCAGAATAGTCACCGAGATATCCTATAGTCACACCGAGATACAATGTCTCATCGATAGTCATCCTTTGGTTCTTTGTGTTTCACTGTGACCTTTTGTTGTTGGGGAGATGTCATATCGGTTACGTTGTGTCTTACCAAGACATACCTTGTAATACTTTTCTGGTCATTGAGACATATTGATTTTCTTACCGGTGAAACCACTTTCAGCAAGACAAAAGAGTCGACAGGACTGTATAACCTCATTCCGAAAACTGTTGATTAATTCTTTTGTGCTCTATTGGTGAGACTAGAGGCATTCAGTGAGACCTCACCCCGATAGTCCATCGATAGAGTTCCCTTTCATTTTGTCGATGAGACCCAACATACTCGCTAAGACATTATTCTGATACATCCTTTGTTCGCCTAGTCGATAAGACATGATACACTCGGTAAGACTTTACCCCGAAGTCATTTGGCCTGGCCGAAATGAATCCACATGCACCAATTGGTAAGACATATATAGTTTCTCTATGACCCCATTTTGATGATATTTCTCTCGCTGATATGTTCTTTTTTTGGTCACTAAGACTATGACTAATGTACTGTTGAAATGTGCTCGAAGGTGGATCCCGATCTCTGTGACACCACAAAAGTCCTACCGATAGGCTACAATAGTTGTAAATTAACAAAATTCATTATGAGTCACGAAAACCTTGATAATCTCATGCTGATATGGATTCTAATGTGAATTATTCTGACTTAGATGATTTCTATGGGACCACACAACAAAAAATGGGCCAAATGTTATGAAGAGAGGATATGTGCATATGGCGAGGACTCACTTGGAGACTCAGGGGTATGAACAACTTGTGAAATTATTCATAATTTTATAGTTCTAACAAGACCAATGATTTCACACACAAATTCAGACTCGATACTTCAAATGCGGGCAAGAGAAGCTGCTCTACAAGGAATTCTTGTTTTGGGATGTTGCGAGGGACATCTGGGAGTGATCCAATTATAGCCATTGCATTCATTGCTCTATTATTTTCTCTTGGTAGCTACTCAAAGGTGATATCAATGAAGAACTCCTTAAGACCTTCCACTAGTTTCTTATAGGGAGTCAACTTGTCATCGTTTGTTTGATACTCACCATTAACTTGATTGATAATGAGTTGTGAGTCTCCATATACCTTAAGTGCCATTAACTACCACTGCATTGTAATCCTTAGCCCTTGACAAGAGCCTCATATTCTGTGATGTTGTTCATGCAAGGGAATGACAATTTGTATTATTTAGGTACACAATATCCCTATGGAGTGATAAAGAAGATCCATGCTCCCGATTCATGTTGTGTGTAGAACTCATCAAAGTACTTTTTCCAGTGGTTGGCTACATGTAGGTTGAAGATTGATTCATCAAGGAACTCTGATACAAGTGGGTTTTCTGCATATATGGGTGCTTCCTCCAGCTGATTTGCTATTGCTTTTTCTTTGATGGACTTACACTCCACATACTCTATGTCATGCTCCATGAGGATCATAACGCACTTGGTTGTCCACCCTGTAAGCATTGCTTTGGAAAGAAAGTACTTAATGGGATCTATCTTTGCTATGAGCTTTATCTAATGGGCTAGCATGTAATGTCTAAACTTTTGTGCTATAAATACAACTGCTAGAAAAGATTTCTCAATAGATGTATAGTTCAGTTCATGGCCCACCATAGTTTTACTGATATAATAGATAGCTCTCTCCTTTCCATTTTCATCATGTTGTGCTAGGAGAGTGTCGAGAGCTCCTATTGTTGTTGATATGTATAAGATCAAGGTTTATCCTAGAATTTGCGGCATGAGCATTGGTGGCATGAGTAAGTATTCCTTGATCTTGTTGAATGCTTGATCACACTTTTCATCCCACCTATATGCTACCCCCTTGTGGAGTAGATGAGAGTATGGGATGGACTTGTCTGCTAATTGTGCTATGAATCTGCAAATTGACTGGAGCCTTCCTTATATACCTCTTAGCTATTTCAATGTCTTAGGTGCCTCCATCTCGAGGATTTCCTTTACTTTAGCATGATCTATTTGAATCCCTCTCATGGACATGATGTATCCCAACAACTTCCCTAATTGTACGCCAAAGACTCACTTCTTTGGATTAAGGTGGACCTTGTACTCCTCAAGTTTGTCAAAGATGGCACTCAATGTTGCTATGTAATCTCGTCTTTTCTTGGATTTAGCCAACATATCATCCATGTAATATTCCACAATTTTATGGATCATGTTGTGAAATATTAGTGTCATGGCCCTCTAATAAGTTGCTCCTGTGTTCTTCAACCCGAACGACATCATATTCCAGCAATATATCCCTCATGGAAAAGTAAAAGTTGTTTTGTGATGGTCTTATTTTTCTATCATGATTTGGTTATACCCTAAGAATCCATCCATTACTGATAGCATCTCATGTCTAGCTATCATGTCCACAATCATGTCAATGTTTGGTAGTGGAAATTCATCCTTGCAACATGCCTTATTGAGGTCTTTGAAATCTATGCAAATAAGGATGCCCCCAGTGGGCTTTGAAATAGGTACAAGGTTGGAGACCCATTCTAGATAATTGATTGACCATATGAATCCTACATCTAGGAGCTTTTGCAATTCCATTTTGACTAATAATGCTATCTAGGGATGCGTATTTCTAAGCTTTTTTCTGACAGTCTTTGCTTCAGGATATACAGCTAGGTGATGAACCAGAACCTCTAGATCAAGTCTAGGCATGTCAGCATACATCCATGCAAAGTTTACTTTACTTTCCCTTAGGAAGGCAGCCAAGAGTTCTTATTCTTCTGTAAGAAGTGACTCAACATAGAATTTTATGTGTGGTTGTTCCTCTATTCCCAAGTTGACTGGATTACATGTTTCTGCTAGAACCGCTGACTTCTCTTGATGTATTACACTGAGAGGAAGATTGAATCATTCATCCTCTAGTGCCTCAGAGAGATTTTCACTGTTGGATACATCCTTTATTTTTACTATTTTTGGGTCAAAGAGTGCCATAGTGTGGTTTTCACTCAAGGACCTAAAGATTATTCTCAAATTTTTGCTTTTGTGACTAAAGGAATTAATTGTTTCCCTGTAATAAGCATGTGTGTCTAGTATGATGTCAAATCCAACCTTGTGATCTCCACATGGTATAGTGTCCCAAAATCCCATGAATTTTGAGAGTGCCTCATCATTTTTGAATGTGTCTAGAACTGGTGGTTCTCGTTGGTTGTAATCGATGAGCTAGGGATAGACTAGGTTTATTTCATGGGTTTAACTAGTTGACTCAAAAGACAATGTACTAATCACGAGAAGGGTAGTATCCTCAAAAAACATAGGTAAGTCAGTTATGGGATTTTTGTCATCACTACTACTACATATGTCAATTATGTCAAAGGTAAAATTGTCTATGACATGACCTATGGATACAGGTAACCAAAGTCTGGATGCTGATTGTTGAGGGTTAGTTTTGACCTTAACCAAGGCACCTCTACCAAGTATGGTCACATTCGGAGGGGTACATCTAAGACCGATATTTATCATACACCTTTCTTGGATGATAGGTATTAGAATACCATTGTCCTTTTTTCCATGTTTCTTGTTTCCATCGTAGCCCATACCAAGCATCATTTGGATTCCTTTACTATTCTCATCCATAGGAAGATTAGGCATGGGCCTTTCATCTTGATATAGCAAGCTTGATATGTCTCTCTCATCTACCACTTCATGACTTAGATTTCCCCAATGTCTAAATCTAGATGGGTCTTCTCTGAATGTTTGAGATGATATTTCAGCTAGTTGGGGTTTCCCATGCGATCTAGGAGATTGGGGTAACTCTCCTATCATGAAAGCACTTTTCTTAATTTTATAATCTCCACACCCATTTTCCTAGATAATGACCTTGATTTCGGATATTTCAGGGATGGCAGGTGTCTTTGTCTTAGATGTGGAGGCTAATGTAGTTGGGTCTACATATGGGGTGGTAGGGCCTTCATCATTTTTTGGCACTTGTGTGATTTTATAGTATTTTTCTTCCAAGATTTTTCAATAGGAAAAGGGCTTAGGATCACCATGAATTGTGACCTCTTGATTTTAAAATTGGAATTTAACGCACTAATGGAAGGTTGATGCAATTGCTTGCATGCCATGGATCTACAGATGTCCCAGGAGAATGTTATAGGGTAAATCAAGGTCAAGAACCTAGCATGTGGTTTCCATAATGGCTAGCCCCACTTGAATGGGGAGTTGGATAGTGCCCTAAGACACTCTTTCTTTATCATCATAAGCTCTGATCGTGATGCCTTTTCCTTTTTCAATGGAGTCCTCTTAGAATCCCAGATTCTTTATTAGTTTGAGGGAATAGATGTTGAGACTTGCACCCCCATCCACCAAGACCCTTTTAACTTTGTTTTTATGAACCAAGACTTCAAGGTGGAGAGCACGATTGTGAGATGGTTGTGCGGGATAGTCTTGATCAAAGAATGTGAGGAGGCTTGGGGTAGTGATATTTCTGACCATAGCTTGGAACTAGTCAACATTTAGGTCCATGGAGACAGTGGATGAAGCCAATACTTGCTCAAGGATTTTTCTATGTGCAGGGGATATCTTTAGCAACTCCATGATGGAGATCTGAGTGTGTGTTCTTGTTATTTGGTCTAGGATATTGTAGCCATGGGGAAAATATATCATATTTGAGGTGGATGCCCTAGGAGGTTGTGATGATCCAATGATGGTGACCTTGCCACCGCATGTGGTAACTCCACAATTAGCATTGGCTCCCTTAATGTTAATGATGGGGAAATATTCCTCAAGTGTCACAACAACATGTTCATACACATGGTTCACATTCTTGTATTTTCCTTTTCCCTTGTCATTTTTCCCCTTGTTGTGGTCAAGCATCAGATTTGTGTACATCTTTAGGTCTTGATTTCCTGCAAGTTGTTCCACATTTATGATTTTATCATCAATGAGGTCCTGGATTAGATTTTTCAACCTCATGCAGTTGGCCATTGTGTGCCCCTTGATTTTGTGAAAGTCACAAAGGTGGTTTTCATTGTACCATGGTGATTTCACTTGGGGTTCTTGATAGTTTTCATAGGTGGGAATCTTGGTGAGATTCTCGTTCACTAGCTTCTTCATGATGGGATCAATTGACTCCCAAAGGGCTATGTACTTCCACTTGGGGGGATATTTGTCTCATGGGGGTGGTCCTCCTTGATTATTCAAATTGTTGATTTGATTGTTGTGTGGTTGTTGCGATACCACATTAGCCTAGGTGTTGTTTTGATTGGATTTTTGGGGATACTGATACATTTGCATGTTTATTTTTAGTGCATTGATTACGACCTTGGCATCCACCACACCATCATTTGTGAAATTTTTTGTTTCTTTTCCATGTACAAGGATTTTTTTGATAGTTGTTGATGGGTGATTGTCTTGATTTTCAAGATATGTGGGTGTCCCTCCTTGTGCAATGAGGGCTTGTTCAATGCTAATCACATTGGAAATCAATTGGTCATATGTGGTGATACCTTACACCTTGAGATGGAAGGCCAATGTTTTCTCAAGATTGGAAATGATGGTGCAAACTTGTTGTTCCTCTGGCATGACCCATTTGCTTCTATTGGCCTTGGATCACCATCGTTCTAGGAAGGAAGCAAATGATTCACTCTTACCTTGTTTAAGAGTAGATAGTTCCTCTAGATTGACATCCATACCATTGTTGAAGGCATAATTTTTTATGAATGCATATACTATCTCTTGGAACTTTTTGATGCCAGGAGGAAGGCGAGAGAACCACTCCATGGCTTGGCTAGCCAAACTTCTAGGAAATAGCCACATCAAATATGTATCATCATATGCGACCTCCATGCAATGTACTTGAAATTCCCTAATGTGATCTTTAGGGTTTCTCATCCCATGGTATTTGTCAAATTTAGGGATTTCAAACCCCTTTGGGAATGGTACCATAGCAAGGCTCCTATCAAAAGGATAAGGACACAAGTTGCTAGGTGTTTTTGTGGTTTTCCCTGACTGAAGATCAAGCACTTGTTATGAGATCAAATTGCTTTGTGTTGTTACGTCATTTTGTGGATCAAGGGGTGGAGTGAATGTGTTATGCATTGGCATATTTTTTCAAGTGATACGTCAGGTTTTGGGTCTGTTGGTGGGAGTTTGTTGCAAGCTCTACTGCATGATCAAGGTTTGCTGATATGCCTGCATTTGTTGTTGTACCAACAACACTTGTTGTTCTTGCTATTGTTGTGCCAACAATGCTTGTTGTTGGTCATGTTGTTGTTCCAACAATGCTTGTTGTTGTTCTTATTGTTGTTGTGCCAACAAGGCCTTTTTTTGGTTGTGTTGTTGTTGGGCTAGTAACTCTACCTCTTGCTATGCTTGGTACTGTTATAGGGCTTGCTGATAAACTTTCTATTGAGTTTCCTACAATTGTTCTTGGTATTGAGTTTGTGCTTGTGCTTGTTGAGCTTGGTATTGGGCTTGAGCTTGTGCTTGTTGAGTAGCTTGTGCAACCTATGCAGTTTGTGTGGCTTGAGGGGCTTGAGATACTTGAGCTACTTGAGTAGCTTGGGTGGCTTGTTGTTGTTGTAATAAGGCTTGAGCTTGAGCAACCTGTTGTGCTTGTAGTGTGGCTTGGGCTACTTGAGCAACTTGAGTGGTTTCCTGATATTGAATTTTCTGAAGCACTTTTTGATAGGAAGCTTGTTGAGTTGCTTGCAACATGATGCTATATTGGTTTGTCATGTTTTATTTTGGTGGTCACAGATTTAGAATGGTGTTTTTTGTTGTGATGAGAGGCACTGTTGTATTGATGATTGGGATTTGTGTAGTGGATGGTGTGATCAATATGATTGGTGCTTTAGAGACCATGTTTTGAGGTATTTGGGGGATGGTAGATGATTTTCTGGTTGCTTGTGTTATTGGGATGGTTTCCATCTATTGTTGTGATATAGATGGCAAGGTCAGAGGATTCAGTATGATGCTTTGATTGATGATCGAGGGGTTGTTTTGAATAAGTGGTGGTAACGGAGGTAACCCCAAACCGAGAGGTGATGTGGATGTTAATGGAAAGGGTGGAAGTGGTGGAAAAGTGAGTGGCACACTCCCTTGGTGAAATGATGAAGATGAAGGGTCAAAGATGCCCCCTATTCCAAATAGCCCACCTTCTCCTTGTGAGGTCATAGGGAGAGAGGTTTGAGGTGTTGCATGAAATGATGATGATGGGTCATTAGGATCTTGATAGGAGAGGGAAAATATGGGTGTAGTAGATTTTGGGCAATAAATTGACCCAATATGGTGTTTGTGTCCAAATATTAATTATTCACAAGGGGGTGTGTTTGTAGTGCATTGAGAAATGTGCTCCCCTTATTAACAATGGGTTGAGTTGGAGCAATGGATCATGTAATTTGCAGGATGGATTGAGTGATGCTTTGAAATGGGGGTGTGGATGAAATTGGGAGTGTGATGTTGGATGCTATGGATATGTTGCTAATATGTGGCTTTCATTGATGTCAATACTATTAGCATTTGGTGTAACAATTGTTGTATATGTTGAGGATATTGAGAAAATTGTAAAAGATAGTGTTCTTTGTTCCCAATGGAACTGTGTAGGTCATGATGGTGTCTTTTTCTATACGTTGTAGATCATCTATCAGAAGTTTTAGAGGTCCACGTGAAGTTTTGAGTATGTTGTGGTCAGACAGTGTTTTGCTGGTCTCTATTAGTATTCCTGAGTGAAGATTGTGTGACTCTAGTTATCTCGATTGGTGAGGATGTTTCTCTATTCTTTCTTGGTGCTCTCAGATGTCTCTAGATCATTCTCTATCTTTGCGATACATCCACATTAATTTGTGAGCTTGTTGTTGAAGATCTTTTCTTGCGCATGTTTTATTTTTTATATTTTTGGCCAATATGTTGGTGGTAGCATGTTGTGGATCTTTGAGGTGAAATTAATTAAAGTCTTTCCATATTGGAGATGTTAATTTGGGTCTCCACTATGTTGTGGTCAACCTTGGTGGATTCACATTAAAATTTTATTTGTAAATCTAGGCCAACATTGCAAATATATTTTATTTTCTTGGCCAATGAAGTTGTGATGGAATCTCATGTAGTGGATATATAAGGGTGATTAATTCATTGATGAAGATGATGCTTCATGTGCTCCCATGTGTGTATGTGTGAATATCATTCGACTACAAAGCAGAGTGTGAAGAAGTGTTGAGATTAATTGGAACTATAATTAGGCTTATGCAAAAGTTATTTTCTTAGTTCATACCCTCCAGATTCTTAATCCAACTCTGTTGGGAAGTGAGCCCCTTTTGTAATTGAGTAGTGAGCTCTAGGAAGTGTGTATGAATGCATGTGAATTCCCCTTGTTATTTTCCATTATACTTTTAGTAGAGTATAATCTTGTCGACTAACATCCAACATGGTTTTTCCCATAACATGGTTTCCATGTAAAAAAATCTTGGTGTTCTTTGTCTCTCTGATGTGTTAATTGCTTATTCATTAGATATGAGATTAAAGTTAAGTTAGGTTAGAAAAGTTTAAATTTCTATGAAAACTGATTCACCCCCCCTCTTAGTTATATGTCCTTGTTTTGCAAACAATTGGTATTAGAGCCTATTCCTCTAAAGAAGCCTAATAGCTTGAGGTGATTTGGGATGGAAACATTCAAAAAGGATAGTCCTAGATTTTATGGCACTAACTATTCACTATGGAAGATTAGGATGCAATGTCACTTAAGGTGTATTAGTGAAGCCTTTTGGAAGATCACAAGAGAACCATACACTATTCCTAAGAATGGTCCCTCTTCTTCTAATGAGATCAAAGATGTTG
Organism: Sequoia sempervirens; assembly: GCA_007258455.2. Taxonomy (NCBI): domain Eukaryota; kingdom Viridiplantae; phylum Streptophyta; class Pinopsida; order Cupressales; family Cupressaceae; genus Sequoia; species Sequoia sempervirens. The sequence goes on along the minus strand of VDFB02000003.1, from coordinate 310,554,151 downwards.
AAAGTAATATTAGGGATATTGAAGCTTTGGTGTGTGCCTTAACAGATTCAGAGATGGCTAATGTGGTAGGTCTACAAAAAACTCATGAGATTTGGATGAAACTAGAAACTTTGTATGAAAGAGATGCACAGGTGAAGATGGATAAGCTAAAAAGCTTGAAAGGAAAGTATGAAAATATAAACATGGGTGAAGATGAAAATATCACTTCTTTTATGCAAAGAGTAAATGAGATAGTGATGGGTATTAAATGTGCTAGTGGTTTTGTGGACAAGGATGAAATTGTGGCTAAAGTACTTAGATCCTTGCCTCCCTCCTACAAAATTAAAGTTAATGCTACTGAAGAGTTCAGATTAGTAAACAAGATGAAAAGAGATACTTTGATCAGGAAGCTTGCTGCCTTTGAGATAAGTGAATTTGGTGGGTCTACACTGAAGACTGAATTTGCATTCAAGGCTACTATTTCCAGAAGTAATAGGAAAAGATATAGTATAGGAGAGAGTTCCAAAAAGATATCCAAGTATGATGAAGAATTGAAACAACTTGAAGATAAAGAAAGAGAGGTAGACGAATTGGAAGCACTGATTGCAAAGCAAGAAGGGAGAGGAAAAGGTAAGTATGAAGATGTATTACCTATTAAATGTTTTTCATGTAGTAAAATAGGTCATTTTGCATCAAGATGTCCTGAAAGAGTTCCTAGATCTAAACCTAAGAAGTCAAGATTCGAAAAGAGATGCTACTTTGTTGAAGAAGCAGTAATTGATGATGAGTTTGATAAAGATAATGGTAAAGAAGATGATTGGGATTTCATTGCTACCATTGAAAATAATCCTATGGCTACTGAATCTACTAAAGATGAAAAACATCTTGCAACTCAAGTTGAAGAAAAAGATGAATGGGTCATTGATAGTGGATGCTCACATCATATGATTGGTGATAAAAGAAAATTTGTGATTCTAGAGAAATATGATGATGGGGTTGTAAGATTTGGAGATAACAATGTTGATGTGATTCATGGCAGAGGATCTATTTTCCTTGGTGGTAAGGATAACACTGATGATGTCCTCTATGTTGAAGGCCTGAAGCATAAATTGTTGAGTGTTGGATAGATGGTTCACAAGGGATATGATCTTCAGTTCACAGATGGAAGATGCAACATACATGTTAGTTCTGGGAACATGATTGCAACAAGCAAGAAAAAAAAAGGCAATATTTTTCACTTGAATACTGCTAGTGGAAGTTGTTTAATTGCTCAAGTAGATGAAAGCTAGTTGTGGTGTAGGAGATTGTATCATGTAAACTTTGACAACATTATCAAGATAATTTCTAATCAAGCAGTAAGAGATCTGCCTATATTAGTGAAGCCCTCTAATGTAATCTACAAGGAATGTCAGATGGGAAAAAAAACTAGAGTCTCATTCCAAAGCAAACAATTTCATTCAAATAATTTGTTGGAGCTGCTACATACTGACCTTTGTGGTCCCTCCAGAGTTAGAATTATTCATGGAGAAAGGTATTTTATGTTGGTTATTGATGATTACTATAGAATGATTTGGGTTTCCTTTTTGAGAGAAAAATGTGAAGAACTGGAGAAATTCAAAAGTTTCAAGGCTATGGAAGAAAACGAGAAAGGTCTAAAAATCAAGTGCCTGAGATCTAATAGAGGTGGTTAGTTCATTTCTAAGGAGTTCAATTCTTATTATGAGGAGCATGGAATTAAAAGACAGTTAACTACTCCCCAAACCCCTCAACGGAATGGAGTTGCAGAGAGAAAGAATAGAACAATTTTGGATGCTGCCAGAACCATGATGATGGAAGAAAATGTGTCTCAAATGTATTGGAGTGAAGTGGTAAGCATTGTTGTGTATACCTTGAACTAGGTAAATGTGAATGGAAATTCTGGTAAGACCCCTTATGAGTTATGGTTTGGTCACAAACCTACTGTCAAGTATTTTAAGATCTTTGGAAGCAAGTGTTATATCAGGAGAGATGATGATATAGGAAAATTTGATGCTAGAAGCAATGAAGGGATCTTCCTAGGTTACTCAACTAAGAGAAAGGCCTACTGGTGCTATAACAAAAGACTGAGAAAGATGGTTGAAAGTGCAAATGTCAGAGTTGATGAGGACTTTGTCAAATAATCCATATGAAGAAAACACAAGCCACGAGAAGAACACTTAGACACTGAATCTACTACAGATTATTCCATATGTTTCAGTGAAGCAATCTCAATTTGTTTCAATAAATCAAGCAATCCAGGAAGCTTAGACAAGTGTAGAAGAAAGATCAGAAGAGTCAAAGGTCCAAGTAAGTCCAAAAACTCAAAGATATGTAAATTTGAATCATTTTGAAAGTCAAATAATAGATGAGAGTAAAGGAGTGCAAACCAGAAGAAAAATAGCAGAAGAATATTATCTGATTTCCAAGATTGAACCTAAGAATGTCACTAAAGCCTGTAAAGATGAACACTGGTTGGAAGCTCTGAAGGAAGAGCTGACACAGATTGAGAAGAATGACACATGGCTACTAGTTCTTAGGCCTAAAGACAAAAATGTGATTGGTACTAAGTGGGTATTTAGAAACAAGTTGAATGAAGAAGATGAAGTGGTTTGGAATAAAGCAAGACTGGTATGTAAAGGTTATTCTCAAATGGAAGGTATTGATTTTGAAGAAACCTTTGCCCCTATAGATAGAATTGAAGCTGTGAGATTATTTATTGCTTATGTTGCACACAATAATTATAAAGTCTATCAAATGGATGTGAAGTTTGCATTTTTGAATGGAGAACTAGAGAAGAAGTGTACATTGAACAACCGAATGGATTTCAGCTAACAGATAAGGGAGACATGGTTTGCAGATTGAAGAAAGCTCTATATGGACTTAAGCAAGCCCACAGAGCCTGGTACGCTAGATTGGACAAATATCTACTAAAGCTTGGATTCACTAAAGGTACTATTGATAGCAACTTATACTTCAAGTTAGATCATGATAAGGAGTTGATTATAGAAGTTTTTGTTGATGACATCATTTTTGGAGGTGATGACAATCTATGTATGAAGTTTGCTGATGAGATGAAGAGTGAATTTGAGATGAGCATGATTGGTGAGATGAAGTTCTTTTTGGGATTGAAAATTATACAATTGGACCAAGGGATCTTCATATCTCAATCCAAATATGTGAAAGAACTACTAAAGAAGTTTGGAATGGATGACTCCAAACCTATTGGTACTCCCATGGTGACCGGAAGTAAGTTGACATAGAATGATTATTTTCCAAAGGAAAATCAAACTAGGTATAGGTCAATGATTGGTGGATTGATCTACTTGACATAGACTAGACTAGACATTATGAATATTGTATGTATGGTTGCTCAATTTTAGGTTTATCCAAAGGAATCACATGTTACTGTTGTCAAAAGAGTTTTTAGATATCTAAAAGGAACGGTTGACTTTGGACTTTGGTATCCAAAGGTTGATGATCTCACTTTGTGTGCATACACTAATGCAGATTGGGCTAGTGATGTAGATGACAGGAAAAGTACTAGTGGTGGTGCTTTCTTCCTAGGGAAGAAGCTAGTATCCTAGTTAAGTAAAAAGAAAAACTCAATTTCTCTATCTATGACTGAAGCAGAAAATATTGTTGCTTCCAATAATTGTACTCAAGTGATATGGATGAAATAGATGCTAAGAGATATCAGGGTGATATGTGAAGAGCCTATTGCCATATACTGTGACAACTCAAGTGCAATAAATATCTTAAGGAATCCAATACTACACTCTAAGACTAAACATATATCAATCAAGTTTCATTTCTTGAGGGAAAAAGTGAATGAGAAAGAAGTCAGATTGGAGTATGTTCCTACCAAAGAACAGATTGCAGATATATTTACTAAGCCTTTGTCGAAGGATAGTTTTGAGTATCTTAGAGGAATACTAGGGGTAATTACCCCTCCTGATAAGAACTAAATGATGCATTTTCTTGCATCAATTTGTAAGCTTCATTGCTATATTTTGATTCAGATTGATGTTTTTGTGGCTACTACTCAAGGGGAGTAGTTAGATGTGCAAATATGTGGTTTAGAGTGTGTGCATGGAAAGGTCATTGTTACCTTTTCCATTGATGTCAAAGGGGGAGAAGTGTAACGTGAAAAATCCTCATGGAGGGAAGTTTAGTTGAGAGGAGAAGTGCATAAGAAGTCAGTTTGTTGGGTTGAAGGTATTTTTCACATCATGTGTTGTCATCAATGCCAAAGGGGGAGATTGTTGGATGCTATGGATGTGTTATTGATATGTGGTTTTCATTGATGTCAACACTATTAGCATTGGGTGTATCAATTCTTGTATATGTCGAGGATATTGAGAAAATTGTAAAAGATAGTGTTACGTGTTCCCATTGGAGCTGTGTAGGTCATGATGGTGTCATTCTCTATATGTTGTAGATTAGTTGTTGTGGATTAAAGGGTTTAGTTTTTAGTCTATCTAGATCATCTACCAAAAGTTTTAGAGGTACGCGTGAAGTTTTGAGTGTGTTGTGGTCTAATAATGTTTTGTTGGTCTTTGTCAGTATTCCTGAATGAAGATTGTGTGACTCTAGTTATCTCAGTTGGTGTGGATGTTTCTCTGTTGTTTCTTGGTTCTCTTAAATGTCTCTATATCATTCTCTAGCTTTGTGGTACATCCACATTAATTGGTGAGCTCGTTGTTGAAGATCTTTTCTTGCGCATGTTCATTTTTTCATTTTTTTGGCTGACATGTTGGTGGTAGCATGTTGTGGATCTTTGAGGTGAAATTAATTAAAGTATTTCTGTATTGGGGATGTTAATTTGGGTCTCCACTATGTTGTGGCTGACCTTGGTGGATTCACATTAAAATTTTATTTGTAAATCTGGGCTGACATTGCAAATATATTTTATTTTCTTGGCCAAAAAAGTTGTGATGGAATCTCATGTAGTGGATATATAAGGGCAATTTTTTCATTGATTAATATAATGATTTGTGTGCTCCAATGTGTGTATGTGTGAATATCATTCGATTGCATAGCAGAGTGTGAAGAAGATTGTGTGAAGTATGAAGAAGTGTTGAGCTTAATTGGAAATGTAATAAGGCTTGTGAAGAAGCTATTTTCTTAGTTCATACCCTCTGGATTCTTAATCCAACACTATTGGGAAGTGAGCCTCTTTTGTAATTGATTAGTGAGCTCTAGGTAGTGTGCTTGAATGCATGTGCATTCCCCTTGTTATTTTTCATTATACTTTTAGCAAAGTATAATCTTGTGGACTAACATCCACCATGGTTTTTCCCCTAATAGGGTTTCTGTGTAAAAAATAATTGGCGTTCTTTGTCCCTCTAATGTGTTAATTACTTGTGGTTAATTTCTTATTCATCATATCTGAGATTAAAGTTAAGTTAAGTTAGAAAATTTTAAATTTTTGTGACAACTGATTCAGCCCCCCTCTCAGTTGTCTATCCTTGTTTTTCCAACATGCTAATGATGTTGGGGGCATGAACCCAAGAGGTTGTTCCACAATGGTGCTCACATCATAATGAGAAGGGATTTTAGCCCCTTGTTTTGCTAATTCAAGCATATACTGTGAGGGATGGAACTTCATCATGGCATTGACAATTCTATAATTTTTGAGATTTTGGATCATTACAGTGATCTCATCTTGTGTCATCCCTAAGACACTATTTGTGATGTCTTCCACTTGACCTTCCTCTTGATGATCTTAAGGAAGTGGAAGATTGATTTTGGGATTGCTTTCCCCAATGGGATTGATCTTGGGAAAAGTTTGACTTAGGTCACTCGAAGTTGATGTTTCTTTGTTGGTTTCCATGTTCTTCTTGTGTTGCGATCTAGTTTGCACCATAAAATAGGGATCAATTTTCAAGAATGTAAGAGATAAACCTCTAGCTCTTTAGATTGGTCTAACTTTAGGTGCAAAAGAGAAAATCTAGGATGATTAAGGATCAAAAGGTGATAGTGAAGTATGTGAAAGATGGATGAATGGTGAATGATTGGAACTCTTGAGAAATATTCAAGGAGATGTTTAAACTTTAGGACTTGGATTTGATGTTTTATTTTGATTTGGGATTGGATTTGATTCTATTTTATTTGGATTTAGATAGTGAACTCATAAAATCCAAGAGGTTGGATGTTTTCCTAGAGTAAATTTGTCCACAAGATGCTAATTTAACTAAGTGTGCGAAGAAGGATTCATCTACACACACTGAGCCAAACAAGATGATTTTGATTGATTTGATTTTTTGATTGTGGATAATGAACTCCTAGACCCCAAGATGTTGGATGTTATCAAGGGATAGAATTGTTCACAAGGATTGATAATTTGACTAAATATGTGGAGAAGGATGCATCTACATACATCTAATCAAACAAGATGATTTGGATTTTCTTCAAATGATTTTCCCCAAGTTTAACATGGAGGATTTTTTCAAAATTTTCAAAAGTTGTTGGTGAGAAGATTTTTGGTTTGATTTTTTGAGAGATGGATGAAAGTGATTGTTTTGATCCTAAATGAACCTAAAAAAGACTCTTGTTTACAATACCTCAGTGTTGAAGAACATGCAATACTTCCTATGTGAGATATTCAAATCCTTTGAAAGAGACTTGGATTTTGAAAATAGTAAAATGAGTACAAATTTGTATTGTTTCTTGATGCACATTTGTAAAAGTTAAAGGTCAATCTTTCCCTAAATTCATAAATCATAGACAACCTTTTCTTGTGATCCTTTTGACTAAGCCCTTTGATCTTGGGTTTTTGAATTTTGATCTTTCGAGAAATCATTTGCAGTAACACATTTGTGGGGTCCAATTGTTTCCTAGCTTTGCTTAATGTCTTCTTTTTACCACAAACAATTCTTTGATTAGGTTTCAAACTAGATGTCTAATGTCTAAATTTCTTCTCATCCCACAAAGCCTGTTATGTGGAAATCAAGGAAATCTAGAAAAATGTTCCCTATTGTTGACTTTAGTGAGAAAATGGAGATATAAATTCAAATGCTTAGAAAACTCTAAGGATAGAATCCCTAGGGAAAGCAATAACATTCAAATTTTGTCAAAGGTATTTTCTCCTCTAAAGGGTTTGAAATTTGATGTTCATGTTGAATGTTTGCTTTTCCAATGTTTACGATCAAGCAAAGTGTTTTTTATTCCAATAACATGCACAACCCTATGGATATGAAAGACAGTATTTGTTGAGTTCCCACTTGGATAAATCCAGCTATGCCTACTCTTAGCAAATGATTAGCTGCTTGAATACACAGGCTCCCCCTTACAGTGCATTTGCTTCTCGAGTCAGCCAAGCATCAATACCCATGAAACTCCCATGGCATACTTCTCATCTCTACTAAGAGCCGTAAAAATGTAAGACAACTTCAAAATGACCATTCTTGCACCAACAAATAGATTAAGTATTTTAGCCTTTCTAAAAAAGAGGTTTTAATAGGGGCATTCCATTCATGGGGGATCATCCATGTGGAAAGAGACCATTGCTTCCTTTCTTGTCAAAACAATCCTCATGATACTTTCCTTTCCTCAAGTACCCACACTTATGTATCGATTGGAAGTTGCTTGGCTTTAGCGTATTCTCAGTTGGGTCATTCCCTTGGGTGATTACTTTTTCCCACATTCCAGGCCCTATAAGATAAGAAAAAGAGAGAAAGCATATCCATAGTTCGATCAATCTTCATTGAGAAACAAAGAGAGAACACACACAATAAGTTACACTCACACTTACAAGATTTGTTCAATTTTAGAATCCAACTTGAAGTGTGTAGGAAATCACTTACACAACTTAATATCACCAAAATCCTTTTGATTCTCAAGATCATTGTGAGGCACGAGAGAAGCATATATGTCTTTTAGATGATATTACTTTGGGTAAGTGATTACAAAACATAAAAGCACTTGTTCATTTTAAATCCTTCAAAGCAATAATTTGATTCTTTTTAAATCGCCAAAAGGAGAGATGAAAGTTTTTTTTTCAATTGTTAACCTTAAACAAAATCAAGTAATTTTTCCTAAAGTTCTTTTAAAACCTTTTGTCTTGTTCTTTTTAGAGCCTAAATGAAATTAGTGAGTCTTAAAATGCTTGAAGGGGTAAAGTTCTTAGACTTGGAATTATAATTGCTTCCAAAAGTGTCTAAAGACACTTGATACAATGGATAAATGATGTTATACTTCAAACTCTTCCTTGCTCCTTCCTTGCTTCCACCTACAAAAATTGATTAATCCAAGAAAAATAGAGGCAGAAAACAAGTCAATAGCTCAAAATGATCAAAAGCAAAAAAGGACATGTCAAAATAACTTGAAATTTGATACTTTACCCCACCCCAGCGGTGCAACCCACATATGCATCACAGTTTAAGGAAGTCAATGATGTTTTATAGCACTGCTAGGTCTGACAATGACGCTCTATAGCAGAACAAAGAGCGTGATTGTGGCAGTGTTTTTGTCAGCGGCGTAGTTTAGAATTTGAAAACCTAGCGTCAAAAAAATAGCCTAACATCAGTGTTTGGAAATTTGAATTTCTAGGCAGGAATCCCTCCTCATTGGAGTTTGGAGTTTGCAGCATTGTTGTATGGTACCACTAGAAGGCTAGCATCATTGTATGGCATTGCTGAACTGATAGCAGTGCAATTTCCTATAGACACCAAAAATTGCAAAAAACCACAGAATTTTGTCAAAAAATGTGTTAAGAACTTGAGATTTTCCCTCCTAGCGCCAAAATGTGAACCCCAATCCTTGACCTGCACAAACATAGCATAAAAACACCATATTAGATCCACATGCAAGTTAGAACTAATATTCCCCATGAAATTCATCTACAATGCTCAAAATAGGAAAGAAATGAAGAACAAAACAAGAAAATTAATTAAATCCTATTTAAGCATGCAAAATCTCAATCCCATGGGGGAATTGGTGCCCATTTGATATGGAAATTGGCCCTTTCCCAACTCCTTTGCAAGCTTGATGAAGATTGATCCACTTGATGATGACGAACAATGTGCTTCCTTGATAAAATTTGTAATAACCTATCTATGATGATGGAAAATGCTATGGAAATGATTGAATTTGCTCCAAATGTGAAGATAGTAACTTTGCTCTAAGTTGTTGATCCAAAGTGAGAAGAAAAACCTTCTATTTATAGAAGAACAAGATGGAATAATGAGAAAAATGAAGCAATGTGGGATCATTCAACATCCAATGGCCAAGTGCCACTTGTCAAGATGTGAATGGAGGAAGCTTGAGCACATTTTGATGAATGTGCACAGTAAATGATATTAGGTGGAATTTGAAATTTTTGAAATGACATCTTGGATGGACAAAAGAATGAATTAAATGCCACTTGGCTCAATGCACAAGGACATGTAAGAGGAAATGAATGCCTTGTTGGAAGAACAAATCTATTTGGAGGGATTTTCAAACTTGGAGGAATATTCCCTTTTGATGCCATTTTGAAAGTAATTAAGGATTTTATTAAATCAAAGAAATGATTTATTGGTGCAAGTTGGAAAATCTAGAGGATTTAGGTGATTAGGATTAAATTAATTAGGATTTGATTAATTTAATAGGATATTAGTTGATGTGACCATTTGATTTAGATTTTTGGATTGATTTAAATCAAAATTGTGAGGAATATGATTTAAATTTAATTAAATAAAGGTTTTGATTTATTTAATTAAAGGAGATGATGTTAGATTAAATTAAATACAAACTGATTTAATTTAATAGAATGACTTTAGAGATTTCATTAAATAAAATGAATTATTTAATTAAATAGAGATTACAGGATTAATTAAATAAAATTGATTTATTTAATTAAGGGATGAAAGGTGATGACTAGCTAAGAAGATGATTCAGGATGAAATAATGTTAGTAATCAAGATCAAGTGTGTTAGTATATTTTCCATGTCTATAGAAGGTTCCACCAACACCACCGAGTTACACCAATCGGGGAGAACCAGGTCAGAGTCCTGATGAAGATGCTCACCCACACTGATGAACATAATTCCAAGCTCACATACGATTCGACCATCGGCCTGATAGGGGAAATCATCTCGCCAATAGGGAACCCTTACACTGACAAACTTCACACACTCAACCCTACGTACTAACACCATTGGTCTATCATTGGAACACTAGGTGTAATTACAATGATAGGTCAAGGTTCTACCGATAGAACATGCCAGCCCTTATTTGGTCAAACAAACTCAAAAAGATGATGTAGGATTTCTCTTCACCTTGGATTCTCTTGCATCAGACACCCAAGGTAGATTTGAAGAGTGACTTTGTCACTCATTAGGAGTTAGAGAAAAGCCTAGATGGCTAACCTCTGATTCAGACAACCAAATTGATTCTTCGATTGGCCTTCCTTTCCACTTCACCAGATATTCATTGTATTTCATATTCCTTGTACTTCATCCCACTCAATTGTCTAGGATCTCCTTGACCTCTTCATTTTCTGCTACAAGTGTTGGAACACTCCACTGTGCCTCTTCCAATTCAGGCTCCTTATCTCCTTCGTGATACTCTGTCAGGTCTGAAACATTAAACACAAGTAAGACATGAATCCCACTAGGAAATTCCACCTCATATGCATTTCCTGAGTCATGTTTCTTCAAAATATTACACAGTCCAAATTTCTTCACCTTCAACTTATTGAATGTACCAACTAGGAATCTTTTCTTCCTCAAATGAACCATGACTTCATTTCCAGCTGCAAACTCCTTATGTATTTTTTTTTATTTGTCTTAGTCTTGTATTGTGTATTCATCTTATGAATATGCTTCTTAACTTCTTCATGCACATTCTTGACATGTTTAGAAAAATCCTTTGCTTCTACCCTACATTTCCCTTCCTTATCCATCTTCTTAAGTTTAGTAGTAGTTCTAAAGCTACTTCCATACACGATATGGAATGGTGATCTACTAGCACTTCTATTGACTAGCTTTTTATAAGAAAACTCTGCTTGTGACAAAACCAAATCCCAACTCTTGGGTTTGTCACCTACCAAGCATTGCAATAAGTTACCCAAACTCCTATTCACCACCTTCGTTTGTCCATTTTTTTGTGGATGGTGTGCTAAGATAAAATTAAGGTCAATTTTCAACTTCTTCCACAACATCCTCCAGAAATACCCAAAGAAATTGGTATCTCGGTTTGAAACTATGTTCTTTGGTAAACCATGTAGTCTTACCACCTCCTTGAAAAATAATTTTGCAACATGAACAACATCACTAGTTTTATGACATGGAATGAAGTGTACCATCTTTGAAAATCTATCCACCACCACAAATATGGAGTCATGACCATGCTGTGTCCTTGGAAAACCAAGAATGAAATCCAAGCCGATATCGTCCCATGGCTTCTTAGGTATAGGTAACAGTTGATATAGTCCAATATTCTGACTGGTGCCCTTCACCATTTGATAGACCCTGCAACCCTATACAAACTTCTTCACATCCTATTGTAACTTTGGCCAATAGTAATGTTCACCAACAATGGCAATGGTCTTATCCTAACCAAAATGTCCTACCAATCCACCACTATGCTTTTCTTTGATCAAATTCTCTCTCATGGAACTTTTGGGAATGCACAATGGATTCCTTCTAAACAACATACCATCTTGAATGGTATAGTCCAACTACCTTGTCCTATCCAACATGACAGGCTCCTTGCAAGCTTTCCAAGCTTCTGCAAAATCAGGATCTTTTGCTTGAACCTAACCACTTCCTTGAACCTAACAAGTTTGTGAGTTCCTTGAACCTAACCACTTCCACCTACAATTCAGTTAATAAATTTTTCCTCTTGCTCAAGGTGTCCCGATCATCCACTCTTGTGTTTTAACACAAATGTGTAACTTTGCAAAAATTCCACCCACTTCAAATTCCTTTGGTTCATTTTTCCCTAACTATTCAAATACTATAAAGACTAATGATTAGTAAATAAAACAATTTTTTTTGGAAACAAATAATGTCTCCACTTTTTCAAAGCCTGGACTATGACATAGAATTCCTAATCATAAACAAAATATTTCTTCTTGGCATCATTTATCTTCTCACTAAAATAAGCAATAGGTTTTCCCTCTTGACTCAAAATAGCTCCAATGGCATTTCCACTGGCATCACAGTCTACTTGAAACACTTTATTGAAATATGGGAGTGCCAAAACAGTCTGCTGCATGACCTTCTTCTTCACCAAATCAAAACTCTTTGCTACTCTTGTACTTCATTTGAATTATTTTCTATCCCCTCTCATTGTTTTAGTTAGGGGTGCATAGACATTACTAAATCCTTTAATGAAATTTTAGAAAAAACTAGCTAGACCATGAAAATATATTAGCTCCATAGCGCTCCTTGGCATTGGCCACTCCATAATGGCTTTCACCTTTTTTGGATCCATTCTTAGACCCTCTACTGAGATAGCAAATCCCAGATACACTAGTTCATGTTTCACAAAACTATACTTCTTCAAGTTGATCAAAAACTTCTCCTCTCTCAGCTTCTCGAAAACCTCTCGAATGTGCATCAAGTGTTGCTCTAATGTCTTACTAAAAATCCAAATGTCATCTAAGTACACAATGGAAAACTTATCCGGAAATTCTTTCAATACCTCATTCATGAGCCTCATGAATTTGTTGGGTGCATTGGTCAACCCAAAAGACATGATTAACCACTCGTACAAGCCTCTTCTTTGGTATTGAAATTTTTCTTCCATTTATCTCCTTCCATTATCTCATCCATTCTTGGCAAGGGAAATCGATACTTGATTGTGATCTTGTTGATGACTCTTCAATCAATAAAAATTCACCATTCTCCATCCTTATTAGGTGCTAGTACTGCAGGTACCACAAATGGAATCAAACTCTCTCTAATCAATCCCTTTCACATCAAATCCTACACTTGTCTATTCAATTCTTCACTCTCCACTAGAGTCATTCAATGGGCTACCTTGTTTGGAAAACTGGCTCCAAGAATCAGATCCATTTGATGACTAATCTTTCTAATGGGTGGTAATCCCTTAGGAACATTATCAGAAATAATACTCTAGAATTCATCCAACAAACCATGCACTTCTATAGGTACTTCACTACTAGCTTCCTTTTCAGCTCTTGGAATTAATGCAAAACACATGTGTTGATGTCTCATACCTTCCAAGAATTTGCTTCTATTAACCAAACAAATTCATGCATTTCTGCATACCTTCTCATCTGCTTCCTTTAGAGGATTCAACTTATGTCAAACTCCATCCTTCGTTAATGAATAAGTATTCACATGTCCATCATGTATTGGTCACCGATCAAACTACCATGGTCGACTCAAGAACATGTGACAAGCATCCATGGGTAGCACATCACACAAAACCTCATCCTTTTAGTTACCAATTTTGAATTTTACCAGGCACTATTCACTAATAGGACCTTTGATCCTTCTACAACCATACAATCTGACATAGACTCAAGTGCCTTCTCTCCAATTGCAATTTGGTGACCATTTCTTTCGACAATAGATTGTCAGTGCTACCTTTGTCAATGATGATATTGCAGACCTTGCCTTCACATTTACAATAGGTGAGAAATAAATTATTTCACTGGTCATGCTCCTTCTCTTCATTCACCAAGGCCCTTCTAACCACCAGGGACTCACCTCTTTCTGCATCTTTAGAATATGAAGATCAAGTATCTTCATCTACATGGGCTACTCATGCCTTGCCTTTAGGCCTCTTGTTTTCCTTCTCTTGGTGTTGTGGGCACTCATATGCCTTATGCCCCTCTTCACCACATTGGAAACATGTTCCTTTGAAACCTCCTCTTCCTAGTCTATGCCTAGACCTTCCTCAACCTCTTCGATCTCCACTATTCTGATCACAAGGCTAATATGAGCCATCTCTTTGTTGACCTTAATTGGTATTGGATCCTTCATCCTTCTTATGATCACCACCTCGACCTCCATATGTCCATTTACCAGTCTTTCCACCTCAACCTCCTCCTCTTCGCTTGCTTTCAAACCTCTTGTTCAGTCACTCTTCAACCTTTAGAGAGAACTGATAAGAGTCCTCTATACTAGGCTTCAGCCCATTGATGTATTGAGAAACCTTCTCTTTGTTCACCTCAGAATGTCTGATTTTAATCAGAACCTTGTGAAATTCTTCAGTGTATTCTTTCATTGTCCTTGTTCCTTGTCTCAGACTCTACATTCTCTTTAGTAGCTCTATTTCATAATCCACTAGAATGGATTGTTTCTTTAGTTTTTCCACCGTCCTCTCCCATCTAGATTTTTATCTTTTCCTTGTTTTCCTCTTTTGATTTGGACCTTATTCCAAAATATACTAGCATGGCCCTTCAATTTGGTGTTTACAAAATTTACTCTATGAGGGTCTTCAATCTTCTCAAACTCAAAAAATCCCTCCATGTCATTGATCCATTCAATCAATTCTTCAAGATTCAGACTTCCACTAAAATATGTAACCTCCATTTTGGGTCTCTTCCTAATGCTTGAGATTGCTCGTAGCAACCTTCTTTCTTTGAGATCCATTGGATCCTACCCTTCCTCTTCCAATTCTTCTTCCATTCCATCATTACTGTCATATCTTTCCTAGTGTGCTCCTCTTCTTCATAATTCTTCTTGCAAGGCTTGCATCTTCCTTTTGAGGGCTCTTATTTCATCTCTAGGTGGATCTCTTCCTCCACCACCTTGGTCTCTACCTCTTTCATGCTGGGCAAGTCTTGGAGGAATCTTGAACTCAACCCACACTCATAGGTCTTACTGCAAATATCTCACATTCGGTGCTTTGTTATTGAGTTAGGAACTCCTGCTTTGATACCACTTGATGAAGGGTACCCCCCTTACAACCAGAAAAAAAATGCACAAATAGGTTTACACAGTAAAAGAAATGAGCTTTTATTACTGATCACTACATATTATAGAGAACATGCCATTTATTAGATACTTATAGGCATCTACCGAATTGGTAGATCTGAACTTACACTACAGTATGATATCCTATAATTTCTCAATTCTCTACTTGCTCTGACTCTATTCTCCATTCTCTCTCTTTCCCTACACATGTTCTCCCTTGGCCTTTTTATTTATCACAAGATCTGTAGGTTAGCCTTGGTCTCATGTTGTAGTACCATTACTCACCCAATCAGCTTCCAGAATCTTCAAATTGTTATTGTAGACATCGAAAATATACTGATTGACATCATGCATCTGATTCTGACTTACTAACATCGTTTCTTCCTAAATCATCCCTCAATCTAACCATTTAATCAAATTCCACTATCTGATTAAATTCATCAATATTCATCCCTTAATTAAATAAATCATTTTGTCTAATTAAGTCACTTTCTCTTGTTAATTAAATCAATCCACCTGATCTAATTATCCCTATTTAATTAAATAATCAATTTATTTGATTAAATCTCTAAAGCCTATCCATTAAATTAAATAAATTAAAACCTTATTTGATTTAATCTAACATCATCCCTTCTAATTAAATAAATCAAAATCATTATTTAATTAGCCTCTTATCATATTCCTCTCTTATTTGATTTAAATAAACCCATAAATCTAAGTCAAAATAAGTCACATCATCTAATCTCCTGTTAAATTAATTAAACCCTTGATTAATTTAACCTCATTTCATGTCACATCCTCTAGATAATGCAAGTTGCACATGAAAATAGATTTAATTTATTTATTAAATCTCTATTTTCCTCACAAGGCATCTTTTGGAATATTCTCTCAATTTGAATTCAAAAATTCCAAGTCAACATGTACATCCAACAAGGCATTTAATCATCTTACATGTCCTTTGCCTTGAGCCAAGTGAAATTTATTGCATTTTCCCTTCCCTCTTACATGTCATTTCAACAAATTTGAATTTCAAATATTGGCATTTATTGGCACAAACCCCAAATCTTGCACATCCATCATCCATTCATAGCTTGACAAGTGGCACCATATCATTGGATGAATGTTAGTCCCACATTGCTCAAATTGTACATTCATCCATCTTGAAATCCTATAAATGAAGAGCTCCTCTCCTCATTTGAACATCCACAAACATTGCAAAGTTACCATGCTAAAATACTTAGCCATTTTCATCCATCATTTTAATTCTTAGCTAGAATTTTTGTAGATTTTTGGCTTTCAGTTCTCATCTTCAACACCAAAGTGGATCACTCTCTTCAACATATCAAGATTTCATCATAGGAATTGGGAAAGGGCCAATTTTCACATCAAATTGGCACAAATTCCCCATATGGGATCATGAGTTTGCACATCTAATTAGGATTTTATCTTGTTTTTGGCATTTGTATTGTGTTCTTCACTATTTTCATTCCTAGTTTGATTTGTAAATGGATTTCATGGGGAATCCTTCTTTTAGCTTGTAATTCCTTGTCTAACTCATTTATTCATGTTATTTTACAGGTGCTAGGAAAAGGGTTCGTACATTTGGCACTAGAAGGAGGGCTTGACATCATTATTTCTAACATTTCCTTGAAATTTCTGCATTTTCTTGACACATAGGAAATTCCAACACGGGCTCGTCAGCATCGCTGTTTTAGTACCTCAGGCTTGTCAGTGTCGCTGTTTTAGCACCGTGGGCTCGCGAACGTTGTTGTTTTAGCACCGCTAGACTCATCCCACCAAAAAATTTCAAATTCTTAACTCCATCGCTGGAATCGCCAATCTCCTGAAGTTTTTAAAAAAATCTTAAACTCCGACACTGACACAAACTCCGCCGCTAGGCGAAATTGCGACATAATCAAGCTCTTTGTCCCAACACAGAGTTCTGTTGACTAGTAAGCGGCGCTGTGAGAGTGACACTGGGAGGAAAAATAGTGACGCCTTCATGAGTTGCAAAGTTGGGAGATAGTAAAAAGGAGAATTTAATTTTTTTTAGCACGTGTTTTGATTTATGATTTATTTACTTACTATTTTCTGGTTTTTAACTTCTGTGTTTTTCTAGAATCTGACTGTTTTTCTTCTTTGTAGGTTGGAAATTGAAAGAAAAGGAAGGAGGAGCATGGTGATGATAATTTTTCCAATCAAAGTGTTTTTTAACACTTAAGTGTTTGTTTAACACTTCTCTAAGAATTTTTCATCTTCTTCTTTCTTAGAACACTAGCTTTCATTTGGGTTTAAAAAAGAGTTCTTTTGTTTATTTCTTGCAAAAGGATTAAAAAGAATCTTAAGATCAACAACTTACTAGATTTTTTTTATGGGATTAACAAATTGAACAAATGTATTTTCACTTGTGATTTGGTGCTCTAAAATGAACTCACATATTATTTTGAGGATCTAGAAAGAACAAGTGTAGCTTTGTTTTTTTGTGAGGGCTTACTTAGACTAAAGCCATTGAAAAAGGATGTGCGCGCTTCTCTCATGCTTTATAGTGATCTTGAGAATCAAAAGGTCTTTTTCATGACTCTAGGTTAAGATAAAACAGTCACCTCCACACTTCGATTTGTGCTTAAAATTGAACAAAATCTTGTGCGAGTGTGAGTGGGGACTTTGTTGCGTATATACTCTCTCCTTGTTGCCAACAAGGATTGATTGAGTTACGAATATTGTTCTTCATTCACTTTTGTTTATCTTAGAGGGCCTGCCTTGGGGAAAAATTACTCACCCAAGGGAACGACTCAACCAGTAACACTGAACCCGAGAGTATTTCCAGCCGGGATATAAATGTGGATATTGGAAGAAACACCAATATCACGCGGTTGACTCCGACAAGATGGATTCAAAAGGGGACTCTTGCCACATTGGGTCAACTCCTATGAATGGAAATTCCTTACTAAAACCCATGTGCTAGAATTTTCCAAAATCCTTAATCTATTTGTTGGTGCAAGAACGGTCGTTCTCAAGCCACCCCACACTTTTACGGTCTTCTAGTAGAAATGGAAAGCATGCAATGGGAGTTTCATGGGTGTTGATGCTTGGCTGCCCTGTATAAGTGAGTGTTGTGGAGGGGAGCCAGTGGGGTCAAGCATCTAACCATTTGCTAGAGATAAGCGTAGCTGGACTTGTCCAAGTGGGAATCCAACAAATATTGTCTTACACATCCATAGGATTGTACTTATTCTTGGGTTACAAAATGCATTGCTTGATCGAAAAACATCTCAAAAACAAACACTTAACATCATTTGAATTTCAAACCCTTTTGAGGACAAATACAATTGACTCAATCCATATGTTATTGCTTTCCCTTGGGATTCACATCCTTAAAGGTTTCTAAGCATTGGATTATATCTCAATTTGTCTCCTTAAGTAAACAATAGGAAACCCTTTGCCTTAAGTTCATTAAATTTCCACATAACATATCTTGTGGGGTTTGAGGAAATTAAGACATTGGACATCTTAGTTTCAAAACCTAATTGAAGAAAGTGTTTTTGGTAAAATAAAGACATTAAGCAAAGCTAAGCAAAATGAACCTTCATATGTCTTGAAGACTCCAAATCCCAAAGCACAAATCATTGATTGGAAATCTGAAAATGAATGTTCAAATGAAATCATTTCTTGGTTACAAAGGTCATTAGAAATCATTTGCATGCTCTTCAATACCTATGTCTAAGCAAACAAAGTGTATCTTTTTACGTTAAACTTAGGATCAAAACATATCAAAATCTCTTTTTCATCCATCCTTCAAAACATCAAAAAAAAATTCATCTCATCATCACCTTTTGAAAAAATCTTGAAATCATCCTTGATACTAGGCTTTGTGGCAAAATCAAAATCATCAATATCATTGAGACCAAAATCCTAGAAAACATTAGCAAAAATACCTTTTTCTAGGTATGTGTAGATGCATCCTTTTGCATATACTTAGTCAAAGTTATCAAAATCATCTTGTCTAGCTTAGTGTATGTAGATGAATCCTTCTTCATATGCTTAGTGAAACAATCATCTTGTTTGAATAGGTGTGGGTAGATGCATTCTTCTCCTCACACATATTCAAATTAGCATCCTTTGAACAAAGCTATCCCTTAGATCATCATCAAACATCTTAGGGTCTTTTTATTCATAATCCAAATCAAAATCAAGGACAAAATCTCAAAATCTCAAAATCCAAAATCAAAATCAAAATCCACAAGTCCTACAAGCCTAGTAGCTCATTCAAGATTTATCAAAATCCAAGAACATCCATATCATCCATCACTAACATCATCATCATATCATCACCTTTGATCCTCAAGGCATCCTAAAACTTTATACTTTGGGACATGAAATAATGATTGATCCAAAGAATCAAGAGATTCATCTCCCATATTCTTGAGGATTGATCCTTGTTTTATGGTTCTAACTAGATCTCAATACAAGAAGAGTATGGAAGCCAACAAAGAAACACCCGCTTCGAGCGATCTTAGCCAAAAAAATGCAGAAATGAATCCAGCAGAATCAAGTAATCCATTGACCCTCTCATCATCGCAAAATATGCAAGAAGAAAACCAAGGAGAGGACCTTACTTGGAATGTCTCACGAGGAAATGAAAAAAATGCTTCAAAATCTAAAGAATCATAAAATCATCAACATCATGATGAGACTCAACTCTTCATTATACATGCTTGAACTAGCAAAACAAGGGGCCAAGTTTACTTTAGATTTTGATGTAAGTACTATAGTGGAGACATCCTTTCCACCTATCTCATCCACCATCCCCATTTCATCTACATCCCCATCTCAAAACATCATGCAAAACATTCCACAAATCACAACATTGTTTGCTCTAACCCAACCCAATGTCAACAAGGGAAACACATTCCTCAATGCTCTTCAATCACATCCCCTTGCTAATAATCAAAACATGGACGCAAACACCACCTTGGAATAAAGCATACCCAAAAACCCATTACACAAAAATGTTCCTCTCACATTCCATCACGATCCATCGTCATCGTTCTTTCATGCAACTCCTCAAACACCTCTTCTCACAAATTCACAAGAAGAGGGAGATACATTCGGACCAGGGGGATTATTCGACACCACAACATTTTCAAAACTCACACGCCTCACCTTTCCACCTCTTCTTCCATTGCCATTATCATCCACACCACTCCTTGGTTTAGGGCTCCCTCCCCTACCAAGTGTCAGTCAAACCTACATCCCAACCATCAATCAAAGCATTGTACCAAACACGCAAAATCTATCGTTGATATCGCAACAACAAACGACAAATGCACAAGCAATGGTAATATCATCAAACACACCCCTAACATCACAAAGCATGGTCTCTCAAGGACCAATCACATCAATACCACTATCCAACACCCAAAACATCAACACAACATCATCATCTACCACCATTCCAAATCCACCACCACCCCCACCACCACCAACGTTTACCACATCAAGCCAATACGACGCAAAACTGCAAGCTACTTTTCAAAAAGGATACCAACAAGTTCAAAAACAAAAAGCCGTGCAACAAGCTGCATTACAAGTGCAACAAGTGCAACAAGCCCTAGCTTTATTGTAACAACAACAACAAGAAGCCGCCCAAGCCACACAAGCATTGCAAGCACAAAGGGTTGCTCAAGCACAAATTTTATTGCAACAACAAGCCACACAAGCACAAGTAACACAAGCACAAGCCCAAGCAAAAGCTCAAGTGCAAGCTCAATATCAAGCACAACAAGCACAAGCACAAGCACAACTTCTTGCACAAGTAGCACAAGTGCAAGCATATCAGCAAGCACTAAAGCAATACCAAGAGCAACAATAAGCATTGTGGGAACAACAACAAGCATAACAACAAGCACAAATCCTAGCGCAACAACAACAAGTGTTGTTCATACAAAAGTAAGTAGAAGCCCACTTCGCCTACCAGAACATACCGATACCATCGAACAATGCACCAAACAATCCACCCATCCAACCCATGATTCAAACACCTCAAAACACTTTCATCCCACCCCCTGATCTGCAAAGTGATGTGAGGACTCAACTTATGTTGCTCTCGCAACAAGTGCTCAACCTTCAATCAGGGCGAACAACCAAAACACTAAGCAAATTGTGTCCCTATCCATTCAATAGGAGTTTAGAGATGAAACCATTCCCCAAGGGATCTGAAATCCCCAAATTTGACAAATATCTAGGGATGGGAAACCCTGAAGATCACATTAGGGAATTCTAGGTTCATTGCATGGAGGTCACATATGACGATACTTATCTGATGCAGCTATTTCCTAGAAGCTTGGTAGGTCCCGCTATAGAATGGTTCTCTCACTTACCTTCATGAATTAGAACATTCTAAGAAATCAGGGATGCATTCATTAGGAACTACGCATGTAACATTGCAATGGATGTCAGTCTTGAAGAACTATACACTCTAAAACAAGGAAAGAATGAATCTTTTGCTTCATTCCTTCAATGATGGTGCTCCAAGGCCAATCAGAGTAAGTGGACCATGCTAGAAGAACAACAAGTTTGCACCATCATCGCCAACCTTGAAAGTTTCTTAGCATTTCATCTCAAGGTTCAGGGTATCACTACATATGAACAATTGATCTCCAAGGCACTCAACATTGAAAGAGCCCTTGTAACTCAACCCGCCGAATCAACATCATATCATGAACATCAAAATAATCACCCACCATTGAATTACAATGATAAACCTCATACATGGGCAAGGAACAAGAACATTACTAATGATGGTATCATTGATTCCAAGGTGGTCATTAGTGGTCCACGCCAAAACACACCCACACCGCAAAACCAAAATCAATGCCAAAACACTCATCACACAACATACCAACCCAACAACAATCCAACCATCAATAACCTCAATGATCAAAGAGGACCACCCCAATGCAAAATTTATCCCAAATGAAAATGCGCTATCTTGGGGGAACCATTGGAAGACATAATGAAAAAGTTGATCAATGAAAAACTCATCAAGCCTCCTACATTCGAGAATTACGGAGAACCCGACCTCAAACCCCCTTGGTATAATGAAAATAAACTTTGCGAATTTCATAAAATCAAAGGTCATACCGCAAAAAATTTCTTGAGACTCAAAAATATCATCCAAGATCTCATTGACAAGAAAATCATAAATGTGGAACCACCTACCAAAAATCAAGATCTAAAAATCTACACGAATCCGATGCCAAATCATGGTAACAAAGGCAATAAAATTGATAAAGGGAAGGGAAGTGTAAATCATGTGTACAAAATGACCGTTGCCTTCCTAAATGAAGATTGCATGGTCATCACCATCAAGGGCGCCCACGCCAAAGATTGTGGAGTCACCACAAGAGGCGGAAAAGTCACCATTATATGATCATCCCAACCTAATAGAATCCCTTCATCTAGAGCCGTTCCACATAGCTACAATGTTGTAGAACAACTCAAGAGAATGCGAACACACATATCCATCATGGAGTTGTTAAAAATCTCATCGGCGCATAAGAAGATCCTTGAACAAGCACTAGCCTCATCCATTGTCCCTGCAAATCTCGATGAGGAGCAATTCCAAGCTATGATCGGAAATATCATAACACCTAATCTCCTTACATTCTCTAATTAAGATTTCCCCACCCAACCATCTCATAATCATGCACTTCACTTGGAAGCCATTGTAAACAAGAGAAAAATCAAAAGGGTCCTAGTGGATGGGGGTGCAGGCTTGAACATATGTTCCCTAAGCCTCATCAAGCAGTTGAAAATATCAGAAGATTCCATTGAAAAAGATAAGGGCATCACAATAAGAGCATATGATGACCAAGAAAGAGTGCCTCAGGGCACGATTAAACTCCCTATTCAAGTAGGGCCAATGCTCATGGAAACCATATGTCAGGTCTTGGACCTCGAATTACCATATAATATCCTCCTAGGATGCCCATGGATCCATGCGATGAAAGTCGTAGCATCAACCTTCCACCAGTGTGTGAAATTTACACATAATGGACAAGAGGTCACTTTCCACGGGGATCCCGAACCATTTTCATATTGCAAAAATCTTGAGGCCAAGTATTACAAAATCCCCCAAGTGCCAAAGAATGATGAGGGCCCATCCACACCATATATCAACCCCGCAACTCTCATGTCCACTTCTACGACAGAGACACCCACCATACCCACCATATCCAACATCAAGCTCATCATCCAGGAAGACGGTTGTGGAAGCTACAAATTCCCTAACAATGCTTTTGTGATAGGAGAGTTACCACAATCTCCTAGATCATGGGGACATCCACAAGAGAATCACACTTCCACATCACAAACCTATCCTGAAAACTATCCTGAATTCACAAGATGGGGAGACCTTGGTTATGAGGTTATTGAAGCAGATCCATCTCACATGTTGTATCAAGATGAAAGACTGACAACTAATTTACCAATGGACGAAAGAAGCAAGGGCCTACACATGATGCTTGCAATGGGCTATGATAGAAATCAATGACAGGGAAAAAATGACAATGGGCTCATAATACCTATCATGCCAGAGACGCGACCCATAACAAATCTTGGTCTTGGATGTACCCCTCCAAGAATAACCATACGTGGCCAAAGTCCTCCAGTTAGAATGACTAATGTTTCTCCTTAGCTAGTACTAGTACAAGTACACTCACCAATAGTCACAAGTAGAGAAACACACAACTTTATAATTGAGCCCTATATTAGTAGCAATGACAAAGATATCTTGACTAATCTACCTAGGCTATTCAAAGATACCACCCTGTGTATGATTAGTACCCTATCCTTTGAATCCGATCATCAAAATCATGAGATCTGTTTAGTCTACCCCCAACTGATCGACTATGACCAATGAGGACCACCAGCTCTTGACACATTCGAGAATGATGAGGCACTCTTAGAATTCATGGGATTAAGGGATAACATTCTAGATGGAGATCACAAGGTAGGGTTTATAATGGAGTTAGACACACATGCCTATTATGGGGAAACAATTGAATCCTTCAGTCACAAAAGTGAGAAACTAAGAATCATATCCAAGTCCTTGAGTGAAAACCACACTGTGGCACTCTCTGACAAGAAAATAGTAAAAATAAAGGATGTATCCAATGGTGAGAACCTCTCTGAGGCACCCGAGGATGAAGGATATAATCTTCCTTTAAGAGCTATTCATCAAGAGAAGTCAGCAGTCTTGGCTGAAAAGTGCAATCCAGTCAACCTAGGAACAGAGGTGGTCCCGCATATAACATTCTATGTTGAATCACTGTTATTAGAAGAGCAAGAACTCCTAGCAGCATTCCTAAAGGAAAGGAAAATAAACTTCGCATGGAGTTACTCTGACATGCCAGGGCTAGATCCAGAGACAGTGGTCCATCATTTAGCAGTGTATCTAGAAGCAAAGCCGGTCAAACAAAAGCTTCAAAAATACATCCCCAAATCACTTTGTTAGTCAAAATGGAGCTCAAAAAGTTGTTAGATGTAGGATTTATCCGACCAATTGATTATCCAGAATGGGTATCAAACTTGGTACCTATTTCAAAGCCTAATGGATGAATTTTCAGGATACAACCTGATTATGATAGCAAAAGAAGATCAACATAAGACGACCTTCACTTGTCCATGGGGGACCTACTATTGGAACATGATGCCATTTGGCCTAAAGAATGCAGGAGCAACCTATCAAAGGGCCATGCCACTAATATTCCATGACATGATTCACAAAATAGTTGAAGACTATGTCGACGACATTCTAGCTAAGTCAAGGAAAAGACAAGATCATAAAGCAACCCTAAGTGCTATCTTTGATAGACTGGAGGAATACAAAGTTAGACTAAATCCCAAGAAGTGCATCTTCATTGTACAATTAGGTAAACTGCTAGGATACATAGTCTCCATGAGGGGTATCAAGGTGGATCCTGCAAAAGTGAAGGAAATCCTTGAGATGGAAGCACCAAAGACATTAAAACAACTGAGAGGCCTCCACAACCGACTTCAATCCATCCGACGATTCATAGCACAACTGGCAGACAAGAAGAACCCATATTCTCACTTACTCCACAAGGGGGTAGCGTATAAATGGGACACAAAATGTGAAGAGGCATTTAACAAAATCAGGGAATATCTACTAACACCACCAGTTTTAATGCCACCTATCCCATGAAAGCCATTAATCTTATATGTATCAGCAACAACAGTAGCCCTTGGAGCTCTCCTAGCTCAGCATGATGAAAACGGAATGGAGAGGGCCATCTACTATATCAGTAGGACAATGGTCGGTCACGAGCTAAATTACTCATTCATCGAGAAATCTTGCCTTGCAGTAGTGTTTGCATCCCAAAAATTCAGACATTACATGTTGGCACACAAGATAAAGCTCATTGCCAAAATTGATCCCCTCAAGTATCTATTATCAAAGGCAATGTTAACTGGAAAAATGGAAAAATGGGTAATGATACTGTCTGAGTATGACATCGAGTATGTAGAGTAGAAAGCCATTAAAGGTCAAGTTATTGCAGATCAACTGGCAGAAGCACCTATGTATTCTGAGAATCCTCTTGTCTTAGAATTTCCAGATGAATCCAATTTCAACATCAACATAGCCGATCACTAGAAACTATACTTCAATGGTTCATACACACAACATGGATTAGGAGCTGGTATCTTCTTCATCACCCCACAAGGGGATTGCATACCAAAGTCATACAAATTGGCATTTTCTTGCACTAACAACATAGCGTAATACAAGGCTTTGACTATAGGCCTAAGGATAGCAGTGCAATGGAATATCATAGCTCTTAAGGTGTATGGGGACTCTCAGTTGATCATAAATCAAGTCAATAATGAATATCAGACTAAGGATGATAAGCTCACTACATACAAGAAATTGGTGGAGACTCTTAAAGAATCTTTCATTGACATAACATTTGAGCAGATTCCAAGAACTAACAATAGAGCAGCAGATGCCATGGCTACAATTGGGTCTCTATTAGACATCCCTCATAATATGACGAAATATGAATTTCTGATTGAGCAGCTTCTCGTTCCCACATTCGAGGTACCAGAATTAGAATTTTTGTGTGAAATTGTTGGTCCAGGTGATCCTTGGTACCATGACATCTATACATATCTTTACATAGAAGTCATACCCGCTAACCTACCATTGAGCCTAAAATGAACCTTTATCAAAAAGCCATCCAAATTTGTCATCCTAGGTGATACCTTATACCGTAGAAACATAAAAGGTACCTTGCTACGTTGTTTAAATGTTGAGGAGGCATTAACCACTCTAACTGAGGTTCATAATGGTATTTTTGGTTCACACTCGAGTGGAATGACCATCGCCAAGAAACTGCTGAGGATGGGGTATTATTGGTGCACAATGGAAAGAGAAGCATAAAATCATGCTAAGAGGTGTCTACAATGTCAACAACATGGGGACCTCATTGATGCTCCAACTCAAGAGCTTCACCCGATTATCACACCATGGCCCTTTTCACAGTGGGGACTTGATCTCATTGGAAAAATCACACCCACCTCATCCAATGGCCATAAGTTCATCATAACTGCAACTGAGTACTTCACAAAGTGGGTGGAAGCCATACCCATGACATATATCACTAGGAAGTAGATCTCAAAATTCATCCTGAACTATCTTATCTACCGTTACAGTGTCCCACAAGCCATTATCTCCTATAATGGGACACCCTTCAAGAACCAGGAGGTTCATGACTTGTGCAAGAAATTCAAAATACAGCATCACTTCTCCACCCCGTACTATCCTCAAGGAAATGGCCAAGCAGAAGCTACGAACAAAACCATCCTCAAAATCCTTAAGAAAATAGTCAATGATGTAGGTCGTGACTAGCATCTGCAACTTAATCCCGCCCTCTGGGCTTATCAAACTAGCATCTGCACACCCACTAGCACCACCCCATTATCCTTGGTCTACGGATCAGAAGCCTTACTCCCCATTGAGATTGAGCTCCCATCCCTCAGAATATCATTGCAAAACCTCATCATTGATGAGGACTACCAAGTATCAAGACTAAGTGAGCTGGAGTTATTGGATCAAAGACACATCGATGCTTTAAATCATCTACAAGTCTATCATAATAGACTCAGACAGAGCTACAACAAAAAAATCAAAAGCAGGACTTTCCAAGTCAAAGAACTAGTCTTAAAATAAAATCAGAAGAATGTCCCGAACCCCAGCAGCAAAGGCAAGTTTGAACCTAATTGGTTAGGACCCTTTGTCATCATAGCAACTTATAAATCAGGGGCATATCAACTATCAACACCTGAAGGGGAACCTCTGCAGGAGCCAATGAATAAATCCCATCTCAAAAAGTTTTATGCATAAATCTTCCAAGGTATAGAACCCAAAAATCCAAAAAAAATCAAAAAAATTCATGAAAAAATGGTTACTTTAGCGAAAACCTGGCAAACAGGCATCTTGGTGACAACAAAAAAATCAAAAAAGAAAAAAAAAATTAAAAAAAAATGGATAAAAAAAAATCGTCCTCTAGTGAAAACCACTTTGGTGGCACTTTGGGAAAGTACCTTGGTGAAAACCTAGAAAACAGGTGCCTTGCGTAAATCAGCACTTTCCATCCACCGGGATCTTTGCGGCTTGTTTGGCATCATCCATCCATTTCACTCCCATCATCCATCGCATTTAGGTCTCCATCCATCACTCATCTACTCACATCTGCACCGTAGCTTGGTCCTATGTTCGTATTATGATTCCTCTTAGTACTACTCGGCGCAATTCTCAAGGTCAGTTTGTCCTACCTTCATCGGAGTAGTCTATTGCATCGCACTGGGGGCACATTCTTATCGGATCGGATTCATGTATGATCTTAAAATCCTCAAAATAAAAAAATCCAAAAAGAAATTGAAAAATCACAAAATCCAAAAACATTAGATAATTAGAAAATCCAAAAACATCCAAAACATATCAAAATCCAAAAACATATCAAAAAGTCATTCAAAACTAAAAAACAAGGTTGTCTTGTTGAACTGCATCATCTCTGAGCTTGAACATAGGCAAGGTTGATCTTTGATCATCCCCCGAGACATTTAGGTTAGTCCTATAGGATTCTGTCATAATAAACTGGCATCTCATCATGTATATCATCATCTGTAAATTGGTTGAGTCACCAGTCGAACTACGTGGTCTCTGCGTGTATAACGTAGGCAAGGCTCATCTTTTGATCAGCCCTCGAGACCCCTAGGATAGGTCTTTAGGTTAGTCTCTTGGTCAAAATCTCAAAAAATCCCCAAAACATTTGAGAAATAAAAAATCAAAGCATTTATAAAAACCTCAAAAAATACCAAAAACAGCCTCAAAACATTACAAAACTCCAAAAACATCCAAATATTAAAAAAAATCCATCTGTCTCATCTTGCTTGCACCCACAATAAACACCACTCATAATAAATTGATCGTAATTATCAACCTTTGGTGAAATAGTCAGAAGCAAGTTTAACAGGTTTAAAAGTGAAAACTCAAAATGTCAAGTCTTACGTCTAAGTCAGTGAGTAAGCAAGTTGGTTATCTCTTCGTATCGGTAACACATCATCTAAAATAGGTCCCATATCAATCATCCCTTATAAGTGAAATGATGTGCCTCCATCCACTAACATGTCCTAGGATGAATCCTTCCTACAATGGGCATTATCTTTTGGCAATAAGTTTTGGTTATCATCTTAGAAAACGCATCCTTTTTCCGTTAGCGGTATTGAAGAGCATCGGTTTGTTTGTTTACTTGGTCTTTATCTTTCGACTTATCTTATTTTGCGCTCATTCCAAGGACGTCTTGATGATATCCCAAAATAGATGATTTAGAGAAATAGGAATGGGGCAATGATCACTATCTTTTGTTTGTTGTGCTTGTTGGACGTTCTTGCAATATAACCTCGGCGAATACTTTCTTTGTTAGGTATGCATGGAAGAGGTCTAGGGAAACTTATTGACTATTACAAGGATAGGTTTACCTTTCTGTGTTTTGGTCTGAGGTGTCTGAAACTTCTAAAATGCATCCTAGCAAGGTTTTTGTATGTCAGGTGTGAACAAGAATACTCCTATCTGATTGTCGAGTCAAAATCCATCACACTGGGTAGAACGCCATCCTGGGTAGCATTCCATAATCATTTTGCATAATCATAAGCAATAGGTATATAAGCATTTAATTCATTAGGCATACATACTTGCATAACATAAAATGACCCTCACAATACGCATCAACATATCACTTTGCATTAACATATCATTGCATCACATACATCATTTAGGATAACATTGATTATTCTAAGCATCTCATAAAACCATTTCATTTGCATCATATCATGACCATCACATCATATTACATACATCCATAAATCATCTCATAATTAAGCATATTCCACACATCATTTGCATATACCATAAATCAAATCATTTCACATATTGCATCAACATAAAATAAACCATCATATAGTTAACATTATTAGTGAGCATAATATAGATCTGTTAGTCATAATCATTGCATAAACATCATTAGAAATGAATGCATCCATAAAACATCATTGCAAAGCATATAAAAATAAACCATCCATGCATAAATAAAGGAACAAATTGCATCACATCAAAATCATCATCAACTCATATATATCATCAATCATATCACTGTCATAATACAAAGAATAAATCAGATCACTGTACACATATATGTCAATAAGTACAAAATGCCCATCAGGATATCAAAAAAAAGAGCCCATAAGGCACAAAAGATACATCATAATATCCTGATCAGGCCCAATCTCCATGAATGTTGCCCTCACCCCTGTCACCGTGACCCTCTAGTGGTCTCTGGCTAGCCCACTCTGAGTACTCTAGGACCCAATCTACTCTAGGTACAGTGTCGTGGTAGGCCCGACGGTATTACTCTATCTCTCGAATAGCATCCTTGTAAGATCGAACCGACACTATACCCTAGGATGTAGAGGCTGTCATGCTCTCAATATGTTGCCTATGGCCTATCTTTGCTACACAGCCTGATCCCTCTCTGCTCTAAGTTGCTCCCTCTCAGCCCGTGCCTGGGACCTCTCGGATGTCACTACCTGAACCTGTGCCTATAACTGTAAAATCAAGACATCCCATGCATCTGCCTGCCCTATTGGCTGTGCCTGTGGCTGCACATGAGGCTGATCCTCACCCTCAGCTCGTGGTGGTGGGACTAGAAGATCCTACTACTGATCCTACATATGGACATCCTCATGACCTGGTGGGGCTGGGGGCACAACTGGTGGATCCTATCGAATCGCAACCCTAGGTCCTCGTCCTCATCCTCTCCCCCTACCTCTGACCCTACGCACCTCTAGATCCTCGCCTGGAATAGTCAACCGAAGAGGTCTAAACCAATCTCTGTAGGTGTGTGTGGTGCTCAGATCTACCAAGCCCTGATCATAAGCCCAGAGTTGGGCCACCAACTGGTGAAATCTATCAACTACCTCCGCAGTAGGAATACCAGGCCCCCATGACACCTATGTCATATTGCATGCAAAGATGGCCACATAGTCGTCATCAGGCCGATCCTGTAGCTCTCTGAATTGACATTGTAAGCACCTAGGCAGATATCTCTGAATCATCGTGTGCTCCCGCCCTTGCATGTATTGATCCTGGCGATAGTAGAAGAGCTGATCTACATCATCAGCCCATTTGAGCCAACCAAGGTATGGACGCCAAGTAAAGATAAGCATCTCGTCTAGGACCCGCCTCCAGTAGGGGATCCCATGCTCGCCAGTGTGTGTGAAGGACACATCGCCTTTGTATAGTGCCACAAGGGCATCCTCTACCTTCATCGGAACTAAAATGACTCATGGACGTAGCACAGAGATGTGCTCCCATGCCCAGATATGCAGAAGTGTCACTCTGACTCCCAGCGCTCTACCATCCATGTATGCGTACTCGTGGAGATCCCTATAAAGTGAAGCCAGAAGGATGGGTCCCCATGCAAATCAAACTGGTCTGTCTCGGACCATCCTCTCCCAGCAGTATCCCCAACCCTAACCGAAATACTGCTCTCATCTGTCTAGGGCAACCAAACCTGAAATAATCACCACAATCGCCCAGTGGAAGGGAGGTGCAATAACCCTGTACCACTCCAGCTTGATCTACCCCTCACAGTAAATAATGTCTCGAGTGGTGAGGACTCTGACGCAGTACTCATGTCCCTCTTCTATATCTTAAATCACCCGTTGATCATGAATCGACAACCACAGAATGTGCCAAACGTCCTCCAAAGTGACTGTCGCCTCACCAATGGGAAGATGAAATGACGATGTCTCACTGTGCCACCTCTCAGCCAACACTGATAGTATCCCCAGGTGTGTACACACGGGCGCAGTGTATTCAATATGCCATAAACCAGTGACTCCCAGTTGGTCCTGGTCTCTGTCGCTCAGGTCCTGTAGGACGCTTGCCAAATCCCTTGATCGGTGCTCCCATGAATAGAGCTCCCTAGGCCCATCCTGCATCAAGAGAAGTCAGCATGTTAATTTTTTTTTGAAAAAATCCTGACCTAACGCTCCAAAATTGCTTCCAGCGGTGCAGTTTGTGATGGCATCGCAGTTTGAGTTTCCTCAAACTCTGATGCTGGACCCTAAATCAAGCCAAAAAGTACTGCTGCGATGCACTTTAGACCCCAGTGTTGCAATTTGCAGGAAAATCTGTCACAGCGCACTTTTCCCAAACTGGCCCATCGAGTCCGAACTGAGCCTGAGCCCAATGGCGGAGTTTCTAAACTCCAAACTGCACTGCTGTAGTACTAAATAGCACCGCAGTGACACAAAAAGGCAATTAGCGATGCACTTTAAACACTGAGCAGCTCTATAATAGCGCCACTGGAGGTGAGCTCTCTTTTAAACATGAAATAAATGCATTAAATGAAAAAATTAAGCTTAGGTAAGGGTCACATACCGGGGTACCGATGCCAGGTGGTCGTTGGTAGGTCCGAACTCGATTCAAAATGTGTAGAGGAAGTTATCATTGCGCTATATCACTGGAGGGTCAGAGCTCAAATCTCAAGATTTTTTAGCAGTGTGTGAAAATGACTTGAAAGTGACTCCTCGGGCCCCTTTTAAGCCTAAAAATTGGGGTTTTTTGACCCTCTAGGGCTGTCTTGCTATGGTTTTGGATGCCTGAACCTATTTTTCTCCATTTGAGGATTTGTTTTCATCATTTTATTGCATTTAGATATGTTTTTAGCCCCCTGGACCCCTTTCAGACTTCTCAGGCACTTGGTCACCTTTTTTTTGCGAGATCACCCAAAAAAATCAAAATTTTCATCCGATCTCTCGAGGGGGCATTATAATGGCATGTTTTCTCTCGCCATGTAGCAATGGGGCAAGTTTTGAAATATCAAATTTTTTTGGCTTTGATCAAGATCGTTTATTCTTTGAACCAACGCAACAAGTGCATTGCTTCAAAGAGGGGCAAAATGTAGACATCGAAAATATACTGATTAACATCGTGCATCTGATCCTGACTTACTAACATCGTTTCTTCCTAAATCATCCCTCGGTCTAACCATTTAATCAAATTCCCCTATCTGATTAAATTCATCAATATTCGTCCCTTAATTAAATAAATCATTTTGTCTAATTAAGTCACTTTCTCTTGTTAATTAAATCAATCCACCTGATCTAATTATCCCTATTTAATTAAATAATCAATTTATTTGATTAAATCTCTAAAGCCTATCCATTAAATTAAATAAATTAAAACCTTATTTGATTTAATCTAACATCATCCCTTCTAATTAAATAAATCTAAATCATTATTTAATTATATCAGTTTAAATAAACACTATCATCACATCATCTATCTCTTGTTAAATTAATTAAACCCTTGATTAATTTAACCTCATCATGTCACATCCTCTAGATAATGCAAGTTGCACATGAAAATAGATTTAATTCATTTATTAAATCTCTATTTTCCTCCAGGGCATCTTTTGGAATATTTTCTCAATTTGAATTCAAAAATTCCAAGTCAACATGTACATCCAACAAGGCAATAAATTCATCTTACATGTCCTTTGCCTTGAGCCAAGTGGAATTTATTGCATTTTCCCTTCCCTCTTACATGTCATTTCAACAAATTTGAATTTCAAATATTGGCATTTATTGGCACAAACCCCAAATCTTGCACATCCATCATCCATTCATAGCTTGACAAGTGGCACCATATCATTAGATGAATGTTAGTCACACATTGCTCAAATTTAGACATTCATCCATCTTGAAATCCTATAAATGAAGAGCTCCTCTCCTCATTTGAACATCCACAAACATTGCAAAGTTACCATGCTAAAATACTTAGCCATTTTCATCCATCATTTTAATTCTTAGCTAGGCTTTTTGCAGATTTTTGGCTTGGAGTTCTCATCTTCATCACCAAAGTGGATCACTCTCTTCAACATATCAAGATTTCATCATAGTAATTGGGAAAGGGCCAATTTTCACATCAAATTGGCACCAATTCCCCCATGGGATCATGAGTTTGCACATCTAATTAGGATTTTATCTTGTTTTTGGCATTTGTATTGTGTTCTTCACTATTTTCATTCCTAGTTTGATTTGTAAATGGATTTCATGGGGAATCCTTCTTTTAGCTTGTAATTCCTTGTCTAACTTGTTTATTCATGTTGTTTTGCAGGTGCTAGGAAAAGGGTTTGTACAGTTACATCACAGTCAACATTGGAAAATAGAATTATATTTCACAATAACGATATGAAATATGCAATATTACTTTGCCACATATCGGCCTCAAGTTCACTTGACTATCAATTGCCACTAACCAGTGCATATCTATCTCCATCGAGATATCACCTAGACTCCCATCCATCTCCCACTGATATCATCATGTCACACCAACACCACATTTTTGCTGCATCAGGGAGACCACAAGTTACCTTCCACTGATATAAAGGAGTCCTCACGATGAATGAAACATACCAAAGAATCCATCTGGCCAACATGGAAATGACATAGAAGGTTCCACTGACGCCACCAAGTTACATCAATCAGAGTATTGTGGACACCCAAGTCAGAGTCCCACCGAAGATGCTCGCCCACACTGATGAACATAACACCAAGCTCATATATGATTGAGCCATTAGCCCAATTGGGGAAATCATCTTGTCAATAGGGAACCCTTATGCCTATGAACTTCACACACTCAACCCCACATACTAACACCATCAGTCTATCATTGGAACAATGGGTGCAGTTACGTTGATAGGTCAAGGTTTCACCGATATAACATGCTAGCCCTTATTTGGTCAAATAAAATCAGAAAGATGATGTAGGATTGGTCTTCGCCCTGGATTCTCCTGCATCACATTCCCTAAAATTGTTTAATTATTAAATGAAATACTTTATCCCTTTCCTCTCCAAATTAAATAAATATACCAATTTATTTAATTTGGTCATTTGGACCACATGAATTAAATCAATTTTACTTCACCATTTTTTTCTCTCCACATGTCACTATCCTCCATTATTCTTCCTTAGTCTAGGTTAACTTAATTAGCCTTTGATTAGGGTGTGCACACCACTAATTGCGGTTAGTTTCACATCCTCTATAATTTTCCACTTCATCTAATCTTGTCATTAGCTTGCCTAATCATTTTCACAATCACTAATCATGATTAATTAATTCCTAACATAAGTCTCTTGCCATTAATGGAATGGGAACTTAAGTCAACCTTCTTAAATGCTTTCTCCTTTTGGAGAAGAAATCCCCCATCCCACAAGGAATCTTAAATTCCTTTTTATCTTCCCAACATGCCAACTTGTAATTTTTAATTCTATGTATTCATTCAAGGCATCCCTTGTGAAATTTTAAATTCCACTTTATCCTTCCCATATCCTTGGAGGAATTAAAAGATAATTTTTATATTTTTAATTCCTCCCTCTATCCCAATGTCCTTACAAGGGGAATTTTTAATTCCACTTATTCTTCCCAATGCTCTTTTCCAAAATCTAGAAGGATTTGACTTATCATATCCTTCCATTATTTGGGGAAGGATAAGACAAGTCAATCCTTTTCCTCTCCCCAAGGTACTTGAAAGTACCTCCACTTGCATGAAATATCATCTCCACATCATCTTGTCCCCTCCACCTAACCTACCACATGTCTCCATCACATGTGTTGAGATGTCTCATAACATCTCAACCATTGATTTCTAGACCTAGGGTTAATCCTATCCATTCATTCATTCTCTCGAAAGTGGCTAAATATTTAGCCAATTTCATTCAACTTACAACACATGCATTTTTCAACTCACGCACTAAGCTCTCAAGATCTCAAGCTCTCACTATGGCCATTGTTGCACTTTGAAGCTCTCACATTTGCATCCAATCCATTAACATACACTTCCATTGCATCCACCATGTTATAAAAATCATTCTAGTGTAGGTTACATGATATTATCTTGTCAAAAGAGTAAACATCTTCAAATCAACGAAGGGCCAACTAACTTCATCAAATTTGAACAAGGTATAATATTGTGTTTAGTCTTAATTCTTATTTAAATTTTAACTCTAAGGCCAATATTGAGGTGTTGTTTTGATTTCTCCTTTGCATTTGATTTTCATTTACATAGTTAGGTAGGAATAACACTGCACATATTTCTAGCACACTTGGTGGGAGCCACATCATGGGTCTATTTTATGTTTTTTGTTGTTTTATATTTTGCGTGATTGGAATTTTTGAGACATAGAGGCGAATCCACCCAATGGGCGATTCCACCCCCTTAACGGGAAAATATGCATTTGGCCTCTAACATCACATATCCAAAGGGACGATTCTGCATCATAGCCAATTCTATTGTGTTGATGGGCGATTCTTCTTGAATCTACATAGTCGATTATGTGGCTTATTACAAGGATAATTATGTCCTCCAGATAGGGAACTATGTGGTAAACTTGAATCTAATTTTTTTTTTCTGTTAAAGCTTTTTTGTGGCTTTGGGTTTGATACTAACTAGATAAATTTTTTGGTTGTGCCTATTTTGGTAACTAAAAATTTGTGCAACTTCTCATTTATCAAAGATCGGAGCATAAAAACCTCTAACTTATTTGGTGCAGGATGAATGTTCAAAGATTTAAAATAGCTTGTTTTCCCAAACTAACTAGGCATAAGTAGATTTAATTAAAGGGTCAAATATTTTTTTGTTATTTTTTGGAGTTACTAATGACATATGCTCTCCACTTGCAGTGTACGGTGAACCTGGGGATCAAATATTGCAATTAAATCAAGTCCATTTGTGTTTACCTAGTAGGTGTTAGTTTTGTGGGTATGCTCTCCACTTGCACTATGTGGGAGCTTGGGGATTAGAAACACCTAACACTTCCTTCCCTTTAGGAGGCTTGCTTGGGAATTTCATCACCCCAAGGGATGACCTCAACCATGTGGACCAGTGGGGTATATAAAGGGGGGATAACTAAAGTTGTACTCCAATCCAATCATGTTGTGTCTGGTGGATAACTGATACTAGGGTGATTCCTAGTTAGGTGATAAGGGTTGGTCCAAGTTTTTAGTACCTTCGCTTAGGCTCCCAAACCATGCTTGTGATGGGTTGGTGTTCATGGACATGCCTCACACACCCTCCTGATGTATCTAGGACTCCCTATTTCACCTGTTAAGCCTAGATAAGACCCATGTTCAATCACGACTTGGTGTAGTGCAAGGGATGCACATCGTACCCAAAATACTTTTACACCCACCATTTGGCTCCTTTGAGTAGAGATAGAAATCCTCAGCTTTACATAAGCTACATGTAGCTTTCCAAGGACAAGGTGATTGGGTTATCCTTCCATTATAGGAGGCCCCTAGCTATCCACTCAAGAAAAAATGAGAGTGCATACACCTATTTTGGGTGTCCCTACACTTGAGTTAAGGAGATTCCTAGTGTGGGCTACATCAGGTTTGTAAATCCTTACTACTAATTTTAGGCTTGTGAAAGTGCTTGGAGTGTTTTCTTATGCTATACTAATGCATACTGAGTCTTGATTCCATCCTACCTATTTTCTATTATTTGTTGTTTTCTCAGAGTCCTTTGCTAGTTTTTCTACCTCAGAGGTGATTTTGCTTCTCATAGAGGTGGATACACACTCTAGAAAGGCGATCTCACCCTCACAGGTGAATTTGTGTTAATCATCAGTCTAGTCCTTATTAGTCATATTTCTCCCAATAGGTGATTTTGTCTCCTTGAGAGGTGAACCAAGTTGTCCTTGTCTAGACCCCCAATAGGCGATTCCATCTCCTACAGACATAAATTCGCTCCACTATGTCTATATCATCCTCCTAGACATGTGATTTCATTCCCTAGATAGGTGAATCCATTTTCCCAAGTTTGTACTAAGTCTTCCCTCAATAGGTGATTCTATCTCCTATAGAGGAAAATATACTCCACACCATCCATATAGTCTAGATTTGATAAGTGAGTCTATCATCCCACATGTGTACTAAGTATAGGTGATCTCATATCTTGAAGAGACATTTACATGACCTTGTTCGTACACTCCAACTTTGTAGGTGACCTCGTATTCTCAAGTCCATACCGAGACCTTCCTTGATAGGTGATTTTTTCTTCCTGAGATGTGGATATGCTCCATCCATCCATATAGTCAAACATCAATAGGAAATTTTGTTGGAAATATATACCTCAATCATCACAGGCTGTAACCTCTACTAGAGCAAAGTCGGTATGACATCCATCATGTCTGGCCAACTAGCAGCTTTGATACATTGTGATTTGTATAGGTTGTTGTGACCTAGCTTCTGTCTCATTGAACATTCCTATCGCTATGACATTTTGTGTTCATAGTGATCTCTTACTGCCCATGGAGACCTCTGGCCAACAGTCCATTCAATCAGGTGTTGCGGAGAGTCTTGGATGTTTACTATGAGTTCTAGCAATAGCTGAAGTCTCATCGATAGTGTTTGTTGTTTGAAGTCTTCTGGGTAAGTCTTGGAGTTTGGTATGACTTATATCGATAAGGAATGTCTCACCGATGGTATTCACTCAGAGCAGCACAAAGGGTCTTGGTGTGAGGTCTTAGCGATTGGAAAAGGTCTTGCCGAATAGTTGTATGCTTTTGGAGAAACATAAGAGAGCTCGGTGAAACCTTTTGGTGAAAGATATGTCTTGCCGATCATTTAGTGCTCGGTGAAACATATGGATCTCGGAGTAGAGTCTCAGTGAAGGATGATAGTGTTGGCAACTACTGATGGCTTCGGTGTAACTTTATGTATCTCAATGAAACCTCTTGGCGAGTGGTAAGTCTTGCCGATAGGAATGTTGAGATCGTTGTGACTTAGGATATCGATATGTGATCTCACCGAAGAGTGATAGTCTTGCCGAATGGAAAACTCATGTCTATGTGACTTGTGGAGCTTTGGTATGACATCTCAGCGAAAGCGATATGTCTTGGTGACATGGTGAAAGCTAAGCGATGGCTATCAGGACTCAATGTAACATCTTTCCGATAGGTAAACTCTTGGCAATATTGAATATGAAGTCTTTTGGGCATCGGGGAGACACGTATTGTGTCTCACTGACATGCTGATACAGTGTGAAGCCATTTGACTGAGTGAGACTATCCTATGTGGCTCATTATCGACCAATAGGAGAAGCCAAATGGGAACCGTTGGAAGGTAGTCCTTTGTGACAGTTCTGTGAGGAAGTTCGACAGATAGGGAATGCCATGAATATAGTTTGCAGTTGCAAATGCTCGATGGTTAGATGGTTGGTTCGATCAACAAGTGTGTGAATAGTTTGAATTGTATCAGAGTGATTTCTATCTGTGTAAACTATAACGTGATGGTTCCTGTACAAGATTGATCATAGTGAAAGCTATTGTAATATGACATCAGAAAGATAAGTCAGAACATTTGTATGTAATCTCCATTATTGTAATACAAAGTGATTTTGCTTGGTGTGGTGGGTTTTTCTCCCGTAAAGGTTTTCCCACGTAAATTTGGTGTTCATCTGTGTTTTTCTAATTCTCTGTTTCTGATATTTAGTTCATAGTGCATCTTAATTGAACTGTAATTGAAAAATTAAATGTATATCTACATTCTTCCCTGAGCTTTTCACATTTAGGAGAGTTGTTTCTGCATCTAGCTTTCCTTACAAGTGGTATCAGAGCTTGGCCAGTTGTGTTATCCTTGTGGGTACGTTGGGTTTTTTGTGTCAATTCTGTTTAGTGGGAGTCCTGTAGAAGTTTTTCAATTCCTAATTACAGATTGATATGGCTAGCACATCAGGAAAGATTGAAATAGAGAAGTTCAATGGTAGCAATTTTGAGTTGTGGAAACTTAAGATGGAGGATCTCTTAGTAGATCATGACCTTTGGATTGTTGTGTCTAGAGTGAAACCTACATGCATGAAGCAAGAAGATTGGGACCTTGCAGATAGAAATTCTAAGGGGCTGATAAGGATCTATTTGGCAGACTCTGTTCTTCTCAATGTGCATGAAGAGAAGACTGCCTTGTGCTTGTGGAAGAGACTAGCATCTATTTATCATGGGAAGTTTTTGGTGAATAAATTGTTTCTAAGGAATAAGTTGTACTCTTTGAGAATGCAGGAAGGAGGGTTTGTAGCTGATCATTTGAACACATTTAACATGTTGCTTGCTCAGTTAACATCCGTTGGTGTGAAGACTAAAGAAGAGGATCGTTGTATGCTATTATTTTTCTCTTTGCTAGACTCATGGGATCATTTGGTGATGGCTATTGGGAGTACAACATCCAGTTTCAAGATGGAAGATGTTGTTTGTTCTTTTCTATCAGAAGAAATGAGAAGGAAATCTTCTGAGATGGCGAAGGAAGCTCTTGTTGTCAGAGGAAGATCGAAAGAGAAAGGCAAGAAGAAGGAAAAGAAGTCCAAATCAAAATTAGAGGGGAGGTCAAAGTCTCTTGGCAAGAATTCCAAGGTGAAGTGTTGGAACTGTGGGCAACCTAGTCATGTCTGAAAGGATTGTAACAAGGAGAAGAAGAAGAAGAAGAAGAAGAAGAAGTATTCTTCCAACAATGACTCTTCTCATAGTGATGCAGATGCCTTCATTGCAGCCTTGGCTACACAGGCATCAGATGATGTCTGGCTAATTGATTCTGGAGCATCTTTTCACATGACATCTCATAGAGATTGGTTCACAAAGTATGAAGAATATGATGGTGGAAAGGTGTACTTGGCAAGTGATTCAACCTTGGAGATAGTTGGTCGTGGAAGAGTCATAATCCAATTTCCTGATGGCAGAGTAAAGGGAATTAATGATGTTATGCACATACCAGGTCTGGCTCAAAATCTACTGTCTATCAGTAAGCTAAATGATATTGGAGTACAAGTCATGTTCTCTAGAAATGGCTGCAAGATGACTAGAGGTTCAATGGTGTTGGCTAGAGGTGCTCGAATTGGTACCCTGTACAAGTTGGATGCACAGGCTGTTCAATGCAATAGTGTCTCTATAAAGTCACAGAAAGCTACACATGGAGGTAAAGAGGGAAATGTCCCTAATTATGTAAACTCTATGGAAGTAAAACTTCCAACAGAGAAGACTATGATTTGGCATCATAGGCTAGGCCACATTGGAGAGAAATGTTTAAAAACCTTGAAGAACAAAAACATGGTTGAGGGGCTTGAAGATTGTAATCTTGAATTTGAATTTTGTGAACACTGTATATATGGAAAACAACACCATGTTTCATTTTATTCCAGTCCTCATAAATCTTCTGGTTTGCTAGATTATATTCATTCAGATGTATTTGGTTCAGTGGATGTTCCTTCTTTGTCTAAATCAAGATACTATGTGTCGTTCATTGATGAATATTCAAGAAAAGAATTTCTTTATTTTTTGAAAAGCAAATCAGAAGTGTTCAGTTGATTTAAGGAATTTAAGAACCTTGTTGAAAATCAGTCTGGTAGAAAAATAAAATGCTTAAGGACTGATAATGGTGGTGAATTTTGGTCTGATGAATTTGAAAGATACTATAAAGACCATGGGATTAAAAGACATAAGACTACACCTTATACTCCACAGAAAAATGGAGTTGCAGAAAGGTTCAATAGGACAATGATGGAGAGAGCATGAAGTATGCTAAGTAGTGCTGGCTTGGAGGAGAAGTTCTGGGCTGAGGCTGTATCTACTGTATGTTACCTAATTAATCGTTCTCCAAATTCTACTCTTGTTGAGAAAACACCTTTAGAAGCGTGGTCTGGTAAGAAGCCCTCTTTAAGACATATTTGTGTTTTTGGCTGTGAGCCATATGCTTATGTGCCGGATGTGAAAAGATCTAAATTGGAGAACAAGGTTGTCAAATATATTTTTATTGGCTATAGTGCTGTCATAAAAGGATACAAGCTTTGGAATCCTGATACAAAGAAGGTTGTATACAACAGAAGTGTAATCTTTCATGAGTTGAAACCTTCCACTTTGGATCTGCAGTCAGAGACAAATTCAGAAAAAAATAAGGATGTATCTTTAATTCCTCCTACACCAGTGAAAGAGGAATTGAAAATTCAAAATGTACCTGAAATTGAGGAGAGCTCAAGTAGTTCTGAAAGTTCTAAAGAAGAAGAAAAACCTCAGCCTCAACAAGTGAGGAGGTCAACCCATGAAAGAAAACAACCTAATACGTACGGGTTCTCTTTGATAGATTCTACTTGTGCCTATGCTTTGATTTCTAGCACTAATGAGCCTAGGACTATGAAAGAGGCATTTAAAATGTTTGATTCAGACTCTTGGTTGGAAGCCATGAATGAAGAGATGACATCATTGGAAAAGAATGAAACTTGGAGTTTGGTGCCCTTG
Organism: Sequoia sempervirens; assembly: GCA_007258455.2. NCBI lineage: Eukaryota > Viridiplantae > Streptophyta > Pinopsida > Cupressales > Cupressaceae > Sequoia > Sequoia sempervirens. Next base: position 310,512,350 of record VDFB02000003.1, on the reverse strand, counting down.
CCTAAAGGTAGAAAAGCTGTGGGCTGTAAATGGGTATTCAAAAATAAGATTGGTTTGGATGGTAGTGTGGAAAAATATGAAGTGAGATTGGTTACAAAGGGTTATTCCTAGGTAGAGGGAATTGATTATGGGGAAATATTTTCTCCTATAGCTAAGCTAACATCTATCAAATTTCTTTTCACTTGTAGCAGCATATGACTTAGAGGTCGAGCAGATAGATGTGAAAACAACATTTCTTCATGGTGATCTTGAAGAAGAAATCTATATGTCCCAGCCTAAGCACTTTGTTGAGAAAGGTAAAGAGAAACTAGTTTGCAAATTAAAAAAGTCTCTGTATGGGTTAAAGCAGTCACCTAGAATGTGGTACCAAAAATTTGATACTTTTGTATTGTCTTTGGGATTTGTGAGATCAAAATCTGATCATTGTGTTTATTACAAAGCTAAAAGTTATCAAGTGCTTATTATTGCTCTCTATGTTGATGATATGTTGTTCATAGGAAATAGTAAGCTAATGATTTTTGATCTTAAGTCTTAGTTGTCTGCTAAGTTCAAAATGAAAGATCTTGGTGCAGCAAGGTATATTTTGGGGATGAAGATAACTAGGGATAGGAATAGTAGAAAACTTTGGCTCAGTCAGAGTAGGTATATCAAGACTGTTCTAGAGAGATTTTGCATGAATGATTGCAAGCAGCTAGTTGTTCCAGTCTTGTAAGGAATGAAGCTATCTGTTGAAGACTGTCCAAAATCTCCAACTGAGATGGAGGACATGACCAATGCACCCTATGCTAGTGCGGTTGGTAGTCTCATGTATGCAATGGTCTATACAAGGCCAGACATTGCCCAAGCAGTGGGATTTCTTAGTCAGTTTATGGCTAATCCAGGAAGAATGCATTGGGATGCTGTGAAGAGAGTGTTTCGATATTTGAAGGGGACTTTAGATTTTGCTTTGTGTTACCATGGGAACTTGATTGAATCATAGAGGACTCTCAGCATTCGTGGATATGTAGATTCTAATTGGGCAAGGGACATTGACAGCAGGAGGTCCACTAGTGGATATGTTTTCATGTTGAATGGTGGTGCGTGTGAGTTGGATGAGTAAGTTGTAGGTTTTAGTCACTTTGTCCACTACAGAGGCTAAATACATGGCAGCTACTCATGCTTGTAAAGAAGCTATTTGGTTGAAACGTTTGTGTTCTAACATTGGTTTTGATGCAGGGAAAATAACTATTTTTTGTGATAGTCAGAGTGCAATTTGTCTGCAAAGAATCCTACTTTCCATGCCAGGATGAAACATAGATGTACAGTACCACTTTGTATGAGATATGGTGGAGGATGGAAAGGTTAGTTTAGAAAAGGTTGATACTTTGGAGAATGTTACAGATTCATTCACGAAACCAGTGAGCACAGACAAGTTCAAGTGGTGTGCCAGTTTGATGGGTCTTAGTGCCCATGATATTCATTAAGTTTTATTGTGCTCTAGAGGTTCCTATGTGATCTTCATCATGTGGGAGATTGTTGGAAATATATGCCTCAATCATCATAGGCTTTAACCTCTACTGGAGCAAAGTCAGTATGACATCCATCATGTCTGGCCAACTAGCAGCTTTGATACATTGTGATTTGTATAGGTCATTGTGACCTAGCTTTTGTCTCACCAAACATTCCTATCGCCATGACATTTTGTGTTCAATGTGATCTCTTATTGCCTGTGGAGACCTCTGGCTGACAGGCCATTCAATCGGGCGTCGGGGACTTGGATGTTTGCTATGAGTTATAGCGATAGTTGAAGTCTCACCGATAGTGTTTGCTATTTGAAGTCTTCCAGGTAAGTCTTGGAGTTCGGTATAACTTATATCAATAAGGAATGTCTCACCGATAGTATTCACTCAGAGTAGCACAAAGGGTCTTAGTGTGAGGTCTTAGCAATGGGCAAAGGTCTTGCTAAATAGTTGTATGCTTTTGGAGAAACATAAGAGAGCTCGGTGAAACCTTTTGGCAAAAGATATGTCTTGCCGATCATTCGGTGCTCGGTGAAACATATGGATCTTAGAGTAGAGTCATAGCAAAGGACGATAGTCTTGGCGACTGTTGATGGCTTCAATGTAACTTTATGTATCTTGATGAAACCTCTTGGTGAGTGGTAAGTCTTGCCAATAGGAATGTTGAGATTGCTGTGACTTTGGATATCGATATGTGATCTCACCAAAGAGTGATAGTCTTTCTGAATGGAGAAGTCATGTCTATGTGACTTGTGGAGCTTCGGTATGATGTCTCAGCAAAAGCAATATGTCTTGGCAACATGGCGAAAGCTGAGCAATGGCTATCAAGACTTGATGTAACATCTTGTCGATAGGTAAACTCTTGGCGATATTGAATATGAAGTATTTTGGGCATCGGGGAGACACATCTTGTGTCTCACCAACATGCTGATACAGTGTGAAGCCATTTGACTAAGTGAGACTATCCTATGTGGCTTGTTGTCGACCAATAGGAGAAGCCGAATGGGAACCGTTGGAAGGTAGTCTATTGTGACAGTTTTGTGAGGAAGTTCGACAGATAGGGAATGCCATGAATATAGTTTGCAGTTGCAGATGCTCAATGGTTAGATGGTTGGTTCGATCAACAAGTGTGTGAACAGTTTGAATTGTATGAGAGTGATTTCTATTCTATGTAGACTGTAACGTGATGGTTCCTATACAAGATTGATCATAGTGAAAGCTATTGTAATATGACATCAGAAAGATAAGTCAGAACATTTGTATGTAATCTCCATTACTATAATACAAATTGATTTCTCTTGGTGTGGTGGGTTTTTCTCCCATAAAGGTTTTCCCACATAAATCTGGTGTTCATCTGTGTTTGTCTAATTCTCAGTTTCTGATATTTAGTTCATAGTGCATCTTAATTGAACTGTAATTAAAAAATTAAATGTATATTTGCATTCTTCCCTAAGTTTTTGACATTTAGGAGAGTTGTTTATGCATCTAGCTTTCCTTAAAAATTTCATCTTCTTGTGTTTGTACTATCTTCCCTAGAGAGGCATTTATGCTCCTTAGATAGGCAATTGCACTTTCCTGTCCATGTAGTTGATCCATAGGTGATCTCATTGTCCATCTTAATATAGTGATCCTTAGATAGGTGAATCCATGGTACTCAAGGATGATTCTTCTCACATGTCTGTACAATTTTCAGTCCTTTATCTATACTTGTGATCCATCCATCCCTTGTCAGTCCCGGATATGCGATTCTACTTCCTACATATGCGAATCCATGACACTCTTGAGGGGCGAGTCTACTACCTATAGAGGAAAATGCACCTCCCATAGAAAAACATAAGATTGAATCCTCATGACTAATGAAATATTACATTGTTCTAAGAATAGTTTTGTGATCATTACATTTTTAGCATCCTCCAATCTCTCATAATCACCATTTTTGTGCATTCAAATTTTCTAAAAGTTATCAAATCATTCTTTTGATCACATAGCTTCATCTTAGGTCATCCTTAATCCTCAAAGCAATTAACAAACATCCCATTTCAATCCCCTAGATGCCTATTTGAGAGATTTTTATTTGATTTGGCTATTTAATCAGCCTATATCAACATCATCCTTGCTCACTTAGGGACATAATCTGTCCTAAGTTAGTAATCACTTGTGGCCTCATCAATTTGCTTCCATCTAGAGGTGAATTTTTTTCATAATCATCCTTTTACATCATTGTATCCAATCTAGTCCAATCATCTTCATTATTGCAATCATCTAGTTTGCTTGAGATCATTACTCTATCTCAAGTAACAATCCTGTATAAGAGAAAATTTGTACCTCATGTGAAAATTCATTTTTTTCCTTTATCCACCTTAGAAAACCAAGTTCAGAGGCTTAATTCCACCTAATCCCACTGCTTGCATCACAGTTGGTGCTTTTTTTGAGTGTCAGTGGAGGTGTTTCTTTCGGGGATGCCCGGATGGCGTACAGATCTCCACGCGACGTGCTTATGTCCCTGACAGGTTCCTACATTTGGAGCCCGCAGAGGCATTACACTTCCCATTGGGGGTCAATTTCTAATGCCCTCCTTGGCTGACCAACCTGAATATGGTTGTTTCTCTTCATCTCTTCTTCATATTCATCCCTTGAATATGCATTTCATCTCTTCACCACTTCTAGACTTCATTCACAAGCTTCACAAGCTCTCCACAAGCTTTAAACAACTCCTTCACCTTCTCTTCAATCTCTAAACAATTTACACTTCATAGCAGCAACATCAACACTCCACCACTTCAGTAGAGCAAGTGTGGAACAAACACCATTGCAGCAGAGGCTTGAGTTCCTCTCATTTTCTCCCTGATTTTCCTTGAGTGCTCTTGGTGGAGGTGGTAAGCTTTCACTCCTCTCCTCTATTACTTGGTTGAGTAGCATAACATTGTTTTGTAGTGCTTTAAGTGCTTTTACTTCATTTCTACTTTTCTCTCCATCTACTTGGCTGTCCATGGAGGTGGGAACACCAAAACGGGGTCTAACTGAGGTAGGCCCCTATATAGCCACCCAAAAATTTCTCTCTTCCTCTTGTGTGTAGGTTTTGAAGATGTTCGTTTGGTGGAGGCTTCATCACTCGCATGGTCATAAGTATTCCCTTTCTTCTCCTTTATCTTTATCATTTATTCTTTACTTTATCTCAGTTCTATCACTTTCTATTATTTTACTATATTCTATGGTTTTTAGCATTCGAAGTAGAAATGATCATTTAAGCACTTTCTGAGATAAACTTGCTTTTTGGCCCATATGAGACTCCAACGCACCTCTGGGATTCCAACACGCCACACTTTCATCTATTTTCTACACTGACATCCTTTGGTCGAGAGCTTGTCAATTTGTCTAGAAAATATTTGTGACCTACTCTTTTGGATTTTGAAACTTCCACATTGTTCCATTAAGGTAGTATAGGGAATTTCACCCCATGAAGCTCTCTAAATGAAGAGAACTCATGAGTAGCAAATCCCCCTATATTACATTTTGGTGAACCTAACGTGACGAACATTGTTCTTCAATAAACTAGGAATTTATTTACCCCTACTTGGTGAGGTGATAACTTTTGACTCGATGCTCAAAATTCTGAATCATTTGTACCATTGGAAAGGTATCCTAGAGAAATTTTTTAGTGCCAAAAATACTAGTTCCTTTGGTAGTTTAATTTTAGGGACCAACTCAAGTTTTGACCTCAAATTCCACTCTAGCGACCTTCAAAAACGCGATTTACTAGAACATAGAAAATACCAAAAAAATTGTAATGGATTTAATATCTTCTTTTATTAGTTCAGTTTCTAATTTTGTTCAAGATGTTAAAGATGTTCCATTTAATGCATGTGATGGTGACTTGGCTTTACCCATGTCACTTAGTATCTTTGATCCTTCTCATGAAAGTCCTCTTACTTCAGAGTATATTTTGTTGCAAGAAGATGAAATCATTGATACCTTTCTAAATGTTAGTCTGTAGACCTTCTTTTCATTCCAATGCACTCTCTCTTAGAGATGATGCATTTGTGAATGAAGAAACTCCCCTTCATTCTAGTGCACTCCCTTTTGGGGATGATACATTTGTGAATGACGATTCTTATCTATGTTCTAATGCACTCTCTTCTAGAGATGATGCATTAGAGAATGATGAACTTCCTTCCACATCTGATTCTCCTTGGATCAATGTTGAGCATGTTCCTTCAAATAATTATTCCACATTTGATCCTATTTGGATTGATGTTTAGAATATGTATTCAAATAATTATTCTACTAGCAGTGATGATTTTGTAAATGTAGTCTATGTATCTACTGCCTCTCAAAGGCCTAAGAGACTGATCATTTACGTAACTCTAGCTAGTCCTTCTTTTAAAAGGATTTGTTCTATTGATGGTGTTCCATTTGACAGTGGATCTCTTGATCTTTCTATGGATCCCTCTTATAGAGTGGTAGCCCATAATTATGAGAATAGAACGAACAAACAACCAAGTCTTCCTTTAGCTCCTAAACCTACAACTAAAGCACCCAATGATTACGATCTTGTCGAGAAACTCCAAGTTACTTCAACTAAGATCTCACTATAGGACTTGCTTCAGTCTGCTCTAGTTTATCAAGGTATGCTTCAGGAAGCCTTGCAAAATATCCTCTTTCCTTCTTCCACTAGGCCGACAGATGCTGATGTGTTGATGGCGTGTATTTGTGTAGATTCACCAAATATTACATTCTATCTGCAAGAGCTCCTGCCTCCAGAAGTATAGAAGCAAGTGGATCCTCTAATGATTATAATCAACATTAATAAAATTGGCATTAGACATACTCTCATTGGCATTGGTTTGGCACTCAATGTATGTAGCATCGATCTATTGCCTAAGATTAATATTGACTCATCTTTGATTAATGCTTCTTCTATTGCTATTTGTGGGTTTGGTAATGTTGTGTGACAAGCTCTAGGTATGATAATGTTACCTTTGTAGCTTGGACCCGTTACTGTACCTACCCTTGTATATGTTATGGTAGAAAAGTTACCTTATAACCTTCTTCTTGCTAGACTATGGATTCATGCTATGGGTGTAGTCCCATCTACCTTGCATAAATCTATTAAGATCATTGCTAATAATAAGGTAGTCACAGTCATGGCTAACCCTGATGCTATGCACTTGTGTGAGATGGCATCTGTTGTTCAGGCTTTGGTTGTGCCTACTCTTATTCCTTCAGTATCTTCTACCATTTTGATGTTTACTCCAGCAGTACCTACTACAAAGGATACTCTTGAGATAAACATCCCTAAAGAAGATTCCCTTGAAGCAAGAAATCTTAAGTCTACTCCTATCTCTTCTCAAGAGAATGCATTTCTTGGTGATTATTGGGGTTCTCTAGACTTTATAGATTCCTTCATTCAGGAATATAAAGTCAACCTGATCCACTTAGACCTTTTGATAACATCATCTACACCTGTTATCCAAGATGGTCATTCTTCTGCATCGCGGGGAAATGTAGATGCAAGTTGCAATATTCTTAGTGCTAATCCTCCCTCTGAGGAAGATGATTATGCTTCTGCTAAAGGAGATAGTGTTGGAAATCCTGCTAAAAAGGATGATGGTGATCCCATAGAGGGCTATGATCCCCATTGTTGGGACAATGCTCTTTATGAGGATCCTCCTTTTCAAGATTTGCAAACATGTTATGGCCTTGACTTTAAGCTTGTCTCTAAATATGGTTATGAGCATAAAGTTTGTGGGATTAGTGAACAAGGAATTCAAGTCCCTATAGAATTTTTACCCCATAGACATAATTTAGGACTTGGTTGCTCAAATGAATGATCTAAACAAAATCCATGGTTGAGTGACAAGAATTATTCTCAACCTTGTTCTGTTGAAAACATTCTTCCTCCTTTGTCTTCTATCTTCGTGCCTTCTTCTTCTTCTTGTGAGAGGTCAAACCTTTCTCCACAAGAGAAAGGCTTGCTTCCCACTCCTCATCCTTTGTCCAAGCAAGGCATATTTTTTTGTGGCTTCTAAAAGCCCGCTTAATCACTCTTCCTTCTCCCATATGTAATGAAATTCATAAACATGATGAAGGAGACCATCCTTTCTGTGCATACTATCAAGTGTCTGGTCATTCCACTAGTGAATGTAAGGCCTTGAAAGATAAAATACAACAACTTCATGATTCAGATGCCATTGAACTCCTATTTGATTGATGTACCTTCCTTTTCTTTGCATGACAAGTGATATTGAGGTTTACCTCTATCCTACATGTTCTAAGAATCTTGTATAGTTTTCCTCCCCTATATTTTGGGGGTAGTGATAACTTATTTTGGAGATGTGTGTCCTTTTTAATGACCCCCTTTCTTCTCTATGCCTTTCTAATGAAGCATCCCTTGAGTGTACCCATTTTCTCTTTTGAAGGGTTCCCGAGGGACCTCTTTGAAATATTTTCTCTCTCGAATGAATTCTTGGTGTCTAGCTTGGGGGCAGCCCGACTAGACCTATTTCATATCTTCACATCTAGTTTGGGGGCAGCCTAACTAGACCTCACCTTTAAAACAATGCATCCCTTGAGTGGACCCCTCTCCTTTTGAAGGGTTCCCAAGGGACCCCTTTGAAATTTTTACGGTCCACATGACCGACTGCTTTTGACATGTTCTATCTATGGGTACACATGTCGCCACTTTTTAACATGTTCTATCTATGGGTAGACATGTCACCAATTTTGACATGTTCTATCTATGGGTAGAAATGTTGCTACTTTTGACATGTTCTATATGTGGGTAGACATGTCACCAATTTTTGACATGTTCTATCTATGGGTAGACGTGTCACCGATTTTGACATGTTCTATCTACGAGTAGACATGTCACCACTTTTGACATGTTCTATCTATGGGTAGACGTGTCACCACTTCTTGACATGTTTTATCCAAGAATAAACATGTCTCTGATTTTGACTCTGCAGAGTCCACTTCCTTGGAGCTTCCTCTATGCGAGAGATCTTGGGGGTGGCTCCCTTGTAGGTCTGTGGATCTGTAGGGTGCTTTCTTGGGGTTTCCTTCATGTGAGATTTCTTGAAGGATACCTTCCTTGCAGGTCTATGGATCTGTAAGGCACTTTCTTGATTTCCTCCATGTGAGAGATCTTGGGGGATACCTCTCTAAAGGACCAAGAACCTGTAGAGCTCCTTTACATACTTATTTGGGTGATACGGGTTCTCCTCCTTGGGTGGGGTTTTCTTTTATCACCTCCTTTATGGTGTGGGTTCTACTCCTGAGTGGGTTTTTCTTTCACCACACACTTTGTGGTGATACGGGTTCTCCTCCTTTAGAAGGGTTTTCTTTTATCACCTCTTTTGTGATACAAGTTCTTCTCCTCAAGCAGGGTTTGATTTTATCACACACTTACTTTGTGGTGCAAGTTCTACTCCTGAGCGGGTTTTTCTTTCATCACACACTTTGTCCATTTCTATCTTTCTTTTCTCTCTTGTATATACTCGATTGAAGATCTACATCTTCTTCATCCTAAGTATATGCTCTTTCTTTATATTCATAATTTAGCAGAACTATGAAGTCCTCTTTTGAACTTGCACTCAACTTGCACTCTCGAGTTTTCCAGATCATGGTTTGCTTCCTCGATGGTTTAGGTATATGTTTCTAACCCTACTCTTTCTTGATCTACTTTACTAAGCACTCATCAGTGTTCATGCTGGCTAAAAAGGGGGCAAAATGTATAAGAGAAAATTTGCACCACATGTACAAATCCCCTTTTTTCCTTTATCCACCTTAGAAAACCAAGTTCAAAGGATTAATTCCACCTAAGCCCATTGCTTGCATCACACTTGGCTCCTATTTTGAGCGTCAGTGGAGGCATTTCTTTCAGGGACTCCTATGCGGCACGCAGATGTCCACAAGGTGCGCTTATGTCCTTGATAGATTACTGCATCTGGAGCTTGCAGAGGCATTACACTTCCCATTGGGGGTTGATTTGTAATGCCCTCATCGATCGACCGGCCTGAATATGGCCATTTCTCTTCATCTCTTCTTCATATTCATCCCTTGAATAGGCATTTCATCTCTTCACCACTTTTGGACTTCATTCACAAGCTTCACAATCTCTCCACAAGCTTTAAACAAATCCTTCACCTTCTCTTCAATCTCCAAACACTTTACACTTCACAATAGCAACATCAACACTCCACTTTAGTAGAGAAAATGTAGAAAAAACACCATTGCAATTGAGGCTTGATTTCCTCTCATTTTCTCTCCCATTAGCCTTGAGTGCTCTTGGTGGAGGTGGTAAGCTTTCACTCCTCTCCTCTATTACTTAGTTGAGTAGCATAACACTATTTTGTAGTACTTTAAGTTATTTTTACTGCATTTCTACTTTTCTCTCTATCTACTTAGTTGTCCATGGAGGTGGGAACACCAAAATGGGGTCTAACTAAGGTAGGCCCCTATACAGCCACCCAACATTTTCTCTCTTCCTCTTATGTGTAGGTTTTGAATACATTCATTTGGTGGAGGCTTCATTACTCACACAATCATAAGTATTCCCTTTCTTCTCCTTTATCTTTATCTTAGTTCTATCAATTTTTGTTATTTTACTATATTATATGGTTTTGAGCATTCAATGTAGAAGTGTTCATTTAAGAACTTTCTGAGATAAACTCGCTTTCTGGCCTGTACAAGACTTCAGCGTGCCGCGTTGTCATCCATTTTCTGTGTTGACATCCTTTGGCTGAGAGTTTGTCAATTTATCCCAAAAATCTTTGTGACTTGCTCTTTCAGATTCTGAAACTTTCATGTTTTTCCATTGAGGTAGCATAGGGTAGTGCACCCCACGAGGCTCTCTGAATGAAGAGAACTTGTGAGTACCGAATCCCCCTATATTACAAATCCAAACATTATCTATTAAAGCTCTCAATTCGAGCCAATTTAATCCAATCATCAACCAATTCCAATCATCAACCCAATCCAATCAATCAACCAATCATCTTGGTAGTATTTTAATCAATCACCTAGTTTTCATCACTTAGTGCCATCCTAAGAGTTCACAACATCCTCATCATTTGATAATCCACACTTTCATGCCTGTTACCACTTGATCACAGGCCAAAAAGCTAATGGAACAAAAAAATTCATAGGTTGTTCAATCACAGTATCCTCCCAATCTTCCCACTAACGGTGGATCTCAGTAGTCCAATACAAACATTCACCCTCATCCTTCCCTCAAGGAAGGAATGGTTAATCAACCTGATCTCTCCATTGAGGAATATCTTATTAATCCCATGAATGCATAAATGACTGACTTAATCCTTTTCAAGCAATCAGATAAAAGCCTTGATACATTGCTTATGAAGGGTGCTAAACCACCACTTGGGTTTGACATGACACGATACATTAATACCTTACTCCCTCTTAGTCACAGGATCCTCAAAGCTCTCAAGTTCACCCAAACCTATTGATTCCTCAAACTCCTCAAGTTACACCACAAAATACCTGGTATCAACTAGGATTGAATGATGTGTATTATCAAATCCCACCTTCCCCCATTCTGATCTCTATTAGGGGAGAAATTCTTGAATTCCACAATCCACAAGGTCATACATTCATTCCATCTACACCACCTCTCCTACAACATTAGTCAAATCAATCATTAGGGAATGTTAGGGGCACCACATCCAATTTTCTAGTATCTCCCCCCCTCATTTCCCTCTCATCTACATGTGACCACTAACACAACAAACACCACTATTTAATCCTGATCATTCTATCCCACAATAACTACCACAACAACAATTCAGATAATTTGGTCCTCAATAAGTTCCTCAACAACAATTCACAAAATCTGGTCCTCAACAATAATCCACACAATTCAGTCCTCAAAAAATTCCCCAACAACAATCTACCCAATTTGGTCCTCAATAACAATCCACACAACCCCAAGGTAGCCCCACAAACCAACATCAATATCAACTATAACCTCCACATACATATTCCAATCCACCCCCTCATTAATTCAACCACCACCCTTTGTGGAACCTCCTTCGTAGAATTCCTATTACTAACTGCCTCCTCCACCTAACACTCTGAGACAACAATATACCACACTCAATCCCAATTACCAATACACCCAATAGTATTTTCTGTTGAATAGGACAACTGATGGGGGGTGAATCAGTTGTCACAGATTTTAATCTTCAATTCAATTATCAAAACTAATACTTAAATTGCTTAAATGATTAATCATCAAATTCCAATGAAGAAACTCATATCCAATGCATAGACACAATAACACCAGATTTACATGGAAACCCCGATGAGGGAAAAACCATGGTGAGGATTAACTCACACTAGAGAGAATATAAAAACTGATTACAAAAGGCTCATTTCTTGAAATAAGGCTCACTGCTTGAGATAAGGTCTCACTGTCCAGAATAAGGATTCAATGTCCAATAGGGCTATAACTCAGAGGGCTCACTGCTACATAGATACAAAGAAGAAAAAGAAGACTTGTTATAGAGAGACAACAATCCCAATGCAACAAAGAGTTCCACCACAATCCCTTGATCAACTTACATGAATGATAGAGTTCACCTTCTACTCACTGCATCCAGAAACTCAATATTAATCTTCACACTGATCTACCACACACATATCTCACACACACTTTCTGAATAGCATCAAAGTCACATCTACTCTTTCACTTATCTTATTTTCTTTTGTATATTTTTCATTACTAGCTCATCATGTATTTATACTATCTCCAACCTACCTTGAAAAAGGTACAAATTCAGCCATCTAACTTCAAATTCAAATTAGGTCAATGCCAAAATATCCTAGGGTGGAATTAGAATTACGGTGACCCAAAAAAATGCTTCACCAAGACCCAAAATAGATCCAACATGCTTCATCAACTTCGAAGATAGTTCTTAACACACGGTTAGGAAAACTAGTGTAAAACACATAGAACAATTAAGCTCAAAACTTCTAGAAGCCAAAAATATCTTCAAAACATTCAAAACATCTTAACTCTAGAACTGCAAGTCAAAAGAGTTCATCAAAGGGAAATCCAGACCAGCAACTTTTCTCTCAAACCTCAACCAAAACACAAAAACACATAGTTCACAACTCGTGAAATCAACTTGAACTTCACAATGAACCAATAGCCAAAAATCTTAATATAACAACCTTCAATAACCATTACCAACATATCTAAACCATAGAAACATAGGGACAAGTACCAAATCATCATCCTAAGCAACAACTGAATACCTTTAATCTTTCTTTAATACAATTTTCTCAATATCCTCAACATATACAGCCGATAACAACTATTAGATAACTAGTTGACTAGTTGACATCAATGACAACACTTTCATTCTTTTTTCAATTTTTGTAACAATCTCCCCCTTTGTCATTGATGGAAACACATGATGTGAAAAACCATCAAAGACACCATACCAGTTCTGAATATACTTCTCAAGATTTTTTTTTTTACTTCTCCCCATTAGAAGATCATCTACCTCATTACCTACTTTCTTTCATTATCTTTCTCTCCCTCTTCGAAATCAATGGCAAAGGAAAAAAAATATGTTCATTAAATCTTCCTTTGACATGAAAATAGAATACTCACAATGACAACACTTGAAACTACTTGTTCCCTCTAAGAGGTAGCCACCAAAACATCAATCCAAAAAGATAGAACCATAAATCCACTAGACTAATGCATCTCCAAATGCATCTTAGTTTATGAAAGGATGGGAAATAACCCCTAACTTCTCTCAAAGATACTCAAAAGTATCTTTAGGAAGAACCTTTGTAAATAAATGAGCAATTTGATCTTTTGTCAGAACATACTCAAGCTTGAATTCATTCTCCATGACCTTCTCTCACAATAAATGATATCGAATAGATATATGCTTCATCCTCGAGTGCATCATAGGATTCTTCAAAATGTTAATTGTTCTTGTACTATCATAGAAGATAAAAACGGGATCATCATATAGCACTATGATATCTTTCAATGTATGTTTCATCCATAGACCTTGTGTGCAACAAGATGCAACAACAATGTACTCAGATTTAGCAATAGACAAAGAGACTAAATCTTACTTCTTACTCAACCATGCCACCAATGTGCATCCAAGAAATAATGCACCACCACTTGTACTCTTTCTGTCATCTACACTTACGACCCAATCAACATTTGTATATGCACTAAGTGTAAGGTCACTATCTTTAGGATACCATAATCTATAATCCAAAGTTCCATTCAAATATTTGAATGTTCTTTTAACTATAACAACATGTGTTGTCTTTATATCTTCTTGAAATCTAGCCACAAGACAAAATGCATGTATAATATTTGGTCTAGTAGTAGTCAAGTATAGTAGTCCACCAATCATAGATCTATACTTGCTCTGATCAGCCTTAGGTTAATCATCATCTTTACCCAATTTGCAACCAGTCAACATAGGATTACTTACTAGTTTGGAACCATCCATCCCAAACTTCTTCAACATCTCTCTCACATACATAGACTGTGAAATGAAAATTCCATTCTCTTTTTGATTAATCTATAGTCTAAGAAAGAAATTAATCTCCCCAAACATACACATTTCAAATTCTTTTTGCATCTCTTCCACAAACATCTTCCACATCTTTTCATTTCCTCCAAAGATAATATCATCAACATATACAACTACAATCAATATCTTGTCATTTTCAATCTTAAAGTACAAATTATTGTTTGTTGTGCCTTTGTTAAATCTTTTTTGAATCAAATACTTGTATACCAGGCTCTAGGAGCTTTTTTCAATCCATATAAAGCTTTATTCAATCTGCACACCATATATGGTTGATCTATTAACTCAAATCCTTTTGGTTGTTCCATGTAGACTTCTTCTTCCAGCTCACCATTCAAAAATGTTGACTTGACATTGATCTGATAGAATTTGAAATCTTCATAAGCAACTAATGCCAAGAACATCCTTATAGCTTACATTCTTGCTATCGGGGAAAAACTATCCTAAAAATCTATTCCTTCTACTTGTGAGTAGCCTTTACACACAAGCCTCGCTTTGTTTCTGACAAATTCTCCATTCTCATTCAACTTATTTTTGAATACCCATTTTGATCCAATGATATTTTTGTTTGTCGGTCTTGGGACCAATTCCCAAGTCTGATTCTTCTCAATCTGCAAAATTTCTTCTTTAATTTCTTCCTTCCAATGTTCATCTACATAGGCTTCACTTACTATCTTCGGCTCAATCTCAAAGAATAAACACAAATTTACTTCAACAATAGCTTTGCTTCTAGCTAACACACCTTTTGTCTTGTCTCCAATAATTTGATTTTTTGAATGATTCCTTTGTACATATTTCGGTATCCTAGGGGACATCACTAGAGCATCTTCTTCTCTTTCATTTTGTTCATCCTGATTTTCCTGGTCATCTTTATCTTGTTCTTCCACAATTTCTTTTATTCTTGCACAGTCATGTTCATTAGACACATATCCATCAACATCAATAGAATTCTTCATTGTCTCATCAACCTTCACATTCGAGCTCTCTACAATCTTTCTCAGTCTTTTATTGAAACATCTATATTCCTTGCTTTTGGTAGAGTATCCAAGAAATATACCTTCATCACTTCTTGCATCAAACTTTCCCAAGGTTTCTTCATCTCTTTTGATATAGCATTTTCTTTTGAATACCTTGAAATATTTAATTGTAGGAATTCTTCAATGAAATAGCTCATAGGGAGTCTTTGTACTATTTTCTCTTGCTTGAACTCGATTGAACACATATACAATAGTATGAATAGCTTATTTCCAATAAAAATCTAGTAATCCAGCTTTAGTGATCATTGACTTAGCAGCCTCTTGAACTGTTCTATTTTTCCTTTCAACAACTCCATTCTGCTGAGGAGTTCTCAGAGTAGATGACTGTCTATTTATTCCACGCACTTCATAAAACATATTGAACTCATGGGAGGTGAATTCTCCACCTCTATCATATCTTAAGCATTCTATCCTCAAATTCACTTCATTTTCAACCATAGCCTTGAATTACTTGAATCTATCTAATGCATATGATTTCTCTCTAAGAAATATAACCCATGTATATCTAGAATAATCATCAATTAAAAGCATAAAGAACCTTTCACCAAGTAGACTTCACACTCTCATAGGACCACAAAGATCTATATGAACTAAATACAATAATCTAGTAGTAGATTGTTCTCTTGATCTATAATGATTTCTTGCTTGCTTCCCAAACTGACAATTCCTAGAAATAGCATTGATAGGCTTTGTAATTCTTGGTAAATCTCTCATGGCCTAAACAACACTAATCCTTTTCAAGTTATCAAAATTCATGTGACACATACTCCTATACCATAACCAACTATCATTTATGTGAGTCATAAAGTGTCATCCATCAGCACCCTTAAGTTGATAAATATTCCCTTTAGATTTCTTTCTTGTAGCAATCAATATTCTAGATCCTTTATGGATCTCACATTTCTCATCATTAAACACAAGATCATATCCTTTTATGCACATCTGACCAACTCTCAACAAATTATTCCTTAACCCCTTAACATAGTAAACATTGTTAGTATGATGCTTGCCATCAAAACTTAGTGAGCCTATCCCATAGATTTTAGCACCAGTATCATCTCCAAACATAACCAAACCTCCATCATATTTCTCATGCTCTACAAAATCACTCTTATCACTAGTCATGCGATGTGAGCAACCACTATCAACTACCCAAAAATTATTTTCTTGTTTAGCATGTAGGGAAGAGATAACTATGCCTTCATTTTTCTCCTTCTCCTTCTCTAGAGGACTTTCCTTTACCTATTTTTTTGAATTAGTAGAAGTAGGTTCATCCTTAATTTCCAAGAACAAGCATTCATTGTCATTTGAATCTTCATATTTTTAATCTTCATTTGAAATACTAGTATTCTCCTTCACATAGTAAGCTCTGTTGATCTTCTTTCCTTTCTTTTCCTTCTCATATCTTTTTTTATTCCTTTTAGCTCTTTTTAGACACTTTGCAGAATAATGACCTATTTCTCCACAACTAAAGCACTTAAAGGGAAACTTACCTTCATACTTACTAGAGCCTTTTCCCATTCTTCTTACAAAGTTAGCTCTATTTCATGAAAGTTTTTTTCATCTGTATTTTTAGTTTTTGTAGCTTTAAAAGCATTCTCTATTTTGCTTCCATTTCTTAGACTCATCTTCTTCATCTCATAAGATTTCAAATATCCTAACAATAGATCCTTAGTACAAGTCTTATAATCTATAGTCTTATCAATAACACTCACCATCTCACTATAAGCATCAAGAAGAGTTCTGAAAATCTTCTTTACAATCCTGGTTTCATCTATAGTAGCGCCAAGAGATCGCATTCCAGCCACTTCCTCATCCAATATCTTTACATAAGCTTTGACATTTTCATCTTTAAACATATGTATAAGATAAAACTTTGTTTCCAAATTTTGTAATTTTTCCTCTTTAACTCTTTCGTCACCATCGTGTGCTCTTTCTAAATCATCCTAGACTTCCTTAGTTGTCTTCAAATTCTAAACCTTAATCAACTCAAAATGTACCAAACTATTCTTCAAGATGAACTTCACCTTATTATTTGCTTCATGTGCTCTGAATTCTTCAAGTGTACTCAAACCATTAGCCCGAGGAGTGTAGGGATTCTTATTAGCTTTCTCCACATCATATCTGCAATACTCTAGATATTCTTCCATCAATACTTTTTGGATACCATAATTAGTTTCATAAAACCTTGAATAATCAAAGACCATTTTTTTAGCCATCCTAGACCTTCCTGAAGTGGTTAAGCTCTTCAACAAGGAACCAAGCTCTAATACCAATTGTTGAATAGGACAACTAAGAGGGGGGATGAATCAATTGTCACATATTTTAATTTTCAATTCAATTACTAGAACTAATACTTAAACTACTTAACTGATTAATCATCAAATGCTAATGTAGAAAGTCAAATCCAATGCATAGACAAAATAACACCAAATTTACATGGAAAACCCAATGAGGGAAAAACCATGATGAGGATTAACTCACACTATAGAGAATATAAAAACCGATTACAAAAGGCTCACTACCTAAAAAAAAGGCTCACTACCTGAGATAAGGAATCATTGTCCAGAAGGGCTACAACCCGAAGGATTCATTGCCACGAAGATACAAAGAAGGAAAAGATGACTCGTTAGAGAGAGACAACAATCCCAATGCAACAAAGGGTTCCACCACAATCACTTGATCAACTTGCATGAATGATAGAGTTTTCCTTCTACTCACTACATCCAGAAATTCAACATTAAGCTCCACACTAATCTACCACACACATAACTCACACACACTTTATGAATAGCATCAAAATCACGTCTACTCTCACTTATCCTCCTTATTTTCTTTTGTATATTTTTAATTACTAGCTCATCCTATATTTATACTATCTCCATCCTTGAAAAAGGTACAAATTTGGTCATCCAACTTCAAATTCAAATTTGTTCAACACCAAAACATCCTAGGGTGGAATTAGAATGAGGGTGACCCAAACACATGCTTCACTAAGACCCAAAATAGATCCAACACAATTCATCAACTTTGAAGATAGTGCTTAACACATAGTCAGCCAAACCAATGTAAAACACATAGAAGAATTAAGCTCAAAACTTCCAGAAACCAAAATTATCTTCAATGCAATTAGAAAATATTTAACTCTAGAACCGCAAGTAAAAATACTTCATCAAAGGGAAATCTGGACCAAAAAAATTTCTCCCAGCCTTAGCCAAAACACAAAAAAATATAGTTCACAACTAGTGAACACAACTTGAACTTCACAATGAACCAATAGCCAAAAATCTGGATATAGCAACCTTCAACAACCATGACCAAAATATCTAAACCACACAAACATAGGGAAAATTACCAGATCATCATCCTAAGCAACAATTGAATACCTGTAATATTTCTCTAATAATTTTTTTCTCAATATCCTCAACATATATAGCCAACAATAACTAGTAGATAACGAGTTGACCATTTGACATCAATGACAACACTTTCATTCCTTTTTCCATTCTCGCAACAATTTCAACAACACGTATCCTACATCAACCCATAATAGCCCACATCAAATGCATACCAACAATAATCCAATCTGCATCCACCACCATATGTCCCTCAACAAAAACCAACATACAACTACCAATCTAATCCATCATATTATCAACAGGTTCCATCTCAACAACAATTTGCATCATCCTACCATCAACCACTTCCAAACTAAAAACATCCTCCAATCAAAAATTGTTAAAAGGCACAGGAGAATTGAAGGGGGTTGAATTAGTTATCACCAAATTTAACCTCAAAACTTCAACACTTATTAACTTTACAACCACACTGTTCTGTTATTAATTATGAACATGAAATGTAGAGAAAAAAAGTAAAATCAACACAATGAACAACAAATTTTACGTGGAAAACCCAATGAGGGAAAAACCACAGTGAGGATTAACTCACAATATAAAGAGATAGAAAAATCAATTACAAAGGCTCATTGCCCAAAAGAGGACTCACTGTCTAGATACAAAGGCTCACTTCCTACTGTAAGTGTGGAAAATGTAAACTAAATACAATTAAATACACCTCTTCATGAAACATTGTATCAAGATTAATCAACAATTAAACTAATTTAGAACACTGAAAAGCTGAAAGACATCTCATTGTCTCTTATCTCCAAAGATTTATCAAATTACAAAAGCTCTCAGATTTGTAAGCACTGTAACTGTTTAAAATGCCTATCTAGAGAACAAAATGGATGCTAAATGCAATGATGTGATGATTGCTAATGATTTCTAGATGATATGATGCTACTGTAAACTATCCTGACATGAAACCTACTAAATGGAAGCTACAGTAAAAACTAATGGTGTTGTCGTGATATGCAATCTAATAATGCCATGATGCTATGATGATACTAAAATGCTAATGCTTATGATTTTCTTGGTTGCTTGAGTTACTAATTCCTACAGAGTAAGTTTTCATAAAAGATGATAATTCTCGAATGATTTTGATACTTCAGAAGGCTATATATATATATATATATGCATATATATATATATATATATATATATATATATATATGCATTTCCAGCAACAGTTTTTCACTGGGATAACACAACAAAGGCTGAGATTAAATATAGAGATTTTGAATGGTACAAGATGAGAAGGTGGAGCTGATCATGGAGGATTGTTCCTCCCCATGAAAACACCAGGCAAGATGAAAGGAAAAATTTAAGGAAGAAGATTGAGAGGATTTCCTACAGGTTTGTCTGCGAGGATTTTTCCCGTGAATGCCAGTTGCATTAATTAGATTTGAAAAATCTAATTTTATTGGTGAGTGAATAGAGGGATTTGATTTATGCATTTATTTGAATATATTTTATTTATTCAAATTAGCAAAAAGAGATAAATATTTAATAAAAAAAACTATAGAAGTTGTTTATTAAATTAAAATAGAAGGAATAATATAATTAAATTAAAGATTTTAGGATATCTTTATTTAATTAAGAAGAAAATATGATAAGATAATTAAATAATACCAACTATTGAAGTTGTATTTTTAATTTAGGATAGAATTGATGGATAAAGTATAGAAGAAATAATAACGATAATAATTAAATAAAACAAAGTATTTAATTTTGTTTATTTAATTAAGAGGAAAATAATGTGATAAAATAGAAGAATTAATAGTGAAGTTAATATAATTAAATATTTCTATTTATTTACTAAGTAGATGAATTTAGAATTAATTAATCAAATAAATTATATTTAATTAATTAGATTCTCCAGACCATTTTTAGGTGTCTATATTTTTCCCCTCTTTGAAGTGATGTGTTTACGCATTGCTTCAAAGAAAATTTTGTGTTGCTACTGCTAGTATCAACTAAGAAATTTTTTAGAATGCCCCAGACATGTTTTCAGGTGATTGATGGATATATGCCCCCTTGAGAGATAAATTAATGAATTTTTTTATTTTTTTGATTTTTTGGAATTTTTCATAATATTTTAATTTTTTATGATTTTCTGATGATTTGATGTAGATTTGGTGAAGGTTTGATGAAAAAATAATTTATCTCCCAATAATTGATGTAGAAAGTGGTCCTGGATGAATTTCAATTAATCTCCCTTTTAAAAAATTAAATCAATCCCATAAAAATCCCTTTTCAAATAACCTATAAAAGGTTAAAAAGGTCTTTTTCAACTTCATTTGTACATTGTGACCTTTGAAAACTTGTGGGAGAGATACTTGTGCTACGTGGAGGAAGATGTCGATTCCATATCACACCCACTGTTTCGAGCGTGTTCGACGACATCAGCGGCCGGCCATATTCAGACCTCCGGTATGTCCATTATTTTTCCTTGGTTTTCGTGCATTTCTCATTTTTGGTGAATTTTTCAAAATTTTCAATTTAAACTTGTTTTAGCGCTTTTATTTTCTATTTTAGTGCTTTTCAATCCCGTTGTAGCACTTTTAGGGTATGTCTTAGCGCTTCTATACTTTTAGCACTTCCAAGGTATGTTTTAGCTGTCTATAGGTTACATTAGCGCTTTTCAAAGTTTAGCGCTTAGGTTAGCCATTGTAGCGCTTTCGTAAAATGTATTAGTACTTTCATATTTTTAGTGCTTTGATTGGATTTTGTAGTGCTTTTACTCCCTATTGTAGTGTGTTTCAAGTTTTAGCGCTTTTATGAAAAATATTAGTGCGTTGACCAAATAAAATGGTGCTTATGATAAAATGGCACTTTGTTTAGATGTAATAGTGCTTTTATCTGATGAAATGGCACATGTATTTTTTTTAGTGCTTTTAATGTCCTTTTAAGCACATTTAAATCAAAGTGTTGTGAGTTTCGTCAAATTTTTATTTATTTTCTCAATTTTTGATCGTATCAGCTGTTGGTTTGATATGAACAATTTTTCTAATCAAATACATAAATTTTCAATCTCATGATAGGTGAGGTCTGATGTTTGTTTTGATGATAATTATCCTCATGATAGCTGAGGAATAATTAGAATTCACATACCTCATGATAAGCGAGGTTGATTTGATGTCTTGATGATGACCTCATGATAGGTGAGATTGATTTGATGCATTGATGATGACCTCATGATAGGTGAGGTTGATTTGATGCATTGATGATGACCTCATGATAGGTGAGGTTCAATGATGTGTTCTCATGAGATTTGATTAGAATTCTCACTAAGAGCTGACTTGATTTGATATGGTATTTTGATGTTATTTGATGATTGACATGAATTTATTGACTTTGATCTTGTTCTTATAATAGGAGCGATTGGGGAACCTCCAGATTCAAGAGCGTTTCCCCTAGACATTTGATCTCATTCCTAGGTTGGCACAGCCTGAGATGGTTATCATCACACGTTGTGGATTTTCTCCTCTTCTTTCTATGCCCCATATTAGGATTAATCAAGGTTTGTTGACAACTTTAGCCGAGAGGTGGCATAGCAAGCACAACACCTTTCACCTTCCTACTGGCAAGATGATTGTCACCCCAAAGGATGTTTGGCAGATTCTGCAGCTTTCAATTGTTGGAGATGTTTCCATATATGATTTGAGAGAGCAGGGTGGAACTAATTCTCTTCGTAGAGTGTTTCAGGATGATCGTATTGTGGGAGAGTGGATTCCATGGTGTGATATGGTTGATGTATACTCCACTTTGCTGATAGTACTTGCTGGTTTCATTGGCAGATTCCTTAGTCCTGATCGTAGGTCTAAAGGATTCTCAGTTGGTTGGGGCTGATTTTTGGAGAGCATAGTTGTTCATGGCACTCAATTTTCTTGGGGCATGTGTTTGCTTTCCTAGTTATATCATGATTTGTGTTCAGTTGTGTATCTCAATGGTCAGAGTTTATCAGTCGACATTACTTTGCTTTAGGTATGGGCATGGGAGCACATAGCCATCACATGTCTAGTTCTTGTTGGATAGAGGCCACCTATGAGACCTTATGTATTTAGATATGTTGGCCAGCTTATGTAGTCTAAACTAGGTAAGTTAGAGTATTAGAGGAGAGTCATTGATGACATAGAGTCTATGCCATGACATCCCTACCTAGATTGTGATCATTGGGATGATGATGATGTTCAACTACCATTTCTTTGTTAGTTGATGATCCTAATTGGTCATGCTCATCAGGTTTTAGAGAGATTCTTAATTAGACATGTCTACAAATAGTATGGGATGGTACAGGGTATACCCCAAGGTGTCACTCACTATGCTCGTCGATAGTCAGATACAATAGATTGGGGGCCTTATTTGTCATATGCTATGGCAGTTCAGGAGTTTTAGGCTTTATAGCCATTTGTGTGGGACATTTGGCCAGATATTGTCGAGGCTCCTCTTACAGCAAATTATGCTGAGTATTGTGATTTGCATCCATTTCCCCACCTTACCATTCCAGATGAGCCTACCCCATTAGCTACAGAGGAGGATGTTCCCATTGCTCATGGTCAAAGACAGAGGAGAGAGGATGTTGATGTGGTTGGTAAGGTAGATGTCGAGCCTAAGGTTGATGTTGGGGTAGAGGAGGATGTTGGTGGCGAGGAGGATGTTGGTGGAAAGAGTAGTGGAGATGAGAGCAGTGGAGATGAGAGATTTGATAGTGGAGAGGCTGTAGTTGGGTTGGGCCCTACTTTAGATTTTCTTGGTGAGACCATGCCTCATAAGAGGTAGGTTGTGGGAGATGTTTCAGAGTGGCTATGGATAGCAGATCTTTAGGTGCAATTAGAGACTATTCAGGAGTAGCTTCTTCAGACTCAGGGTTTATTAGAGTAGGCTTAGGCTCAAATACAGGTATAGGCTGAGTTGCATGCATATAATCTTTTAGCTGTGCAGGATCAGTTAGTCACATCTCAATCACAGATTACAACATTGATAGCTAAGAGAGATGCGGTGAGACAGACAACTGAGACAGCTCAGGCTTAGGTTACTTCATTGACAGCCAAGAGAGATGTGGCCAGGTTTGCAGTAGAGGGTGTTCAGGCTTCTGCTGATAGATTACAGAGACTGGTAGATGGTACCTCCTTGGCAGATTACATGCAAGAGGTCACTTGCATTGGTGAGGAGATTGAGTTTTATAGAGTGAGGTATTATGACGCAGTGCCTTTTGAGCAGAGAGTGAGCTATGTGAGGTCCCATTTTGCCAGGTCACAATCCAGGACTGTTAGTGCAAGTGTTACCCAGCCTCTACCCAGAGATCCCAAGGATCCCAGTTCCTCTAGTGGTAGGGTTCCTAATTCTGCTATGCCTACACCATCTAGATCCAATAGCAAATGATTGTCTGTGAAGTACTTTGATTATTTTGATATACAACAATTATTGATGTTTTATCTCTCTTCATTTCAGACATCATTGTATACTTGACATTTGTGATTTTGATATATATGAGATGCAGTAGATTCTATGGTCCATTACGTGTTCTATATGATTCTCTAATGGATGCATTTTCTTTTGATTTTCTATATGCTATGTGATGGTTTTATTGTTATGATGGTATACTTTGATATGATATTGTTCTATCTATGATGCAACTAATAGTAATGTATGGATGCATCTTATATGGATACATGATGTATATGGATTTATGATTATGGATTGATGTGTTTAAATGATATACTATATGTGATGTAAATGTAAATATATGGATGAAAATGTGGAATGATACATGATGTAATAAATTGATGGATATTATTATCAAATGGATGAATTTAATGAGTTATGATGATGATGTATTTGAAGGATAATTGAATGATATAGACATATGTATGTTGAAATGTATGAATGATGAAATGATGATGAAAATATTTTGAATATATGTAAATTATTATGATGATGTAACTATATGATCATGATGTTGTTTTTGTAATTGTCAAGTATACTCAGTCTATTAAAAAAAAGATAATTATTTAAGGAATGATTCACCAATTTTTGTAAAAAATACTTTGCAGATGTGACACTATTATGGATGCAGTCTACTTTTACTATGTAAATCTATATGTAAACATAGGCATTTTAACAATACTTTTGTGCTTTTGTATCATCATTGAGCATTAAAATGTTGAAAGTGAGTACATGCATCAATGGTATAATGTAAACCGATGATGACCTGAGTACTACTTTCATGATTTTTGATATTACAAGTGAACACAAGCATCGAGGTATTATTAAACTGAGATGACCTGAGCATTTCTTGCATAAAACAAACAAGAATTAACCACTTTCCTATGTGAATTGGAATGTCATCCATGATACCTTGTAGAGCACTTCCCACAACGATTCACATAGTAATTATGATTAATTCACAAACAACAGACAAAGAAAAATACCATTTCTTCTTCCTGGCTTCTCTAGTTCAATACATCATTGAGTTGCTCCAAAGAAATGATAATAATGATCAAAAGTACAACATATCTTTCATTTGCTTATAGTATTCAATCATTTATTCAAATTAGATCATCCATCCTAATTTTGTGATGTTTTTGTTGTTTTTGAGATTTTGGATCAAACTAACATAAAGACCTATCCTAGGGGCCTTAGGGGCTGATCAAAGATTAGCCTTGCCTACGTTATTCATGTAGAGACCACGTAGTTCGACTGACACAGACTCATGTTTTTGGCTTTTTAAGACCAACTTTTTGACTTGTTTTTGGATTTTCTTTATGATATGGATGTTTCATGTTTTTCTGATGGTGATTGATGTTTCATGTTGGGTTGTGTTTTGATCGCTCTTTTTGTTGCTTTTGTCCATTTTGTTAAGGTCAAGATTTATGTTACCCCCAATGATCTTCAGATGTTGCCCCCAAGCCAGGGTGAGATATGACCATGTGATATGATATGATAATGGATGTAAAATGATGGTAGAAGTAATGACCATGAAATATATCTAAATAGATGGGAGAGATGATTTGAATCACAAATAGCACCTATTTCTAGGTTCTCACTATATGTTTTTATTGCACCTTTTCATTCTTTTTTATTTTATTTTTTTGTATTTTGTTTTTCTAATGTTTGTATTTTGTAGCTTCTTTTCTTTTTTGGATTTTTTAGGATATTTAAGATGAAATGAGATGATATGACTGATTGAAAGAACAAGATGCCCCACAATAGGGGTAATGAAACCATGGATAAATAATAGATCAAAATGAAAGATTCATTGCAAAACATGTCACAGAAGCAACATATCTCTTGTCAAAAGATGATAATGGTTGATTGATTAAGATTCTAGGAATGATTGATTCCATAAGGCATGATGATGATAAGTAATTAGGATCACTGATTCCCCTAAGTATGATAATAATGATGATTGATTGACAAAAGATATGAGGATTGGATAATTTTTTACAGCTAGGCTCAAATATGATTTGCATGATAAGATTGAAGGTTGCAAAGGGACACGATGACATGGATTTTGATAAGCTAGGAGATATGGAATGGAAGAAAGAAAGGATAAAGATAATGAATGGTGATGATCAAGATCAACTAGATAAGATATAGACACAAGGCCCAAGTATTTTTCCCCTATTCCTCATCAAGACCGAGGAAAGGAAGACAGGATGTATTTAGTAAGAATGATGGAATATGGATAAGATGAAAGATATGGTATGGAAGATATGGATAAAGTGTATAGGATAAGATATATGATGTTCAAGAAGATCCTTAAACTTTTCAAGATCAAAGGTGGAAATGTAAGGAATGAGCATAGAAAGGATAATGACCATGAATGATAAGATGGATGAAACTTGTCCCTAAGTGTAGAGTGTAAGAGGAATATGGAAGATAGGATATGGATGATAGGGAGATGGAGGAAGGACTTAAGCATAAAGTTTCACAACCAAATATCCCTTTAATAAACCATGGCAATGGAAATTAGACTCCTAGATGTTGGCAGATTAATGATATGATTGAAGAATCTAAGGACTTATGCAAAGGTTTGGATTAAAGGAGAATGATGGGGCATGAATGTTGGATAATGGATAGGAGGTTGGAAGGCCTATTGATGGATATATGGAAAGGATAGAAAGATCAACATTGGCACACACCTTGAAGGGTGGTGGAGTGTTGGAGGAAAAATGGATGTGGAAGGTGATAGGTTATTAGATGGAAAATTGGAGGAAGCTTGTGGATTAGAAAATTTGGATGCAAATTTATATTTTATTGCATCTATGAGACTTTTAGGAATCCACATGAATTTTGAATTTTTTTTTTCTTTGTGGGCCTTTGTGACCTATGACATTTTTCTTTTTGATTTATGGACCTTTGTGGTCTATGAAAATTGCCTTTTTGCTTTGATGGGCCTTTATGGCCTTTTAGATTTTTCTTTTGATTTTGGATCAAATTTTCTTTTATTTTTGCATGTCTCTTGGAGGAGACATGTTAATCCTCTAATACATGTGGATTTTGACATAGAATATTTTGATATTTGGCACCCAAATTGCTTCCAAGAGCAATGGGAGGGGTGGATTGAGGTGAATGATATGGAGGTATTATGGATGAGTTAATGTGGGTAGAATTTTGAAAGGGCATCAAGGATGTGTGCCTTTGTTGTTCTTGAGAAATAGTATATGGACCTAGGATAGAGGAAAGGTTTGATGTAATAGGATGAGGACCTAGGATAGATATAATTTTTGATGGACCAGGACACTTAGGTGTATAACCAAGGCCATGGTGATATGGGTTTCTTTGAATAGAAAGAGGTTTTGGATACCCTTCTCATGAAGGCCTAATCCTTTTCCTTTGTAATTCATACTTTGACACATTTGTTTACTAAATGGGATATGTATTGTTTGTGAAACAAGATGTGAGTCCATTTTGAGGAGGATATGATATGGATGAGAGGATAGGTGTTGGAAGTAAACCAAAATGGATAAAGGTGGAGGATACCAATTTATAGGTGTGGGGTTCATGGATAGCTTGAATAGGTGTGATAGGCTCTTGACATGAGGATGATGGTGTGTTTTGATCTTGACTTGGAAAAGGATTATGAAGTGGTATGAAAGGCATATCTTGATCATGACAAGGATAATCATCTTCATGGGATGAAAGGGTATCCTTGAATGGAAGCATATCTTGGTCTTGATGAGGAAGGGAATCATGAGATTTTGTACAAAGCATATCTTGATCATCAGTTGGTAAGACATCATTAGATAGGATGGAAGAAATATCATGCTCTTGTGATGCAATAGAATCATGAGATGGTATGGATTGATTAGATGATGTGGAAGAAGAACTTGGAGGGATATTTGTCTCTTGAGATGGAAGGGAATTATTTTGGATGAAAAGTGAAAGGAGGGGATCGTCATAAGATTCTTGAAAAATGGGATCTTGATCAAGGATTGGAAGATTTTGTGGAATTTTGATATCATTGGATGGAGTGGAAAGAATATTTTGATCTTGATGTATAGCGGAGTCTATGCTAGCATGCTTTGGATTGTGAGATTGACATGAATAATTAGATGTTGAAGATATGATAGAAGAGGATGACTGGATGGAATTGTTAACTTGAGTGAAATAATCTTGAGGTTTATTTTGGCTTATGGTGGATGGAGATAAATGCATGGCATGATAAGATTGCTCAATATCATTTGTGTTTGAGGATTTAGCTTTGGGCTTATTGAACTTTTGCAAAAATTCAACGACATTGAACTTGGATGATGTAGTTTTTGGTGAAGAAGGTCTCATGTTCATTGTTTGGTCAAGAGGATATGGGTAGATGTTTGGTAGAAAATATTTTTCTATGTGTGTTTCCCTTTGCATATCCTAGATTTGTTGTTGAATTTTTTTCATTTGATGAGATAAAGCATTCAATTGATCCTTATTTATTTCCACCATGGTGGTTTGAGTTTCAATTTCTTGTTCTTTGGATTTTTGACTCTTGTTGTAAGGGATTTCTTGACAAACATTGTGGATTTCCAATCCCTAATCATAAATTTCACTGTTTGATTTGGTTTTGACTCTTTTTTGTTGTTTTTCTTTTTTCTTTTTTTGGATGATCTTTCTCTGGATTTTAATGATTTTGAAATACACAACACTCAAACGAAGACATTTTTTTTAAGAGTTGTAATCTAAAAAAATAGTGTATGTTCAAAAGAACCACACATGGTCCTATTTTCATTGGTTTGATAACAAAAAGCACTTTGTATAGACTCACTCTTAATAGTCAAAAGGTCATCATTATATTCAACAACCCACAACTTAAAATTGTGTCAACTCACACAGCTGTGTCACCCCCTAGAGGGTTCCTGTGTTTTTGTCTTTTCCAGGTGCGTACTCAAGGTTAGATTTCTCAATCCCCTAAGCAAACGGTCCTTTACAATTATATGGTGAATGTCTTGGGGGAAAATTCTTCCCTCCCCTTGCACTACGAGTATTACAATGTCTAGTTACTGAATCAGCTAGATATTACACTATGGTTCTTAGAAAGGGTTTCCGTTCAGAGCGACAAGTGATAAAATCCGTCAAGAGACCTCCCAACCTTTAGAAAAAAGGTTTTGGGGACGGTTATCTTGCACACTTTTGACAAAAGTGGGTTTCCCCATATTTGCCTTAAATTTTATAGTGGGGTGGAAAAACTTGGCTTTGGTTTGAACCCACTTAGGTCATTCCCATAGGGTGAGTACTTTTTCCCACTATGGTAGGCCTTCTAAAGAATGTAATAAAAATTGAAGAATGCATAAAAAGGATGAGTCTAGCTTTTTGGATCACCCAATTAAGGAGAGAGCATATGCCTATCACCACACAAACACATAAATTAAGTTGTTCAATTTTTAGAGCCCAAACTACAATTTTCTATCTATGTGAAGATGTTGCTTCACAGTGAAGATGTTGCTTCAAAAAAAGACATGGTGTTCATTTTAAATACAAATTGAAATGTTTGATGACTATCCTAGGATTGATTCATTTTAAAACCAACAGAAGAAGTGTCTATCCTAGATTGATTCATTTTAAGTCCAAATCCAAAAACCAATGAGTTTCTAATGTTCTTTTTAACCAAATTTGACAAAGCTTGTGTAGATGGTTAATTTTAAGCCCAAAGTAATGCTAGTTGGTCCTAAAACATGAATGAAAAATAACATATGATGGGCCATTTTCCCATGAGTGTTTGAAAACACTATTACAATGGATATCAAATGCTTTCTTTCATTTCAATGCTCCTTGTTCTTCTTAAAACTTACAATAAATGCTTAAAAATGTTAGATGAGATCAAGAAATAAGAAGATATAAGGGTTAGATGAATGATTAAGCATAAAAACCCTAAAACTTAGACCAAGTTACAATGTGATTTGACTTTAAATGTAAAATTGAAAATTTTAACTCAACAAAAAGTGATAAATACCTACACCATTGCATAACTTATGAAATTCTACCCCATTTCAAAAAACAAAGTTTTGAAAAAGACCTATGTATGACCAAGATATGGTCATTTTAAGATTGACAATCAAAGCGCTAAAACATAGGTCATAAGTGCTATAGAATTCATCAAAAGCACTAAAATAGACTACAAAAGCACTACAAAATTTATCAGAAGTGCTAAAAAAGAGGTCAGAAGTGCTACAAAATTTATCAGAAGCGCTAAAACAGTCCTTCAAAGCACTATACTTTTCTTTAGAAGTGCTAAAAAAACTCTCGATCGCGCTAAAATAAACACGCTAGAATCCTGTATGACACTTTTCAAAAAAAATTGTAAAATATGGGGTTAGGCCCCATGGTGGGTAGCAGAATGTAAGTGTGGAAAATGTAAAATAAATACAATTAAATACACCTCTTCATGAAACATTGTATCAAGATTAATCAACAATTAAACTAATTTAAAACACTGAAAAGCCTAAAGACGTCTCATTGTCTCCTATCTCCAAAGATTTATCAAATTACAGAAGCTCTCAGATTTGTAAGCACCGTAACTGTTTAAAATGCCTATCTAGAGAATGAAATGGATGTTAAATGCAATGATGTGATGATTTCTAATGATTTCTAGATGATATGATGCTATTGTAAACTATCCTGACATGAAACCTACTAAATGGAAGCTATAGTAAAAACTAATGATGTTGTTGTGATATGAAATCTAATAATGCCATGATGCTACGATGATACTAAAATGTTAATGCTTATGATTGCTTGGTCGCTTGAGTACTAATTCCTACAAAGTAAGTTTGCATAAAAGATAATAATTCTCGAATGATTTTGATGCTTCAGAAGGCTATATATATAGATTTCTGGCAACAGTTTTGCATAGGGGTAACACAATAGAGGCTGAGATTAAATCTAGAGATTTTGAATGGTACAAGATGAGAAGGTGGAGCTGATCATGGAGGATTGTTCCTCCCCATGAAAACACTAGGCAAGATGAGATGAAAGATTTGAGGAAGAAGATTGAGAGGATTGCCTACAGGTTTGTCCCAGAGGCTTTTTCCCATGAATGCCAGTTGCATTAAATAGATTTGAAAAATCTAATTTTATTGGTGAGTGAATAAAGGGATTTGATTTATGCATTTATTTGAATATATTTTATTTATTCAAATTAGCAAAAAGAGAGATAAATAAATTAATAAAACAAACTATAGAAGTTGTTTATTAAATTAAAATAGAAGGAATAATATAATTAAATTAAAGATTTTAGGATATCTTTATTTAATTAAGAAGAAAATATGATAAGATAATTAAATCATACCAACTATTGAAGTTGTATTTTTAATTTAGGATAGAATTGATGGATAAAGTATAGAAGAAATAATAATGATAATAATTAAATAAAACAAAGTATTTAAATTTTTTTATTTAATTAAGAGGAAAATAATGTGATAAAATAGAAGAATTAATAGTGAAGTTAATGTAAATAAATATTTCTATTTATTTATTAAGTAGTTGAATTTAAGATTAATTAATCAAATAAATCATATTTAATTAATTAGATTCTCCAGATCATTTTTAGGTGTCTACACCTAAAAAAATGATTCACTTTCCAATAGGGAGGCTTACTACCTATTGATACAAAAGAAAACTAAAGATCCACCACAACAATTAGCACACATCTGCAACCTTGATCAAAAGATTGCAGAAACCTTTAGCTCACTGCCTTCAGGAATTTGACACAATGAAGTACTACTTCCTCAACTCACTTTCACACCCTTTTGCTCTTTTAATTTGTGGCTTACTTTGTTAATTTTCTATCCTCATCCAATTCTTCATAATTTGACTTGCATTTATACCATCTTCAACATTAGAAACTTTCTCCAAGGTCGGCCACATGTACCTCGTTTCATAAATTCAAATTAGATTGGTAACTCAACATTCCTGTGGTGGAAAGGAATGAGAGTGGACTAATAAAAATACTTAACCAAGACCAAAAATAATTTCTTGGATCAATCACATGTTTCCTTAATTAAATTTAATTCTTTAAATGAAGTGTAAACACCAGGTCAACCAAACCTAATGAAAACACAAATAAAAATTGATGTACACGCTTCCAAACAAGAAGATAGCATGTGTACAATGCAAAACACTTCATTATACATGAGAACACATCTCAGGTTCCTTCAAATACATCCACAATAAGTGCAACAATCTTTGATCACTGAACTCCTTCCATCATTCCATCTAGACTATGCAAACACATACAACAACTCTGAAACTTGACTTCTGGATCACCAAACCACATGCATCTTTTTCAAAACCAAGAGAACACCATTATAAGACACATTCTAGATCCACAAGATCTGAAATAGAGTAGTGGAGGACTGCAGAGCAGAAACATTTCTCCCAGTCATAGAAAGCTAACTCTACCATAACAGTTCACACACCAGTAAACACAACTTTCACACTTCACCAAACCAAAAACTACAATTAGTAGATATCATCATCAGATCATCAAAAAAAACCCTTCAAATATGCACAAGTATAGGATCAACATAGGAGAAATGTGAAGCAAATATTAGAGCACATTCTGAACACATTCATAACTCTAACTTCTCTCTTTATTAATTTTCTCAAAAGAACTTGGAAACTCATCAATACAACACATCTACAACATCTCAATAGTATCTCAACTATACATGCACAATCTGCAATATACTGGACTGTGTTGGCATCAATGACAACATTAATGAAAACACCACCAAATATGCTCATACTTGCAACAATCTCCCCCTTTGTCATTGATGGCAACACATGATGTGAAAAACCATCAAAGACAACATCCTACACAATATTCCAGGAGGACACCTTTTCTTCCTTTTCTTACTATTTTTCACATGACTTTCTCTCCCCCATTGACATCAATAGCAAATATCAAAAACTCTAATCACTCCCCCTTAGGAATGCACCCATTCAACTCATACTGCAACAAAAACAAACTTATATTGATCAATATCAACATGCACAATCATACCTTCAACCATCATATGTTAATCTAACTTTCAATCAATCACTTCCACCACCACTACCATATTATCAATATGCTCCCCATGATCAATCCAATCTAGCAGGTCCTCCCAATTTGTGCCAATCAACAAAGAATGGGATGACATGAAGGCTACCTTAAAAGAGTTACAAGTTTGCGCATCATCATCTAAAAAGTCCTTCAAGTTTGGGAATATTTTTCCATACCCATTTGACCCATCGATTTCCACCATTTCCTTTCTCAAACACTTAGAAATTATGAAATTTGATAAATACAAAAAAAAGGGAGACCCACGAGACCACTTGCAATAATTTAATTTACATTGTCAAGGACTTATACAACAACAATTACCTACTTTGATTATTCCCTGGTAGCTTGAGTGGAAAATCCTTAGAGTGGTTATTATGTCTCCAATGTGGATTAATTTCTACATTTATTTATTTATCAAAAAATTTCATAATACACTTCTCTTTTAACATAGAGGACATAGATGCCATGAACCTTATGAAGGACAAGCAACATATTAGTGAGACATTTTCTAGCTACTTGCAAAGGTGGTGAGCTTTAGTCAATCATCTCAAGTGTAGCATTTTAGAAAAAGAATTAGTGGGTACCTTTTTTGAAAAATCACATCTTGAGTTGGCATATAATTTGTGCATCCATTGTGCAACTACTTTTTCTAAAGTCATCCAAAAGGGAGTTACCATTGAGAAGGCTCTTATTTGTAAGGGACTTATTAGGATCTTCAAGAAAGAAAAATACAAGCAATATGGTAATAAATCCCACTACTAGAACAAGAATAAGAATGTGGTTAATGACGCTGTCACCAATTCCAAACATGTCCAAGTAGCTAATGCTTCTCAAGAACCAAAAAACATTCCCCAACAACCCATGGACAAGGTCATATATGTGCTACAAGGGGTACCTCATTCTCCTAATCAATCCAATTAGTCAGGTTAGGGGAATGCTAAATGAATGTAGACTCCCTTAGGGGAACCCTTGGAGGTTGTCTTTAGAAGGTTGGTTCAAGCCAACACAGTTGTGTATCCTATGACCAAACCTTTAGATGAGTCTAAACCAAAGACAAATTTGTATAGAGAAAGCAAATATTATGATTACCATAATATCAAGGGTCACTCTACCAATAAGTGTCAAGGTCTGAAGAGCTACATCTAGGATCTTATTGATTGGGGTTATATTGTAGTTAAGGAAAGCTAGTATACGTCTGTAGAACCCCAATCCTAGACCTACACAAACATAGAAAACAAACACAATATTAGATCAAATGCAAGTTAGTATTAAGATTCCCCATGAAATTCATTAGCAATGCTCAAAATAGGAAATCGAATAAAGAACACAATAATAAAGCAATGAAATCCTAATTAAGCATGAAAAATCTCAATCCCATGGGGGAATTGGTGCCAATTTGATGTGAAAATTGGCCCTTTCCCAACTCCTATGATGCAATGTTAGTGAGTGATCCACTTTGATGAAGATTCAATTGAGCTCCATGATGAAAAATCTGCATAACCTAGCTAATACCTTGATAAAATTGATGGAAATAGATATGCTTGATGATGAAATTGAGTATAGTAGACTTGCTCAAATTGTGGATGATCAAAACAAAGGAAAACCTATCTATTTATAGAAAGACAAGATGGAGGAATGAGAAAAATGGAGCAATGTGGGATCATTCAATATCCAATGAGCAAGTGCCACTTGTAAAGATGTGAATGGAAGAAGCTTGAGCACATTTTGATGAATGTGCACAATAAATGAAATTAGATGGAATTTGAAAGATATGAAATGACATGTTGGAGGGAGAAAAGAATGACTTAAATGCCACTTGGCTCAATGCACAAGGACATGTAAGAGGGAATGAATGTCTTGTTGGAAGGACAAAATCCACTTGGAGGAATATTCCCCTAAAGATGCCAAGTTGAAAGAAAATAGGGATTTAATAAATTAATTTAAATGTATTTTCATGAGCAAGTGGAAAAAGATAGAGGATGGGACATGGATTAGAGTTAGCATTAATCCAGATTTGATTAATTAAGATGATTTTAGGCAATTTGATAATTTTGACTCATATTTAAGGATTTAAATAAATCAAAGTTGAGGGGAAAATGATTTAGACTTAGTTAAATAAAGATTTTGATTTATTTAACTAAAGGGGATGATATTAGATTAAATCAAATAAGGTTTAATTTATTTAATTTAATAAGATGACTTTAGGGATTTAATCAAATAAAATGAATTATTAAATTAAATAGAGACCAGAGGATTAATTAAATAACATTGATTTATTTAATCAAGAGAGAATGACTTAATAAAATAAATGATGATTAGCTAAGAAGATGATTTTGGATGAAATGGTGTTAGTAGATCAGGATCAAGTGTGATTGGTATGTTTTTTGTGTATACATTTTTCCCCTCTTTGAAGCAAAGTACTTGCTGCATTGTTTCAAAGAATAAACTGTCTCGATCAAAATTCAAAAAAATTCCAATTTTCAAAATTGGCCCACTGCTGCCCCAGTGAGACAAAACATGCCAATATACTGCCCCCTCGAGAGATCGGATGAAAATTTGGATTTTTGGGTAATCTCGCAAAAAAAGAGGACAAGGTGCCCGACAAGTCCAAAAAGGCTCCAAGATGCCAAAAACTGAGATAAAACGTGAAAAAAAGGGTGCAAAGCGGCCTTCGGTAGGGTGAAAATAGGATCGGGGGATCAAAACCCTAGCTAGAAGGCTAAACAAGGTCAAAAAATCCTAATTTTTAGGCTTAAATAGGCCTCGAGGGGCCATTTCTAATTCATTTGCACATTCAGCCTTTACAGATTTTGCACTTTTGAGCTCTGACCCCTTTGCGAGATGGCACAATGACAGCTTCCCCAACACATTTTAGATCGAGTATTCACACATCAAAGGCTACTTGGCACTAGACCACCAGTGATTCAACTTGACCTGACCTCATTTTTTTATTTTCATGTGCATCTATTAGCTTAGGATTTTAGGTCTCTAACAATGGTCCAGTTTAGTGTTGCTTGAATGTCTCTTTCAGCACTGTGCGACCTCAAACTGTGCCACAGTCACAAATAGCAATATCGCAACGTAGTTTGCAATTAGGGTTCAAACTCCAAACTAATTCGCATACAAAAAGTGTGTTGTAGCAAGCATCTTTGCAAATTAGGGTTTAGTGCTAAACTAGGTCACTGCTCAAACTATGACATCATGGAAGAGTTTGAGAGTCAAAGGCTCCTAGCAGTTCAATTTGGAACTTTCAAACTACACCGCACCCACAAACAGCGACACGCAGGTTGCTTTGGGTATGCCAAGACAAGTCAGGATCACGATTTTTGATGAATTTTAACGCAATAGGTTTCTTGATGTAGGAGGAGGTGATGAATTTTTGATCATTTTGCAGGGTATGCCCAAGTGAGATTGGGATTATTTAGGGGCAATTGGACTATGTTACATTGCTTATGCACCTCCCATGAGGACACACTTAGAGATGATGACAATGCTTGCATAGCGGTGGCATAGCGAGACATCCTCCTTCTACCTTCTGACAAGCGAGGCCATAGTCACACTAGAGGACATTTGGTAGATACTTATATTTCCCATCCATGGAGAGCACATGATATACGATGTGGAGTTGGGAGGCAGACCTACTATGATTTGATGGGCCTCGATGAGATTGTCTTTTGTGAGGGCCAAATCGAACTAGAGGTCACAGGTCTGTTGTGTCACCCTTTCAGTTGGTTATAGCAACTATCATATCAGGTCTTAGCACACCAAATTGACAGGGCCAATACTTTAGTCCTGATGGGGGCTCGCTTAGTAGCACATGGTCCAATGACGAGTATGCTTTGCATGGGGGCCAGTACTATTGGCCTCATTATATAGAGATTTGCATGAGTTTGCATACATTGACGATAGAGCCATTGGGGTAGGGGTCACACTCCTTCATATCTAGGCTCCAGAGCACATCATTGTGCTTCATCTGAGAGTTGTTCCAGTCGATATCGAGCTAGATGATCCAATTTTTTGGCAATACAGAGGAGGTTTCTCTTTCACACACACAGGACAACATGGGATTCCTCACTAGAGGAGAGTCCTGGATGATATGTGATCTTTCACATGGTAGCCATATTTTGGATGGACCACATTGTATGATGATGTGCAACAACTCTTTTTTAGACACCAGGACAAACTAATGCAGGGCAGGGAGCACATGATGCTCGAGATGTACCCACCAAGAAGAGTGCAGAGACAGTTTGGGGAGCCCCAGGACAAGCCTGATGACCAATATGTTGTGATATTTGCATGTACGACAAGTTGAACCTCATGGGGTTGATACATACCTGCACATGAGGTGGTGCAAAGTTTTATGCAGCTGGTGGCCAGACCATGGCCATACGATTAGGGTTAGGTTGATCTAGGGACTACACAAACATATAGGGATTGGTTTTGACCACCTCTTAGATTGACAGTACTAGGCACACCATCTGCATGGCATAGGGCCAGAGGAAGAGGAGTAGGTAGATGTTGGGAACACGGAGGCTGAGGGGGAAAAGACAAAGGCAAGGATGGAGATGGGCCACCACATAAGCTAGATCAGGACAGGGGCCCACAGGATCAACCACAACTAGATCCATAGGTAGATCAATAGAGACAGGATGTCCCTAGGTAGGATCAGGACCAGGGATGGAAAGACAGGTAGGATGGACATAATAGATAGACACCATAGAGAGAGCAGGGACCTCCACTGCCCCCTGGCTAGGGGGATGCCCAGATTCACTAGTTACAAGTACAGGTGGCAGGGCTATAGGGATAGGTTACTACCTTGATAGAAGAGAGGGACCGGCTGAGACATGAGAGAGACACTAGGTTGTCCAAAAAAAGTAGGCTGTAGAGCTTAGGGCTACATAGGAGATGGGCCACCGTCAGCAGATTGAGAGCATGTCTACCTCTTCCTCTCAAATTTCAATGTCATTACAAGCATACAGGGAGGCTGTCAAGGAGGTGGATTATTATAGATTCCACTAGCATCAGGTCGTGCCCCGAGCATCTCGGGTCCCAGATTATTCTTAGCAATTAGGATATAGACCCCTTGAGGACCACAAAGAGAGACAGTATGGCGATGGTGAGGGCAGCTAGCAGGGTTAGAGCATTTTTCTTATTAGAGATAGGATTCTTTTTGTGCCCTATGGGCTCATTTTCGATAGCCTCGTGGGCCATTGTATTTTATGTATCGATACACACTTCATCCAGATTTGTACCATGATAGTATATTTATTTTGATGAAATATGAGATGAGCTGATTTTGATCTGATGTATGATGTCCTATTCTATTTTATGCATTATGGATGGATTTTATTTCTATATGCGATTTCCTGATTCTATCTTATGTGATGCAATTCAATGATGTTATGTGATGCAATGATTTTATGGATGCATTTCTTTTTTCACTATCTTTCTCTATGCACTTTTTATGATGATGTATGCAAAATGTTATGCAAATGCTTAGACTAACAAATCTATATTATGCACTTAATGGATGATGATGAGATGCAATATTTTCTTTTCAGCACTTTTCTAATGTATGATGTGATGATGCACTTATGATTTTATAATGATGCAAATGTTATGGGAATGATGTATGATGTTTATGATATGATTCCTATGTTATGATAATGCAAATGGATGATATGTATGCATATGATGCAATGGATGTTAATGATTCCTATGTATATGATATGCTCTTTATGCAATGGATTTTTTATGAGATATGTGATATGAGTTTAATGATGCATATGGGATGGTTTATGAGATGCTTAGAATAACCAATCTATATTATGAAATGGTGCAGGTGATATGATATATACTTTCTATATGATATGGTATGCATTGTGCAATATGCTAACGGTTTATGGATGCAGGATGAATGCATTGGCGATAATGATTTGTGATTAACTGTCATGGTACCATGTTAGCATGACAAAGGAGATAGAAGAAAGAAAGAGATTCCAACAAGACATGAAATGATGATGACGATTTTCTTGCCAAGGATTTGGGATTTTAAAAGGGCCAATTACCTTATGTTTGATAACACACATAGGCATGATGCATCAAGGTATAAAGAACCATTATGGCATTGTGCATAGTGTGATGGACTTTGAATCGACAATCAAATAGGAGTACTCCTATTCACACCTAGCATACGGAACCTTATTTAGAATGTAGTTCGGATATTTCAGACATCTCGGACTAAAACATAGAAAGGCAAGCCTTCCTATGTGGTAAAAAAGAAACCTAAAAAATATTCCCTATACCCAAACAAAGCATGCATGTCCAAGGTTATATTACAAGAATATCCAACAACTGCAAAAGATAAAAAGATCATGATCGTTTCCCCATTTCTTTCTCTCTAAATCCCTTCATTTGGGATATCATCGAGAGGTCATCAAAATGAGCGCAAAAAGATAAGTCAAACGACAAAGGTAAAGTAAACAAACAAGCTAATGTTATTCAATACCACTAGCCAAGACTAAACTATGATGATGCCTAATTTTGATAACCATTGTAGGAAGGATGCATCCTAGGACATGATGTTATTAGATGATTGATTTGGGACTGATTGGATGATAGGCTATTGACACGAGGAGTGAACTAGCTTGTTTACTTACTAACCTAGACTTAAGATTTTAATGATTGAGTTTTCAATTTTAACCTACTAGACTTGTTTTTGAGTACTTCACCAAAGGTTGAGGATGACGATTGATTTATTATGAATGATGTTTATTGTGGGTGAAAGCGAGATGGGATGGATGGATTTTTCAAATATTTGGATGTTTTTGATGTTTTTTGAAATGTTTTGAGGCTATTTTTGGTTTTTTCAAGATTTTACAAATATTTTGCTTTTCAAATTTTCAAATGTTTTGGGGTTTTCCAATATTTTAACTAAGACCTAACCTAAAGACCTATCCTAGGGACCTCAGGGTCTGATCATCCAGATTATCCTTTCCTACATTATACACGTATAGACCATGTAGTTCGACTGACATAGACCCGATTATCGATGAGATATGAACAAATGGATTGCCAGTTTATTATGACAGACTCCTAAAGGATCGACCTAAGTGTCTCAAGGGATGATCAAAGATCAACCTTTCCTATGTTCAAAGCAAAGAGACGACATAGTTTGACAAGATGACTCTATTTTTGACTTTTTTGACCGACTTTTTACCTATTTTTGGGATTTTGATATGTTTGGAACGTTTTGGATTTTTTTATTTTTTGATGTTTTTTGATTTTCTAATTTTCTGACTTTAAGAATACACAAATTAGATATGATAAGATCATGCCCCCAGTGTGAAGAAATAGACTACTCTGATATAGGCAGGACAAACTAACCTTAAGAATCGGCCGAGTAGTACTAGGAGGGATCATGACACGAACATAGGACCAAGCTATTATGCAGATACGATAGATGATGGAAGCGCACAAAACGAGATGCAAAGATCTTGGTGGATGGAAAGTACTTATTTACACAAGGCACCTGTTTGCCAGGTTTTCACCAAGGTACTTTCCCAAAGCGCCACCAAAGTGGTTTTCACTGGAGGACGATTTTTCTCTTTACTATTTTTAATCCTTTTGCTGATTTTTTTTGGATTTTTTTTATTTTTTTATTTTTTTTGTTGTCACCAACATGTTTGTTTGCCAAGTTTTTCATTAGGGTGACCATTTTTTAAGGAAATTTTCTATTTTTTTTTATATTTTTGGTACTATACCTTGAAATATTTAGGCATAAAACATTTTGAGATGGGAGTTGTTCATGGGCTCCTACAGAGTCTCGCCTTCTAGTGTTGATAACTGATATGCCCCTAACTTGTAACTTGTTGTGATGACAAATGGGCCTAACTAGTTGGGCTCAAATTTTCCTTTTCCATTTTGGTTTGGGAAATTCCTCTTGTTCTCTTTTAGCACAAGTTCTCTGACCTGGAAGGTCCTACTCCTAATATTCTTGTTATAGTTCTGCTTGAGTTAGTTTTGATACACCTACAGGTGGTTTAATGCCTCCATTCATCATTTATCTAGAAATTATAGCTCATTCAGTCATGATACCCGGTATTCCGCATTTGTGATGAGATATTGCAATGATATTCTTAGTGACGGGAGCTCAATCTCGATGGGGAGTATGGCTTCTAATCCGTAGACCAGGGAGAAGGGGGTGGCACCTGTTGGTGTGCGGATGTTGGTTTAATAGGCCTAGAGGGTAGGATTTTGTTGGAGATGCCAATCACGACCAACATCATTGACTATTTTCTTGAGGATCTTCAGAATGGTTTTATTGGTAGCCTCGACTTGGTCATTCCCTTGGGGATAATACGGGGTGGAAAATCAATGTTGGATTTTGAATTTGTAGCATAGGTCACAGACATCCCGATTCTTCAAGGGTGTCCCATTATCTGAGATAATGGATTGTGGGACACCGTAGTGGCATAGTAAATAGTTTAGGGTGACCTTTGATATTTTCTTTCTAGTTATGTAGGTCATTGGTATAGCTTCCACCCACTTTGTGAAGTACTCAATGGCAGTAATGATAAACTTGTGGCCACTAGATGAGGTGGGGGTCATTTTTCCAATGAGATTCAGCCCCCACTGTGAAAAGGGCAAAGGTGTGACAATAGGATGAAGCTCTTGAGCTGGTGCATGGATGAGATCCCCATGTTGCTGACATTGTAGACACCTTCTGACATAATCATGTGCTTCTCTTTCCATATTAGGCCAGTAGTACCCCATCCTTAGCAATTTCTTGGCCAAGGTCATACCACTTGAGTGTGAACCACATATGTTGTTATGTACCTCAGTTAAGATAGTCAATGCCTCCTCAATGTTTAGACATCGTAACAAGGTTCCTTCTATGCTCCTACGATAAAGGGTATCTCCTAGGATAACAAAGCGAGAAGACTTTTTGACAAAGGTTATTTTTAGTCTTGAGGGTAAGTCGGAAGGTAGGACTCCTATTCTCAGATAAGTGTATATATCATGGTACCAGGGATCACTATGACCGATGATTTCACACACAAATTCTAACTCTGGTACCTCGAATGCTTTGGGACATTGCGAGGGATATCAAATAGGGATCTAATTGTTGCCATGGCATTTGCTGCTCTGTTGTTTTCTCTAGGTATCTACTCAAATGTGATCTCAATGAAGGACTCTTTAAGACTTTCCACCAATTTCTTGTATGGAGTTAGCTTGTCATCCTTAGTTTGGTATTCATCATTCACTTGATTGATTATTAGCTATGAATCTCTGTATACCTTGAGAGCCATGATATGCCATTGCACTACTATTCTGAGTCCTATGGTTAGAGCCTCATATTCTGCTATATTGTTTGTGTAGGGAAATGTCAACTTGTAGGATCTTGGTAGGCAGTCTCCCTGTGGAGTGATGAAAAAGACCCTAGCTCCTAATCCATGTTGTGTGTAGGAACCATCAAAGTACAACTTCCAATGGTCTGCTATGTTCAAGTTAAAGATAGATTCATCAGGGAACTCTGAAATTAGCAGATTCTCTTAGTACATTGGCACTTCTACCAGTTGGTCTGCAATAGCCTTCCCTTTGATGGCCTTATGTTCCATGTAATGAATGTCATATTCTGATAGGATCATGACCCATTTCACCATCCTTCCTGTGAGCACTGCTTTGGAGAGTAGGTACTTGAGTGGGTTGATCTTGGCAATGAGTTTGATTTTGTGTGTTAACATGTAGTGTCTGAACTTATGTGAGGCAAACACCACTGCTAGGCAAGCTTTTTCGATGAATGAATAATTTAACTCATGCCCTACCATGGTTTGGCTGATGTAGTAGATGGCCCTCTCTATTTTTTTTTCATCGTGTTGAGCTAGGAGAGCACCAAGAGCTATTGTTGTTACTGATATGTAGAGGATTAGAGTCTTTCTTGGGATTGGTGGCATAAGCACTGGAGGTGTGAGAAAATACTCTTTGATTTTGTTAAATTCTTGATCACACTTATCATCCCACTTGTATGCTACCCCCTTGTGGAGTAGGTGAGAATATGGTATTGACTTGTCGGCTAGCTAAGTTATGAACTGGCAAATGGACTGGAGCCTGCCTTGTAATCCTCTCAACTATTTCAATGTCTTAGGTGCCTCCATCTTAAGGATTTCCTTTACTTTAGAAAGATCTATTTCAATTCCTCTCATAGACATAATGTATCCCAATATCTTCCCTAATTGTATGCTAAATATGCACTTCTTTGGATTAAAGCAGACTTTATATTCCTCCAGTCTAGCGAAGATGGCACTCAATGCTACTATATGGTCCCTTCTCTTTCTTGATTTTTTTGATATGTCATCGGCATAATCTTTCACAGTCTTATGGATCATTTCATGAAAGATTAAAGTCATGGCTCTTTGATATGTTTCTCTAGTGTTCTTTAGGCCAAATGGCATCATGTTCTAGCAATATGTCCCCCATGGACAAGTAAAATTCATTTTATGTTGATCTTCTTTGGCTACCATGATTTGGTTATACCTAGAGAATCCATCCATCAGTGAAAGCATCTCATTTCTCATGGTCATATCTACAATCATATCAATGTTGGGAATCAGGAAGTCATCTTTGGGACATGCTTTTTTTAAGTCTCTAAAATTTGTGCATATACAGATGCCCCCATCAAGTTTTGAAATAGGAACCAAATTTGATACCCACTCCAAATAGTCGATTGGTCATATGAACCCTGCATCAAGTAGCCTCTTCAATTCCATTTTGACTAACAAGGCTATCTGGGGATGCATTTTTCTAAGTTTCTGTCTGATAGGCTTTTCCTCTAGGTAAACTATTAGATGGTGGACCACAATCTCTGGATCAAGACCGGGCATGTTGGCATAGCTCCATGCAAAGTTGACCTTTCTCTCCCTTAAGAAAGCAACTAGAAGCTCCTGTTCTTCTATCATTAATGATTCAGCATAAAATGTGATATGCAGAGTTTCCTATGTTCCCAAGTTGACTGGGTTACACTTCTCAG
This sequence comes from Sequoia sempervirens, assembly GCA_007258455.2. Classification (NCBI taxonomy): domain Eukaryota; kingdom Viridiplantae; phylum Streptophyta; class Pinopsida; order Cupressales; family Cupressaceae; genus Sequoia; species Sequoia sempervirens. The sequence goes on along the minus strand of VDFB02000003.1, from coordinate 310,468,264 downwards.
CTAGAACCACTGACCTTTCCTGATGTAGAGCATTGAGAGAAAGATTGAATCCTTCATCCTCAAGTGCCTTAGAGAGGTTTTCACTATTGGATATGTCCTTTTTTTTACTATTTTATGGACAGAGAGTGCCATAGTGTGGTTTTCACTCAAAGACCTTGAGGTTATTCTCAAGTTTTCACTTTTTTGACTAAAGGATTCAATCATCTCCCTGTAGTAATCTTGTGTGTCCAAGATGATATCAAACCCAACCTTGTGCTATCCGTATGGTACCATTTTCCATAGTCCCATGAATTCCTAGAGTGCTTCATCATTTTTTAAAGTGTTCAGAACTAGTGGTCCTCATTGGTTGTAATCGATAACCTGGGGGTAGACTAGGTTGATTTCGTGGGTTTGACTGGTTGACTCAAAAGACACGATACTTATCATGAGGAGAGAGAAATTCTTGAAAAGCATAGGTAAGTTAGTTATGGCATCTTCCTCATCAATACTACTGTAGAAATAAGTTATGTCAAATGTGAAGTTGTCTAAAGGTAGGCCAGTGGATACAAGCAATTGAAGGGTGGCTATCATTTGATGAGGAGTTTTGACCTTCTTAACTGGGGGATTTCGGCCACATATGGTTATACTCAGAAGGGTACATCTGAGGCCAAGATTTTTCATTTGCATCTTAGGAATGATGGGTATTAGAAGCCCATTGTCATTCTGTCCAAGCCTCTGGTTTTTGTCATAGCCCATGGCAAGCTTCATTTGTAAACCTTTATTGCTATCATCCATAGGTAGATCAGTTGCCTGTCTATTGTCTTGGTACAAGAGATGGGATGGGTCCTCTTCTATTACTTCTTGACTGATATCTCCCAAAATTCTAAAGATGGAGGATCCTGCTGTGAATGTTTGGGATGATGAAGCATCATTTGATTGTGGTCATCCTCGTGACCTAGGAGATTATGGTAACTCTCCTACCACAAAAGCATTTTTTGGAATTTTATAGTGTCCACACCCATTGTCCTGGATAATGACCTTAATATCAAAGATGGTGGGGATGGTGGGTGTCTTTGTCATAGAAGTGGATGCGAGAGTAGTAGGATCAATGTATGGAGTTGAGGGGCCTTCATCATTCTTAGGCACTTGGGGGATTTTGTAATATTTTTCTTCTAGGATCTTGCAGTAAGAAAAGGGTTCGGGAGCCCCATGGATAGTGACCTCTTGGCCTTGGTCTATGAACTTGACACATTGGTGGAAGGTTGATGCCATTGCTTGCATCTCATAGATCCACAGACTCCCCAGAAGAATGTTGTAAGGTAAATCGAGGTCAAGGACCTGATAGGTGGTTTCCATGATTGTTGGCCCTACTTGAATAGGGAGTTGGATAGTGCCCTGAGACACTCTTTCTTGATCATCATAAGCCTTGATTGTGATGTGTTTTCCTTTTTCAATAGAATCCTCTAAGATTCCCAGATTATTTATGAGCTTGAGGGAACAAATGTTTAACCCTGCACCTCCATCCACTAGGACCCTCTTGACTTTGTTATTATGCACTAGGACCTCCAGATGGAGTGTGTGATTTTGAGATGGTTGGGTGGGAAATTCTTGATCAGAGAATGTAAGAAGATTTGGGGTAATGATGTTGCTGACCATAGCTTGGAATTGTTCAGTATCAAGATCCGCAAAGATGGTGGATGAGGCTAATGCTTCTTCAAGGATATTTTTGTGGGCTGATGATATCTTCAGTAACTCCATGATGAAGATCTAAGTTGGGGTTCTTTTCAACTGATCAAGGAAATTATAGCCACTAAGAACGAATCTCGAGTTGGAAGTGGGTGCTCTAGGAGGCTGAGATGACCCTACAATGGTAATTTTTCTACCTCTTGTGGTGACTCCACAATCAACTTGGGCTCCTTTGATGGTGATAATAGTGCAATACTCATCTAGGGATGTGATGACATGGTCATATACATGATTCACACTTATGAATGCACCCTTCCCCTTATCATTGTTATTGTTCCCTTTGTTGTTATGATTGGGCATCAGATTTGTGTAGATCTTAAGATTTTGATTTCCCACCGATTGTTCTACATTTATGATTTTATCATCAAGGAGGTCTTGAATTAAGTTTTTCAACTACATACAACTGGTAGTTGTGTGTCCCTTGATTTTATGGAAATCACAAAGGTGATTTTCATTGTACTATGATGATTTTACCAAGGGCTTTTGATAGTTGTCATAGGTGGGGATTGTGATGATTTTTTCTGCCACCAGTCTCTTCATGATGGATTTAGTTGATTCCCCAAGGGTTGTGTACTTCTACTTGGGGAAGTTTTTGTTTTGTTGGGGTGGCCCCCTTTGATCTTGCACATTGTTGACTGTTTGATTGTTTGGCTGCTAAGTCACAATGTTAACTTGACAATTGTTTTGGTTGTTGTTTTTGGGTTGTTGTTGGGGTGTTGATGTGTTTTGTCAAGGAGTACTGATGACAACTTTGGCATCGACAACACCATCATTGGTAATATTTCTATTTTTTTTCCATGTGCGAGGTTTGTCATTATAGCTGGTGAATGGGCGATTGTTTTGTTGTTTAGGATATGCAGGTGTCCCTCCTTGTGCAATAAGGGCTCATTCAATGTTAAGCACCTTGGAGATCAATTGGTCATATGTGGTGATTCCTTGCACCTTGAGATGGAATGCCAATGTTCCCTCCAGATTGGACATGATGGTGCAAACTTGTTGTTCTTCTGGCATGACCCATTTTCTCCTATTGGCCTTGGATCACCATCATTGTAGGAAAGAAACAAATGATTCATTTTTACCTTGTTTAAGAGCTGATAGTTCCTCTAAACTAACATCCATACAGATATTAAATGCATAATTTTTTATGAATGTGTCTAGCATCTCTTGGAACTTTTTGATGCTCGGAGTAAGGAGAGAGAACCACTCCATGGCGTGGCTAGCCAAACTTCTAGGAAATAGTTGCATCAGATAGGTATTGTCATATGCGACTTCCATGCAACGTACTTGGAATTACCTGATGTGATCTTTAGATTTTCCTATCCTATGGTACTTATCAAATTTAGGGATCTCAAATTCCTTTGGGAATGGTTTCATTAGAAGAATCATGTCAAACGGATAGGGACATAGGTTGCTAGGTGTTTTTGTGGTTTTCCCTGATTGAAGGTCAAGCACTTGTTGCGAGAGCAACTTGATTTGTGTTGTTACATCATTTTGTGGATTAGGGGGTGGGATGAAGGTGTTCTGTGGTGGTTCACTCATTGGAGGGATGGGTGGATTGGTTGGTGTGTTGGTGGATGGTGCTTGCATGTTTTTCTGAGCCAAGTATGCTTGTACTTGTTGTATCAACAATGCTTGTTGTTGGTCCTATTGTTGTTCGCTAATAATTCCTTCTATTGAGCTTGTTGTTGTTGTTGTAGTACCAACAATGTTTGTTGTTGGGCTGCTAGTTGGGTTGCTTCTTGCTACTCTTGGTATTGCTCCAGTGCTTGCTAGTATGCTTGTTGTTGGGCTGCTTGTTTTTGTGCGAGGTACTGTGCTTGTTCTTGTGCCTGTGCTTGTTGAGCTTGGTATTGGGCTCGAGCTTGCACTTATGCTTGAGCCTGGGCTTGTGCTTGTTGGGAAGCTTGTGCAATATGTGTATCTTATGCAGCTTGTGAAGCCTATGCGGATTGAGGTACTTGAGTTTCTTTTTGTGCTTGTTGCACCTGTTGTGTGGCTTGAGCTGCTTCCTATGCTTGTTGTGCAGCTAATTTTGTTTGTGCTTACTGAGCAACTAGTTGTGCAGCTTGTCGGTTTTGGATTTGCTAGAGTGCCTTTTGATAGGAAGCTTATTGAGAAGATTGTAACACAATGCTATATTGGTTTGGTATATTTTTTTTGGTGGTGGAAGTGGTAGAGGTCGTGGAGGATTTGGTATGGTGTTTGTTGTTGTGATGAGAGGCATTGTTGTATTGATGATTGGGATTTGGGTGGTGGATGGTGCGATTGATATGCTTGGTCTTTGAGAGACCATGTTTTGAGGTATTTGGGGAATGGTCGATGATGTGGTGGTTGCTTGTGTTATTGGGATGGTTTCTATCTATTGTTGTGATATCGATGGAAAGATGGGAGGATTTAGTATAATGCTTTGATTGATGATAGGGGGGTTGTTTTGAATGAGTCGCGGTAACGAAGGTAGCCCCAAATCAGGAGGTGATACATATGTTAATGGTAAGGGTGGCATACTCCCTTGGGGAAATGATGAATATGAAGGGTCAAAGATGCCCCCTGGTCCAAATAAGTCTCCTTCTCCTTGCGAGGTCATAGAGAGAGAGGTTTGAGGTGTTGCGTGAAATGATGATGGGTCATTAGGATCTTGAAAGGTGAGGGGGACATATGGGTGTAATAGATTTTGGGGTACGTGTTGACCCAAGATAGTGTTTGCAACCAAATCTTGATTACTCACAAGGGGGTGTGTTTGTAGTGCATTGAGAAATGTGCTTCCTTTGTTAACAATAGGTTGAGTTGGAGCAATGGATGATGTAATTTGGGGGATGGGTTGGGTGATGCTTTGGAATGGAGGTGTGGATGAGATTGGGGGCATGGATAAAATTTGAGGCATGAACCCAAGAGGTTGCTCCACAACGGTGCTCACATCATAATCAGAAGAGAGTTTAGACCTTTGTTTTGCTAATTCAAGCATATATTGTGAAGGATGGAGCTTCATCATGATGTTGACAATTCTATGATTTTCAGGATTTTGGACCATTTCGGTGATCTCGTCTTGTGTCATCCTAAAGGAATTATTGGTGATATCCTCTACTTGACCTTCCTCTTGTGGATTTTGTGATGATGAAGGAAGATTAGCTAGGATATTTCTTGATCCAACAAGATTCATTTCGGAATTGGTTTGGCTTAGGTCACTTGAAGTTGATGTTTCTTTGTTTGTCTCCAAGTTCTTCTTGTGTTGTGATTCTATTTTAACCATAAAATGATGCTCAAAAGAGAAGATCTAGGATGATTAAGGATCAAAGGTGTGATGGTGAAATACATGAAAGGTGGATGATATGGATGATTAGACTCTTTAGAAGATCTTGAGGGGGATGCTAGACTTTTGGGACTTTTTTGGATTCTTATTTTGGATTCTTGGATTTGTTTTGATCTTGGTTTTGGATTCTTAGATTCTTTGATTTTTACCTTGATTTGGTTTTTTATTTTTTTTATTTTGGATAATGAACAAATGGATCCCAAGATGTTGGATTTTATCTATGGGATAGACTTGCTCACAAGATGATAATTTGACTAAGTGTAGGGAGAAGGATGCATCTAACCACACTTAACCAAACAAGATGATTTGATGATAATTTAACTAAGCATGTGGAGAAGGATGCATCTACATATGTTTAGCTAAACAAGATGCTTTGGTGTTTATTTCAAGGATTTTGATTCAAGTATTTTGATTTGTTTCAAGGATTTTGATTCATGGATTTTCCAAAAAGTCTAGCATGAAGGATGATTTAAAGATTTTCAAAAGTTATTGGTGAGATGATTTTTGGTTTGATGTTTTGAGGGATGGATGAAAGTTTTGAATTTGATCCTATGTGTACCTAAAAAGAATCTTGTTTACAAGACCCCAGTTTTGAAGAACATACTTTATTCTAAACAATATGCTCAAATTCCTGAAAAAGATTTGGATTTTGACAATAATAAAACGAGTACAAATTGGGATTGTTTCTTGAAGCTCTTCTATAAAAGTTGAAAAGAAATATTTGTCTAAATTCGTAGAGCATTGAGAGACACTTTTGATGATCTTTTGGACTAAGAGCATTTGAATTTGGGTTTTGGATTTTGATTTTGCATGAAATCATTTGAGACACATGTGTGGGTTCAATTATTCTTAGCTTTGGTTAGTGACTTCTTTTTACCATAAACACACTTTTGACTAGGTTTTGAACTAGATGTCTAATATCTTAACTTCTTCTCATCCCACAAAGTACATTGTGTCAAACTTCAATGAAATCAAGGAAAAAGTTACCTATTGCTGACTTTAGCAAGCAAATCAAGATATAAATCCAAATGTTTAGAAACCTCTAAGAATAAAATCCCTAAGGCAAGCAATAACACTTGAATTTTGTCGATGGTATTTGCGTCCTAAAGGGTTTGAAATTTGATGACAATATTGAATGTCTATTTTCCCAATGTTTACAATCAAAAAAAGTGTTTTGCTTCCAAGAACATGCACAACCCTATGGATTTGAAAGATTGTATTTGTTGAATCCCCACTTGGACAAGTCCAGCTATGCCTACTTTTAGCAAATGGTTAGATGCTTGACCCCACTAGCTCCCCTCCACAACACTCACTTATACGGGGCAGCCAAGCATCAATACCCATGAAACTCCCATGGCATACTTTCCATCTCTACTAAAATATGTAAAAGTGTGGGGCAGCTTTAGAACGACTGTTCTTGCACCACCAAATAGATCAAGAATTTTGGCCTTTTCTAAATAAGGGTTTTAATGTGGGCATTTCATTCATGGACGATAATCCATGCGGCGAGAGACCATTTCTACCCTTCTCGTCAGAACCATCCTCATGATATTGGCCTTTGTTCCAGTACCCATACTTATATATCAGTTGGAAGTCGCTTGGTTTTAGCGTGTTTTCGGTTGGGTCATTCCCTTGGGTGATTACTTTTCCCCACAAGGCAGGCCCTCTAAGATAAAAAAAAGAAAGCAAACATACTCGTAATTCGATCAATCTTTGTTGCAAAAAAAAGAGAGAATACACGTAATATGTTCCACTCGCACTCGCAAGATTTGTTCAATTTTTAATCCCAAATGAAATGTGGAGATAATCACTTTACCCAATTTAAGATCACCAAAAATATTTTTGATTCTCAAGATTATCGTGAGGTGTGAGAGAAGTGCATACGTCTTTTAGATGGTATTACTTTGGGTAAGTGATTACAAGAAAGAGAAGCACATGTTAATTTTATCCTTTCAAAGCAAGAGTGACTTGTTTTTAAACACCAAAGGAAATGTGAGATTTTGATTGTTCAATTGTTAACCTCAAACAAAATCTAGTAGATTTGCCTAAAGTTCTTTTTAACCCTTTGTAGCAAAAATGAAAGCTTTTGTAGTGTTCTTTTTAGTGCCCAAAAGAAATTTAGTGTGTCCTAAGCACATGAAATGTAACAAATCCATAGAGGAAATATTATAAGTTCTCCCAAAGTGTTAAGAAAACACTAAGGTGTTTAAAAACACTCGATGTAATGAGATGATGATGTCATTATGAAACTTCAACTTGGTTTCCCTTCTTCACCTTTGATTAAGCCAACTTGCAAAAACAAGTTAGAACTGCAAAATAGAGGTCAAGAAAGCAATTAATATCCTAGATGATCAAAAATAAAAAAAAAGCACATGTTAAAATAAAACTGAAATTTCACTTTTTACTTCACTCCGGTGACACAACCCGCATATGTGGCATTGTTTGAAGAACTGAGCGGCACTATATAACGCTGCTAGGTCTACAAGTGGTGCTCTACTGCAAACCAAAGAGCGTGATGGTGGTGTAGTTTGAAATTTGAAAATTCCAATGCCCAAAAATTGGACCAGTGTCGTAGTTTGAAGATTTGAATTTTTGGGTGGGAAGGTTGCAGTGGTGACATTTAGAGTTTGTAGCATCACTGTATGGAACTGCTGGACTGATAGTAGTGCTATATGGCACTGTTGGACTGATAGTAGCACAGTTCCCTATATACACCAAAAAAATAGACAAAAGCATGGAATTTTGTTAAAAAATGTGATTAGAACTTGAGATTTTCCATCCCTCTAGTGCCAAATGTAGAACCCCAATCCTAGACCTACACAAACATAGCAAACAAACACAATATTATATCAAATGCAAGTTAGTATTAAGATTCCCCATGAATTTCATTAACAATGCACAAAATAGGAAATAAAATGAAGAACACGATGATAAAGCAATGAAATCCTAATTAAGCATGCAAACTCTCAATCTGATGGGAAAATTGGTCCCAATTTGATGTGAAAATTGGACCTTTCCCAACTTCTATGATGCATTGTTGATGAGTGATCCACTTTGATGAAGATTCAATTGAGCTCCATGATGAAAAATCTGCATAACCTAGCTAAGACCTTGATAAAATTGATGGAAATAGATATGCTTGATGATGAAATTGAGTATAGTAGACTTGCTCAAATTGTGGATGATCAAAACAAAGGATAGCCTCTCTATTTATAGAAATACAAGATGGAGGAATGATCAAAATGGAGCAATGTGAGATCATTCAACATCCAATAGGAAAGTTCCACTTGTCAATATGTGAATGGAAGAAGCTTGAGCACATTTTGATGAATGTGCACAATAAATGAAATTAGGTGGAATTTGAAAGATATGAAATGACATGTTGGAGGGAGAAAAGAATGACTTCAATGTCACTTGGCTCAATGCACAAGGAAATGTAAGAGGGAATGAATGCCTTGTTGGAAGGAAAAAATCCACTTGGAGTGATTTTCAAACTTGGAGGAATATTCCCCTAAAGATGCCAAGTTGAAAGAAAATAGGGATTTAATAAATTAATTTAAATGTATTTTCATGTGCAAGTGGAAATAGCTAGAGGATGGGACATGGATTAGAGTTATCATTAATCAGGATTTGATTAATTAAGATGATGTTAGGTGATTTGACAATTTTGACTTAAATTTTAGGATTTAAATAAATCAAAGTTGAGGGGAAAATGATTTAGACTTAGTTAAATAAAGATTTTGATTTTTTAATTTTTTTTTAGACTGCAGGAATTGGGTAGCACGACCCCCTATAAACTGTAGTGCGCCTGGTAAACTTTTTAACGTGACCAGCGGCGCTGGCGCGACATGCCCTTCAGTACCACGGGGGTGGGGGAGACTAGACCTCGTGACCAACCTCCTGTAACATGAACGATTTAGCCAACCGAGCTAGGGCCCCAACCCAAGATTTTGATTTATTTAACTAAAGGGGATGATGCTAGATTAAATCAAATAAGGTTTAATTTATTTAATTTAATAAGATGACTTTAGAGATTTAATCAAATAAAATGAATTATTTAATTAAATAGAGACCAGAGGATTAATTAAATAACATTGATTTATTTAATGAACAAGAGAGAATGACTTAATTAGATAAATGATGATTTATTTAATTAAGGGATGAAGAGTGATGATTAGCTAAGAAGATGATTCTGGACGAAACGATGTTAGTAGATCAGGATCAATTGTCATTGGTATGTTTTCTATGTCTACAACATCATCTAATGCTCAATTACAGATATTCCAAAATTCTTTCCTAAAGCACAATCATGGTTCTAACCCTAACAACATAAACACTGGGTCTAACAACAATAATCAAAATAACCAAACCAGCAATATTAATTGTACTAAATTTCCTTTCAATTATGATAATATAGTTGGTTGCATTAAACAAGTAGACTCACATGTCTCTATGATTTGTGTAAAGGGAAAAGTAAAGGGAAAGGACCCTCAATGTGTTTTCAAAACACTTCACATCTGCATATCAATTCCACCCTCCATGCCATTCTAGCCAACTTATGTAAGCTCAGAGTGCAACATCCTTGATCACCTAGGAAAGACTCCAACCCAAATATCTATCTTAGATTTGTTGAAGTCTTCGTTGATGCATCAAGAAATCCTCACAAAACCTTTTTAAGACACTCATGTACCTAACAAAATAGATCATACTTAGTTCCAAGCTCTCGCATGACACCTATCTTCTACATATTAGTTGGGATTCAGTCAGAATGATATGCCATCCATTGATCCTACACATAATCATGCTCTCCACATAGAGGTCCTTGTTACTAAGAACAAATCCAAATGATTCTTGGTAGATAATGGATCTTCCCTCAACTTGTGTACATTTAAATTCATAAAATAGGTGGGGTATACCCATGTTGACTTGGATAATCATGTGATCATCATCAAGTCTTACAACAACGTAGAATGATATTTAGATGGCACCATTTGTCTTCCCATTTATGTTGGCACCGCCATGTAGTATATGAACTATCATTTCCTTGATCTGGACCTTCCCTATAATCTCCTCCTTGGTCGAACATGGCTCCATGCTATGCAATCCATTCCTTCCATGCATCACCAATGCCTCTAATTCCACCATAATGGAATTGAGGTCACCATTCCTATTGATAAAAATCCTTTTGATTATTGTCATGGTCTTGTTGCCTCCTTCCCACATTCTCATCATTTCCCTGAAATTGAGCTAGGAACCTCTCATGCCACACCATCATCATCTCATGAAAATCCTAATTTTTTATCCACTCCATCTAGTACTTTAAATTCCACCATTACCAAGGTTCAGATCACTGACAAAGCTTGTAGGGAATATAAGATGTGCACTGCACTCAATGTGGACATAATGCCCTCCTAACCATTAAGTTATGGTTGGCCTACTGAGTCTCCACAACATAGGGAGCTGATCACCAAGACAATAAGCTCCAAGAATGTGGGATCCACTACATTTCATTCCATAGGTATCTTGCAAGATTAGCTTGATGAGGATATTAGTCAATGGGTGTATAGAGAAGAACCAAAACCCTCAACTCCTCTCATTGAATATTTCCAAGAAGTTTATCCACAAGCTTTCAAGTTGGCTTAAACTAGTGCAACCACGGTAGGAGGGTCCTCAAAGAGAATAATCCAGACCATGTAGCAAGAGTCACACAATAAAAGAAACACAAAAATTGGAGGTAAATTTAGATTCAAACATTCTCATTATTAGAAATTTTGATTACAATTGGCCGACAACATTCAAGCTTACAGATCTAGCTCAGAGGCTTGATATAACATGTTAAAAAATACAACATTCCTATATGCTCCTTAATACAAGCAAAATATTATAGATCAAAACCTATCTTTCTCAAATCTTCCTTCCTAATGATCTATTACAATTATTTATATCACATCCATGGATCTAGAATCATCTGCGTTGGCCAAAGATCATTACGATCTCCAATGAAAGAAAATGTAATGGGTGCATGAATGAGTCGGCCTAAAATTTGAATTACTCCTTGATGAATGCTTAGGATGAAGTGTGGACCTATAATTAAGGTTGGGGACACTCCAAAAAACAATTAAAATCACAACATCAAGATCCACAAGTTACAGGAATGATCCACAAGTGATCAAACTAGCTGTTATGCTTGAAAATTATTCTGGTGTCGGTTCAAGAACTGCCACCAAATCCAGAAGTGACAACCTACTAGAAAATGATCCAATCATGCTCAAATCTTGGAATAAGGAAAATGAATATTTCCACAATGAAAATTTAGGTCCATAAGGTCTGGTGATCAAATATGATGAATCCACCAACATGAACTGAGGAAGAACAGAACAAGAACAAAAACTAAAAGAAAATATTTTTTGGTTGATGCAAGATTGCCAAGAACCAAGGGTTCTCTTGTATTAGACACCTAGGGTTATTGAAAAGTGAGGGACAGGGCTAAAGGAAAACCAAGAGGGTCCACCTCATCCTAATAAATCCAAGAAGAATCCTCCACAGGTCTTCCTTTCTATTTCACAAGATATTCTTTGTACTGTCTTCCATGAGTTTTCCTCCCATCTCTAATATCCAAAATCTCTTCAATCTCATCTGATTGTTTTTTAGGAAACTGATTCTCCAAATTTTCTTTACTACCTTCACTGAATTTTGCTTCATGGTACTGATGTAGATCTGCAATGTTGAATATAGGTGATATACCCATGCCATCCAGTAAATCCACTTCATATGCATTTCTTGAATCAAATCTCTTCAAAATCCTACAAGGTCCAAACTTCCTCATCTTCAACTTATTGAGTGTGCCAAATAGAAATCTTTCCTTCCTCAGATACACTATCACTTCATCTCCAACTTTGAACTCCTTATTTCTCCTCTTTTTGTCTTCTTTCTCCTTATACTTCTGGTTCATATCTTCCAATTTCTCCTTCACTTGAGTATGCATGTTCTTTATATGTTCTACAAATTCCTCTGCTTTTGCACTCCTTTTATCTTCCATACCGATGTCTCTCAACTCTAATATACCTCTAGGATGAACTCCATTAACAATCTCAAAAGGTGTCTCTTTGGTACTCCTATTCATTGAATTATTGTAAGAAAACTCTGCTTGTACAAGGACTAAATCCCAACTTCTGGTCCTCTCTCCATCCAAGCATCTTAGCAAATTTCCCAAACTCCTGTTTACTACCTCTTTTTGTCCATCATTTTGTGGGTGAAAATTAGAACTAAACTTCAAATCTATCTTTAACTTCTTCCAAAGCGTCCTCCAAAAATAACCAACAAAATTTGTATCTCTGTCTGAAACAATACTCCTAGGTAATCCATGCAATTTGACCACTTCCTTGAAAAAAATTCTGCTACATGTAGTGCATCTATTGTCTTCTTATAAGGTATTAAATGTGCCATTTTAGAAAATCTATCCACCACCACAAATATAAAATCATTACCTCTTTATGTCTTTGGAAAACCAAGTATGAAATACATGCTAATATCCTCCCAAGATCTCTCTAGAACTGTCAAAGGCTTATACAATCCAACATTCTGACTAGTCCCTTTTGCAACTTGACAAAATCTGCAACTCTGCACAAATCTCCCAACATCCTTATGAATCTATGGCCAAAATTAACTCTCAGTTACCAATGCTATTGTCTTATCAATTCCAAAGTGTCCTACCAATCCTCCACTATACTTTTATTTCACCAAGTTAACCCTCATTGAACTCTGAGGTATACACAACTAATTTCCTCTAAACACCATATCCTCCCAAATGAAATAATCCAACCCCTGACTCCTATCCTCCAATACTGATTCTTTACAAGCTCTCCAAGTTTATGCAAAATTTGGGTCTTCCTTGTACAAGTTCTTCAATTCATCAAATCCTAATACCTCCACTCTCATCTCTATTAGTAAATTACTTCTCCTACTCAAGGCATCAACAACTCTATTTGAATTTCCACTCTTATGTTTCAAACAAAAGTATAACTTTGCAAGAATTCTACCCATCTCATGTGTCTCTGATTCAACTTACCTTGGCTATTTAAATATTGCAATGCTTGATGATCTGTATACAACACAAACTCCTTATGCAACAAGTAATGTCTCCACTTCTTCAAGGCTTGAACTATGGCATAAAACTCCTGATCATACATTGAATATATTCTCCTAGCATCATTCAATTTCTCAATGAAATAAGCTATCGGCCTTCCTTCTTGACTTAATATTGCTCTAGTTGCATTTCCACTTGCATCACAATCTACTTGAAATACCTTGTTAAAGTTTGGTAAAACCAACACAGGCTTCTTAGTCATTTTTTGTTTCAATAACTCAAAAATCCAATCTACTCCAGATGTCCACCTAAAATCCTTCCTATCCCCTCTCATTGTTTCTGTCACAGTGTTGCAAATAGAACTAAAATTCCTAATGAAATTTTGGTAAAAACTAGCTAATCCATGAAATTATCTTACCTCTCCAATGTTATCCAGTGTAGGCCACTCAAAAATTGCTCTTACCCTCTTCGGATCCATCTTTAATCCATCCATAGATATCACAAATCCCAAATATACCAATTCTTCCTTCATGAAACTACACTTCTTAATGTTTATTAGCAACTACTCTTCTCTCAACCTTTGCAAAACTTGTCTTATATGCAAAAAAATGTTCTCTACTCTTACTAAAAATCAAGATGTCATCCAAGTAAACAATCACAAACTTACCCAAGAATTTCTTCAATACCTCATTCATCAACCTCATGAAAGTACTCAGTGCATTTGTTAGTCCAAAAGGCATCACCAACCACTCATACAATCCTTCATTTGTCTTGAATGTTGTTTTCCACTCATACCCTTCTATGATTCTGATTTGATGATATCCACTCTTCAAATCTATCTTTGTAAAGTATTTAGCTCCACTCAAACAATCCATAATGGCATCCATCTAGGGTAAAGGAAATCTATACTTCATTGTGATCTTGTTTATGGCTCTAGAGTTTGTACACATCCTCCATTCTCCATCCTTCTTAGATGCTAGCATAGTAGGTACTACATAAGGACTTAAGCTTTCTCTAATCAAACCATTTCTCAACAACTCTTGCACTTGTCTATTCAACTCTTCATTCTCTGACATTATTTCTATGTGCTACTTTATTAGGAAAAATAGCTCCATGGATCATATACATGCAATGAGTAATACTCCTCATAGGTGGCAATCCATCAGGTACATTATCTGAAATGATCTCCTCATACTTTGTCAACAACTCATTTATCTCATCTGGTTGTTCTTCTACATGCTTCAAGTCTTTAGCCTTCTTAGGAACTAAGGCATAGCACATGCTATCATGTTTCAATACATCTAGAAATATTATTCCATCAACCAAACAAATTCTATCACTCGTACAAACCTCAACTTTAGGAACATCCTCCAATGGTAACAAAATCTACTTCATCCCATTAGAAACAATAGTATATATATTCTTCTTTCCATCATGAATAGCCCATCTATCATATTGCCAAGGCCTTCCCAACAAAACATGGCATACATCCATAGGCATGATATCATACAAAACTTCATCATGGTAATTTTCTATCTTCAATTTCACCAAACATTGTTCACTTACTAGTATCTTATGCTCATCTTGAATCCATGCTATCTAATAGGGCTTCAGGTGTTTCAATCTTTCCAACTTCAATTTGGTCACCATTTCTTCAAAAACTAGGTTCTTAGAACTTCCACTATCAACAATCACTTTGCAACATTTACCAGCTACCTCGCATCTGGTCTGAAACAAATTCTTTCTTTGCAATGGTTCCTACTCCACCTCACTTTGACATAATACTCTTCTATTCACCAACACTTCTCCATCTTTCAGTTTATTAGATGATCCGACATGATCCTCCTCAACAAAGGTTGTTCTTCTATTGTTCTTTATATTTTTTCTTGTCTCTCCTTGATTACAATCAAATGCTCTATGTCCTTGTCCAACACACTTAAAACAAGTTCCCATGAATACTCTTTTCTCCTTATCATCTTTTCTATAACCTTCATTCCAGTAACCACCATATCCTCCTCTTTGGTAAGAGTTTCCATCACCTCTAGGGTACGAGTTATCATTCTTATTGACCTCCTTATCTTTATTCTCATATGCAAAATTTCCTCTTCCTCCTCCAGTAAAAGTTCTTCCCCTTTGAAATCTTCCACCTCTTCCTCTTTGTCTCTACTCATGTTTCTTATTCAACTTCTCTTATGCTTGTAGGGAACATTGGTATGCCTCTTCCACAATCTACAACTTAATCAAACTAATCTCATCCTATATAGATGACCTTAAACCATTCACATATCTAGATACTTGCTCGATCTCATCCTCTAAATGTATAGATATGATATTCAACTTGTAGAACTCCTCGGTATACTTTGTCACATTTGAATCCTTTTGCTTCAAATTTTGCAACTTCCTAAACAAACTGATCTGATAATCTGTAGGCATAAACTTTGTTTTTAACTTATTCACCATCTGATCCCATGATTTTATCTTCTCCTTTCCTCTTCTTTTCCTATCTGTCTACAAATGTTCCCACCAAAGGGATGCATGTCCTTTTAACTTTGTACAAAAAAATTTCACCTTCTTATCTTCACTGGTACCTTCAAAATCAAAATACTTTTCCATCTCTGTGATCCAATCAAGCAATTCATCTGAATCCAACTTACCATTATAATATGATGGATTGAATGTGGCTTAGTATTCACTCTACTTAGGGCTCTTATGAACCTCTCTTCTCATTGATCCAAGCTAGGTTGATCTTCTCTTCCTCTTTCTTCTTGTACTTCTACCTCTTCATCACCCACATCATCAACTAGTCAATCTCTCCTCTGGGTTGTTTCAACTGCATTTAATATGACAACAATTCATCTTAACATCTCCATCAAAGCTGGATCTGCATTTCCACGCACTCCATTTCCTCTAACATTTATTCTTCCTGCCATCTTTACACAAGTCCTATGCAGCTGCAAGTTGGATCCTCAGTCTGCTACCCCACAACAAATCTTCAACAAGGCTCCATGAATTTCAGCAATCTCTCATAGATCAAATCTCACTCTGATACTAATCTAGTGCAACCATGGTAGGAAGGTCCTCAAAGAGAACAATTTGGACCATGCACCAAGAGTCACACAATAGAAGCAACACAAAAATTGGAGGAAAATCCATATTCAAACATTCTCATTATTAGAAATTTTGATTACAATCGACAAGCAACATTCGGGCTTACAGATATGGCTCACAAGCCTGATATATCATGTTAAAAAATGCAACATTCCTATATGCTCCTTAATATGAGTGAAATATTACAGATCAAAACCTATCTTTCTCAAATCTTCCTTCCTAATGATCTATTACAATGATTTATATCACATCTAGGGATCTAGAATGATCCACGTCAGCCAAAGATCATTACGATCTCCAATGAAATAAAATGTAACGAGTGCATGAATAGGTCAACCTCAAATTTGAATTACTCCTTGGTGAATGTATAGGATGAAGTGTGGACCTATAATTAAGGTCAAGGACACTTCATGGAACAATTAAAATCACACCGTCGAGATCCACAAGTTACAGGAATGATCCATGAGTGATCAAACTAGAAATTAGGCTTGAAAATTATTTTGGTGCCAATTCAAGAAACTTCCATCAAATCTAGAAGCGATAACTTTCTGGAAAAAGATCCAATCATTCTCAAATCTTGGAATAAGGAAAATGAACATGTCCACAATGAAAATGTAGATCCTGGTGAGAAAATATGATAATCCACCAACATCAACTAAGCAAGAACAAAAACTAAAAGAAAATATTTTTTGGTTGATGCAAGATTGCCAAGAACCAAGGATGCTCCTGCATCATAAAAACTAATTATCATGGGGGAGGACTAAGGGTGTATGAACATGGAATGCGTAAGATGATTGATACTCCCATGCATTTGAATTGGGTCTTGGTTATGACAAGAAGCAAAGACAACCCTCTACATCTTCTAATGCTTCAAATAACGTTAGTGTGGAAGTCAATATCCTTAACAACATCCTTGAGGAGGAAACCATCAAACTCTCTTATTATGATTTGGACATCTCCTCCCTATTCGAATCCACTTCCATTTTCACTATTATCCTTTCCCTCCACCATCTTAACCTCATAGATTGGGACCTACAAGGAAGCATACCTATTGAAATATTGCCTTCCAAAGAGGCATACGTACATTACATGGGTTTAGAAGGAGAATATGCTCCATACTCTAAGCAAGATGAACACCTCAACCGCAAAAATAAAAAGAAAAAAAATAAAAAAAGGGTGTCCTAGTGAAAACCTCCTTGAGGAACTTTTACACTCATCAAAAGTAAAAATAAAGTGTGTATCCTCTAATGAAAACTTCTCAGAGGCATCAAAGGATGAGGATGTTCATCTTCCTCTCATAGGTACTCACTTTTTAGAATGGTCTTCAATTCTCATCGAAGACACAAGAGACGTGAATTTTGGAATAGAAGTAGAGCCAAACATCACGTATGTAGCTAAGTCCCTGACTAAAGAGGAATATTCTATAATTGTCAATCTACTTCAAGAAGGGATCATTATTTTCACATGGGCCTATTCAGATATGCCTTGGCTAGATCCAATGTTAGTTGTACATCACCTTGATGTATTCCCTAATGTCAACCCAATAAAGTAGAAGCTCCACAAAATGCATCCACAAGTTGCTCTTCTTATCAAAGTGGAGCTAGAGAAGTTACCATCAACAGGGTTTATCAAACCTATTGATTATTCATACTGGATTTCCAATATTGTCCCCATTGCTAAACTGACTAGGGTCATCCACATCTATACAGATTTTAGAAACCTTAACAAGAACTATCCTAAAATTATTTTCCACTTCCAAACATTAACATCTTGTTGATTTGAGAGTATTCCATGCCATGATATCTCTTATGGAAAACTTTTTTGGGTATAATCAGATCAAAATTCCCCCCAAAGATCAACATAAAACAACATCACTACACCTTGGGGCACTTTTCACTACAACTTCATAACTTTTGGTCCCAAAAAAGTTGGGGTAGGGCAATGTATCAACATTCTATGATAGTCATATTTCATGATTTGATCCAACTTGTAAAGGAATATTATGTAGATGAATTATTGGTGAAATCCAAAACTCGAGAAGAACATATAAAGATTCTAAAGTAGATCTTTGACAGATTGGAATAGTATAAGCTAAGGTTAAATATGAAGAAATGTGCTTTTAGAGCCACTTCAGGAAAGTTGTTGGGTTTCATTGTGCCCAAGAGGGGCATACAAGTTGATCCTGTAAAGGTCAAAGTGATTATGGAAATTCCCCCACCTAAAAATCTAAAATAGTTAAGGAGCTTACAAGGAAAGTTGCAATCAATCTAACGCTTCACAACTCAACTTGGAAATAAATGTCAGCCTTTCACACATTGTTTGCACAAATATATTGTCTTCAAATGGAATGAATAGTGTCATCAAGGCTTCGATAAAATCAAGGAATATCTTGCCAACCCTCTTATCTTGATTCCTCCTATACTAGGAAAACCTTTGTTGCTTTATATTTCTGCTATAGTAGTTGCACTAGGGGCATTTCTAGCACAACATGACAACAATGGGAAGGAAAGGGAAATTTATTATATTAGCTGCACATTGGTGGGGTGTGAACTCAATTATACCCCTATGGAAAAATATTTCCTTGTAGTTGTTTTTTAGCTCTTAGAAACTTTTCCACTACATGGTTAGTCATTTGATTAAGTTGATTTCCAAGGTAGATCCACTCAAGTACATGTTATCTAGAACATCATTAATAGGTCATATGACTAAGTAGATTATTTTGCTCAACAAGTTTGACATTGAGTATATAGACTGTAAGGAAATCAAAGGACAAGTCATCATGGATCAATTGGTGATGCGGTCTCACAAAGACCTCATATATTTTCTAAAGTTTAACACTTGATACTTTATATTTAGCTTAAAAAATTATGATATTATCTTTTATATGCTTCATTTATGAACTTAAATATGCATGAAGAATTAGAATATGAATGCTTTTATTTAAATTCTTATTTCTTTTGAATGCATGATTAAATGGTGTTTAATGTGTGATTGTTTCATGATTGTGTGTATTTAACACAAGAATGGAAGAGAATTTATCTATCACATGAAGTGTTAACCATTTTTCTATTCAAATGAGATTGGTGGCTAACCTTTCATGACTCAATGAGCTTCAACCAAGCTACCTATCAGCTAAACAATAGTCAACATTCCACTTATGTAGTTTTGTTCAACATCAATTGAAGATAATTGCAAGATCTTCATGATTGTTTTCCCTGTTCTCTAGAATATCTTTAATAATCTGGAGATTGGTTTGATTTCCCACTTTTCCCTATTTTCAAATAAGAGAGGATATTTATATCTAGTCTCAAGTTAGTTAGGAGTAGATTGTATTATTTTCTAATTTTTGTTTCTTAGTTCTTTGCTAAATACTTTGTACTTTCATCCCTCTTTGGGAAAATTTGATGGAATAAAAGAAGTTGATCATTTTTGTGTTAAAATCCCTCCAGAGGTAGAGCAGGGCCTACTCTTCCAAAGGGAGGTGATCCTGTTAGTTAAATAGTTCATCTTCATTCCTATTCTAAATTGGAATTGTTTCATCAGTTTAACGTTAGAATAAATCTCAAACCTATTGTTGAAATATTTGTTTTGATTACTGTGTTAATTAAATAGAATCATTTCAGTTAATTCGATTGCAGATACAATAGTTTGTTTATCATTGATAGGTTACATTCTTCATGGAATATGCATAGAGTAGTAATTATTACTTGTTAGATTGGATGAATGACGAATGCAGTGGTTTGTTTTTGAATTAGATTTCAATTCTATTAATTAATTAGATTTTGAATTCAAGTAAATGTTAGATTCTCATTTTCTTGCAAGTTAGATTAATTTTAATCATTCATTCCCCACAATCTGATCTAACTTGGAATATGGCCTATCTCTACATATTTATTGTTCTAAAATAATTCATTTTGAAGCTTTAGAAAAAATTAAGAAAGAAGCTAGAAGAATAGTGTATAATAGCATAGAGCCATTACTGATAAGGAAGGAACAACTTCGAACTGCTCTTGACAAAGCAAACCAACAACAAACCCCCCCCCAAAAAAACAAAATCCAACTCTTACCACAAATAGCTTTAGACACCCCTAGGTTGAAAAATAAAGATTAAATAACTAGGGAATTGTGATAGCAATGACCCCTATCCATCATTTTTGGCATCATTGCTAGGGAATGATCCAGCCTTAAAAGAAAATTTAAGCCTTAAGTGTTGGTAAGAATCTCTTGGTTAGTTGATGAAAAAGTAGAGAAATTGGTTTGGAAGATTCATAAGAGATCTAATACCTTCTCCTAAAGGATCTCAAGCACACAGTACAAGTTCATCATCATCTACTTGAATAGTCTCCAACCACATAGAAAACATGGAGGACAAAGGAGAAGGAGAAATGAATGAAATGGAAGAAGAGGTTCCTAACAGAACATTATCTTTCTCTATCTCTATGAATAGGCAGGCTAATGAACCACCTATGAAAAATATTTCACCCTCTATTTTACCTACAGTTCGTGGGAAAAATTTGGACCTTAACCAATTCTTGTTTGAATTCAAAGTATTATTTCAAACTTATGATTAAACTTCTGACAATCAAAAGTTAAAGCTATTTTCATCCACTCTAAAGGAATCATCCTTGTGTTGGCTCATGGGGTTGAATGCTAATTCTATTAACTATTGGGAGGAAATGGAAATAGAGTTTTTGGAAAAATACTAGGATTACTATTGGGTTATGGATAGGAAAGAGGAACCATTTAAAATGAAACAGTTAGAAAGGAGAGTTTAGAATATTATGGGGATAGATACCAATTTGTTTTGAAAATATGTGGGAATGGGTTGGATGAAGAAATTAGTAAATCCATTTTCCTAAAAGAGATTGATGATGATTCAATAGGTTCCTTGAACTTAATAGGAAAAGGAGACATCATTAAACTCACTTTTGAAGAAATAGTTAAGATTTGTAGGAACTATTCAAGAACAAGACCAAGTTCTAGAAGGAAGAACAGGGGTTCCACTACTAATGTTTCTAAGGTCATGGAGGAAATAGAAAATTTAAAAAATGATATCCTTATTCACCTTAGTTATCAACCCGAAAAAAGAATAGTAGAACCATTGGCTATATATTTTCCTAAATGTAGAGACAAACATCCATTAAGGGAATGTCCTCTCAATCAGGTAGATTTGTGTGACATTTTTGAGAAAAAGCATTCTACTGGTAAATGTAATCTCCTTCCAAAGATTAAAAATCATTTGAAGAAACCTTCTCAGTCTTCACCTATAGAGGAAGAACTCAACTACATAGGATAGAGGTAGTTTAACCCTACTTTTGGAGGACAATCTAATCCTAGAAATAATTCCAATTGGGGTTCAAATCAATGGAATAATCAATGGAATCCTTCTAGCTAGTGGAATCCATAGTCTCATTGGAATTCCCAACAAATTCCAATTCCACCTCCTTCTATGCAAACATCTTGGGGGCCACCTTGGGGACAACCTAAATGGACTAATACTTAATGGAACCAACAATAGTGGCAACCTAATCAATGTCATTGGTAGCCTAATCAATCTCAATGGTAGCCTAACCAAGGTAATAATCCTCAATGGAAAAATTAGGGACCAAGAAGACCTTGGAATCAAAATCAATCAGTTTTTCTTGGTTCCACTCAACCTTCAAATTCTGAAATAGTAAACCAACCTAAAATTCTAGCTCAACTAGTTCCTAATCCTAAAAATGTTAAACCTCAATAGCCAACTTATAACATTGATCCTAATATAGTTGGTTTAAACAACATTGATTTGAATGATATTTAGTTGAGAAATCAATTAGTAGCATCAAAACCTAATTTGAGTAAGGAAGAATAGCAACAGTATTTGATGAAGGATACACTACAGAAGAATGAAGCTATTTCTTTTGATAAACAAGCACCATTTCCTGCACCATTTCAACAAGAATCAATAGTTGGAAAGCAAGTTGAGGAGAAACAAGATGATTTGATAGATTCCCAAATTATCAAAGAACTTAATAAGATTAACATTAAAATTCCACTCTTGAGAGCTATTCATGATATCCCAAAAATTAACTAGGTGGTTAAGTCTTTATGTGTCAAAACACCTAGAATGAAAAGGAAGTTACCTTCCACAATTAAAGTTGGAGGAAAACTATCTGATATCTTGTCAGGGAAGTTGATTCCTCATAAGTATGGTGACCCAGGAAGTCTAGTGATTACCCTTAATATTAATGGTGTTGAAATTCCAAATGTCCTTATTGACTTAAGAGCTACCATTAATGTTATTACAACTAAAACAACTAACAAATTGGGAATTACAAATTTTTAACCAACAACCACAATTTTACAACTAGCAGATAAATCAATTGCAAAACTAGAAGGGATCATTGAAGATTTCATTGTTACTATTGACATGTGGGAATATCTTGTTGATTTCGTTGTTTTAAAAAGTAAGCAAAGAAAGAAATGCTATCCAATCATCTTGGGAATACCTTGGTTGGAAATAACCGATGCCCTTATTGATTGTAGGTATGGAAGCATGACCATTTCTAATGGAATCAGATAGAAAGAATTATCTCTTTACCAACTAGAAAAACCTTCTTTATCATCTAAAAACCATAGTTGGAATGATGATTTTAATTTAGAAGATGATGAGGTTTGAGAACTTGCTATGGTAACATTGAAAAATCATGCGAAAGAGTATGAAGAATGTATGAATGAAGAAGAGGGAAACCTTGAGGTTCAAGATGTTATTGATATTCAACATTGTTTCCCTTTAACTAATATCATGAATTCTAATTCAAATCATAATCAATTACTTCATAAACTCTTGCCACATCCTTTTCCTTTAAATAATTTGATTGGAAACCATTCTACTCTTTGAAACAAAACTAAGCAAATCCTAGTGTAAGAAGATAGACCCTTACTCATTAATGTGTCCTTATCAGCTAAGCAAGAAGATTATCTAAAAGAAATTTTAGAAAAGAATACTGAAGCATTTGCTTGGGATTATAAGGACATGAGAGGGATCCTTCCTGATATTTGTATACACCACATTTACACTAAATATGTTAAACCTGTAAGACAAGATCAAACAAGGATTAACCCTACATTAAGAGATTTTGTTAAGTTGGAAATAGAGAAATTGCTCCAGGTAGGATTCATTTATCCTATTTCAGACAATCAATGGGTTTCTCCACTAGTGATAGTGCCTAAGAAAAAATAGTAAATGGAGAGTATGTGTGGATTATAGAGAATTGAACAAGGCTACTAAGAGAGACTATTTTCCACTTCCTTTTATAGAATAAGTATTGGATAATTTATTAGGTAGTAGTTACTTTTCTTTTCTTGATGGTTTTAGTGGGTACAACCAAATTTAGGTAGCTCTAGAAGATCAGGATAAGACAACATTTACTTTCCCATGGGGTGCCTATGCTTATAGAGTCTTTCCTTTTGGAATATGTAATGCACCTACAACTTTTCAATGTGTTGTTCTTTCCATTTTTGCATATTTAATAACATGTGTAGAGGTATTTATGGATGATTTCATAGTTCATGGTAAAACTTATGAAGAATCTTTGAATAATCTAAATAAAGTTTTGAATAGGTGCAAAGAACATAGATTATCATTTAACCATGAGAAAAGTCTGTTAATGATGATTGAAGGAATTGCATTAGGACATCATGTGTCAAAAGAAGGAATCAAGGTAGATCCTAAGAAGATTGAAGTTATTTTGTAGATACCAGTACCTTGAAGCCAAACTGAAGTGAGAAAATTTTTAGGACATGTTGGTTATTATAGGAGGTTTATAGAAGGGTTAGGTAAGATTGCAGGTCCTTTGTTTAATTTATTAAAGAAAGAATCATAATTTATTTGGACTGCATTGTGTCAATAATCCTTTGATGATATAAAACAAGCTTTAACAACCAAACCTATAATAGCTAGACCAGTCTGGGGTGAACCTTTTCATATAAATGTAGATGCATCTAATTTCACAATTAGATTAGTTCTTGGACAAAAGGATGAATCAAGAGCAATGCATTCCATTTATTATATAAGTAAAAATATCAACCCAACTGAACAAAATTACACCATTACTAAAATGGAATTCTTAGCAGTCATGTTTTCAATTAAAAAAGTTAGACATTATATTACTAGTTATAAAAAAATGTACATATAGATCATGCAACTATTCAATAGCTGATGAATAAATTTGTGGTGGGAGGACACATCATTTGATGGTTATTGTTATTACAAGAATTTGATATAACAATAATTGATAAACCAAGTAAAGATAATGTAGTGGCCAAATTTTTGTCTAGAATGGTTTTACAAGGAGATAATGAACAATTGGGAGATGCATTTCCTAATGAAAATCTATTTTTCATAAATGTTCAATCACCTTGGTTTGCTGATATTACTAATTATCTTGTAACTAGGAGATGCCCTTATTTTTCATCTAAGCAGAAAAAGAGACTAATTAGAGAAAGTTCCATATTTGAATGGATTAATGGTTTGCTATTTAAAATGTGTCCAGATCATTTCATGACAAGATTTGTACAAGAAATAGATGTTTATGATATCTTGAAGGCATGTCATGATGAGCTAGGTGTTGGACATTATTCAACAGTGAGAACAATACATAAAATTCTTGGAGCAAGCTATTTTTGGCCAACGATGAGTAAGTATGAAGCTCACCACATTAGGCATTGTGATCAATGTCAAAGAATGGGAAGACCTACACATTCTACATAAATGACACTTCAAACACAAGTTTCTTTGGAGCCATTTCAAAAATGGGGAATCAAATTTGTTGGTCCCATAGATCCATCATCAAAAGGGAATCATTACATCCTTGTATGTACTAATTATGTTGCTAAATGGGTAGAGGCCAAAGCATTACCAGATGCTAAAGAAGAAAGAGTTATAGATTTCTTATCCAAAAATATTCTACAGAGATATGGATCACCGAGAACACTTGTATCATATCAAGGACCACAATTTATGTCTTTAATTCTTCAGACATTTGTTTAGAAATATCAAGTTCAACATAGAAAGTCATCACCATACCATCTTCAAGAAAATGGGTAGGTAGAGGTGACTAATAGAGAACTAGAGAATATACACACAAGGATAGTTTCATCTAGAAAGAGTGATTGATTTGATAGACTGACATAAGTTGTATGGGAATTTAATACAACTTGGAAAATAACCACAAGTTTTTCTCCATATGAGTTAGTTTATGGGAAGATGCATATTCTTCCTATGGAATTTGAACTTGAAACACTTAGAATAGCTTTAAATGTGGGTATAAATCTGACTAAAGCATAGAAAAATAGAGTGTTGCAATTGAATAGGTTATGAAATGGGGATGGAAGCTTTTCATCAAACAAAGATCATTCAAAATCAAAGGAGATAGTGGCATTACAAGAATATTCACAATAAACAATTTACTGTAGGAGATTGGGATTATTTTTTGATTCACAGTTTCAAGAATTCAAAGGGAAGTTGCATACCAAATTTCTTGGACCATATGAGATTAAAGAAGTCTTTGATAATGGAGTTGTCTGATTAATACCTATTGATGGAGAAAGGAAGATAATGTTGGTAAATGGACACAAGCTTAGGCTTTATCATAAACCAACATCAAAAGAAGAGTTTAGAACTGAACTTCAATCAAGGATAAAAAAAATTTACCAAGAAAGATTTTTCTTCTTTAGGTGAAGTGTCTTGTTCTTAAATACTATTCAATTTCCATGAATAAATAAGATAAACTAAAAACCAAAAATTACGGTTTACCTTCCAAAAAAAAAAAAGAAAGTTTTTTCACGATCTTCTTGTCTCTTACAGGTATAGGTTTTGATGACCTCTCACATAACTAGAAAGATCCTAATGGCTCTTGATCACATTGGAAATAAATTCTTTAATGAAAGATTTGATTAAATGTTCAAATTAATTCAGCTCTAGATAGCTCCTAATTGCTCCTAATCAATTGTTCTCAATATTTTTAAGAAAACTTTGAGAGGAAGAATTTTGATAGATTTGAAATGTTAATGATTAATGGGAGTAGAGTAATTAATGCATCATTTGAAGCTTTCAACTTCATTTTTTTGCTAACTTGTTTGTTCAATGTGTAGGTATAGGTTCATTTGATATTCTGGTTTTCATGGTTTGACATGACAACATGTGCAGAAAAGTGGGCTCCAATCAGGGTTGAGCCTAGCATACTAGATATTAGTGAAAATCATTACATTTATTAACTATGATTAAATGCACTATATAATCTAGTGAACTCTGATAGATTCTGATCATTTTTGAAAATCATGAAGATGATGTTGGATTACTCTAACATCACACATACCATCTGTGAACATTGATGTCATTTCACATAAGAGGTAAGTGTTTATATGATGTATTTATTTTTGAAAGTTTAAATGCATGCATTAAATCATGTGTCATAAAGTTGTTATAGAAGTCATATCATCATGTTAAATGCGAAGTGTAATTTATTAAGCGATTTAAATATGAGGTGACATTACTTGCTTAGTTTTCAAGTAATGATTATGAAGTGATGTTTAAAGCAAAAAGATAGATGTACCAAAAGATCGGTGAATGTACTTTCACCATCTTTCATTAGAAAATTTTAAAACAATTTGCCTGGTGAGAAGTTTTAGGCATGTGAAGTGTACTCTAGTTTAATTGAACATAATGGTGAGTAAAGGACATTTAATGTCCATGTAGAAAGAGTTATGAGCTATTTCAAATCCATTTAGCAAGGATGAAAAAAGACTCATCATTTATGCACTATCACATTTTCTCCTAACTGAAGATTTTTCCTAAATTTCTCAAGTTCTCGGTCTGTAAAATGGGTTACAAGAGGATGGATGAGCCAAAGGAAGCTATAATAGACAATGAAACTAGAAGATGGATGCAACAAGCTGGTTGGTTGGATCTCATCTCAAATACAAAGGGCATGAATAGGATGTAATTCAAGAATTTGTAAGAAACTTCCACATCAACTTCACAGTAGTGAGAGGGGAAGCTATTTAGGTATCCAAGGTTGTAATTAGCACATTGTTTGGAATCCCAACTGAAGGAAAAATTGTGAAGTGAGGTCAACATGATTTAAGGATCTTCTAAAAATGTTCCATGTTGACACAAAACCTCTTCCTATTTTCTAGATTCACAAAGGAAATAATAAGGGCATTGGTAGAGGAAGTCTTCAAGAACCCTACTCATCAATTTTCCACTACTTAATGAAATATTTTACTTGTGAGGGCTAGGTTGCTACCATTTTGGGGCCAACTCTTTGGTTGTTGATTCATATTATTTATGGAGAAGCTAAGCCAAAGGTAAGGATAAATTTTCCTACATTCTTGTTTTCTCAAATCATTGATATTGCAATGAAATGTAAAGAAAAGGAGAGTAGGATAACACATCATGGGTTAATGCATTTAATTGTTAAGCATCATTTTATGAAAAAACTAGATGGTGAGGAAAAATGGAGACAATTCTTGATGAATATTGATGGTGAAATTTCAAGAAAATATAAAACCCCCATAACCAGAACTTTGAAAATAGAAAAGAAAAAGAGCTCAGAGAAAATTAGGGAAAAACCTTTAGGGAGGCCTCGAAAACAAGACTCTAAGGAGCCTGAACCTTCTAGAAAAAGAAAAGAAAAAGAAATGAAAACCATAGAGAAATATGAGCCTAAAGCAGGAAGAAATAAAAAGAAGAAAGGGGTTGAGAAGAAAGAAAAACTAAAGGAAAGAAAACAAGATAATTTTTTTCAAAAGCCTGAGTAGAATAAGAAATTGAAGAGAGGAAGAAAGGGGAAAAATAAAAAATCTCCTCCTGCAATTCAAGTTGAAGAATCTGAGATGGAAGAACCTAAAAGAGGAGATAAATATTCTCAATCTATAGAAACCCATATGGCTGAAACTACTATGCCAAACCCTAATATTTCTCTAGAATCCCCTATTGAAAAGGAAGATTCTCGGCCTTTATCCCTATTGTTTGAAGAAAATGTTGAATTATTAGAGTTCTAAGTATTTGAAGAGGTCCAAATCCCTGATGTTACCCCTGGTTCTCCAACTCAACTTGGAGAAAAAATAGAGGATCCATTTATCCATAGAGAGGGAAAACAACCCTTAGATCAACAGGAAGAGCTCGATGATAGTTTAAATTAGAGAAAAGAAGAAGAAAAAGAGGTTCAGTTTGCATTGAAGTTTTCAAGGTTGGAAAGAGAAATAGAAGAATTTAAAATGTAGAACATAATATTGGAAATGAAATTGAAACAAAAGGATGAAGAAATTTAAAAGCCTGAAATAGAGGTAGAAAAAATAAAGTCACAATTGAAATAGGACATAGCCTAGTTGTTCACCCAACTAGAAAATGCTAAGGAAACCATAGAAAAGGTTAATGAAGAATGCACACAGAAAGATGAAGAAATTCAAAGATTGAAGGAAGAAATAGAAAGAAGGCAACAAGTAGCTCTTGAAAGGAAAGAACTAGAGCAGACAATATTCTCATCTTCTATATTACTTAGTTTACCTCCACTAGAGGAAAAACCACAGGGAAATTCCATAGGCCCAAGGTATATTTCCCTTACTACCATGAAATACAAACAACTGAATGAACAACTTCAAAATAAAATAGAAGTTACCAAAGAAAAAGATGAAGCAGAAAAGAAGGTAACTAGAGTTGTGGACATAGCCTTTGCACTAGTAGCAACTAGGAAACCTTTAGGGATGTATGGTTTATATATTAGAGAGTTTTTTTTGAAATGGAAATTAAATAAACTTGTCTTGAAGAAGCCTATTGATTTCAAGATGGACAATGATTTTCTTCAATCATATTTTAAAATTCATCCAAGTATTCAAAATCAGATGTGTGAATTTTACCAGCATGCCTTCATTATGGGAGATATAGATGATTCTCTCCTTAACATTTATGTTGGGGAGCTCCATATTAGATCATTTGTTCCTTTTTTGTAGAATCAAATTGAATGGATGAAAAGAATGGGAGAATACAAAGAAGCATAGAAAAAATGTGATCTCCCAATGAGAGGAGAGAAACCTAATGCAATGGACTACATTAAGAAATTCAGATCGGTGACTAGACTTAATGATGTTGTGCCCATTTATGTGTCTAACTTATTGAAGAGTAATGCATGTTTTCAAGATGAGGAAGGGACATTAACTCCATTGGCTCATAAAGCATGCATTGAAAGATTTAACTCCATTCTTGATCAATTAAAAAGAAGAGATCCTATTAGTCTGAATAATATCAGATGGATTTTGACAAGAGTGAGGCATGTGATCAATTTGATACAACAAGAATTTTAGATTGGGACGAGGTTCAAGATCCCCATCATTATTATGCCTACTCCAAAGATCAATGTACCTGAAAAGATACTAGAGGAAGTCTTGAAATCCCGGTATGAGAAATTGCAACAAAACCAAGGCTTCGCCAAAAAAATAGGACAATAGAACAATACAGAGGAGGTTTCTTCAATTGTGCCTTGTGGGTCGAGACTATGAATAAAAACATTCCTAGTGTAATCAATCTATCACCATGAGTACATGATTATGAGTAGGAGGGGGAGGATGATGAGGGCTCACAAAGACCTCATATATTTTCTAAATTTTAACACTTGATACTTTATATTTGGCTTAAAAAATTATGATATTATCTTTTATATGCTTCATTTATGAACATAATTATGCATGAAGACTTAGAATATGAATGCTTTTATATAAATTATTATTTCCTTTGAATGCATGATAAAATGGTGTTTAATGTGTGATTATTTCATGATTGTGTGTATTTAATGCAAGACTAGAAGAGCATTTATTTATCACATGAAGTGATAACAATTTTTCTATTCAAATGAGATTGGTGGCTAACCTTTCATGACTCAACAAGCTTCAACCAAGATACCTGTCAGCTAAACAATAGTTAGTGTTCCACCTCTGTAGTTTTGTTCAACATCAACTAAAGATAATTGCAAGATCTTCATGATTATTTTTCCTGCACTCTAGAATATCTTTAATAATATGTAGATTAGTTTGATTTCCCACTTTTCCCTATTTTCAAATAAGAGAGGATATTTATATCCAACCTCAAGTTAGTTAGGATTAGATTGTACTAGTTTTTAAATTTTTGTTTCTTAGTTCTTCGCTGAATACTTTGTACTTTCGTCCCTCTTTGGGAAAATTTGATGGAATAAAAGAAGAAATTGATCATTTATGTGTTAAGGTCCCTCCAAAGGAAAAGTAGGGCCCACTCTTCGGAAGGAAGGTGATCTTGTTAGTTAAATAGTTCATCTTGATTCTTATTCTAAATTGGAATTGTTTCATTAGTTTAACGTTAGAATAAATCTCAAACCTATTGTTGAAATCTTTCTTTCAATTACTATGTTAATTAAATAGAATCCTTTTAGTTAATTAGATTGCATATAAAATATTTAGTTTATCATTGATAGGTTACGTTATTAATGGAATATGCACATCATAGGAATTATTACTTGTTAGAGTGGATGAATGAGGAATGGAATAGTTTTTGTTTTTTTAATTAGATTTCAATTCTGTTAATTAATTAGATTTTGAATTCAAGTATGTTGGAAAAACAAGGACAAACAACTGAGAGGGGGGGGTGAATCAGTTGTCACAAAATAATAAAATTTTCAAACTTTACTTAACTTAATCTTAGATTTGATGAATAAGCAAATAACCATAAGCAATTAACACATCAGAGAGATAGATAACACCAAGATTTTTTTACGTGGAAACCCTATTAGGGGAAAAATCACGGTGGATGTTAGTCCACAATATTATACCTTGTTAAAAGTTTAATGAAAACAATAAAGGGGAATGCATGTGCATTCAAGCACACTGCCTAGAGCTCACTACTCAGTTACAGAAGGGGATTACTACCCAAAAATACAAAATAGGATTAAATCTAGAGGGTACAAGCTGAGAAAATAGCTTTTGCACAAGCCTGATTATAGTTCCAATTAAGCATAGAAAACTCCTTCACTTTTCACTCAAACTACTTCACACTTCACTCGGTCTTCTTCACACTCTACTCTGCAATCAAATGATATTCACACATACACACATAGGATCACACCTAGCAAACGAAACACACTTTGCACCAATGAAATAAATGCTCTTATATATCTACATCATGGATTACATCAATAACTTAGTCGGCCAGAAAAATAAAACATATTTGTAATGTCGGCCCAAGTTTACAATTAAATTTTCAATGTGGATATAAACACCGTCAGCCAAAAAAATAATGCAACCCAAAACAATATTCACGAGCACACCAAACATTCAAATTTTACTTTTCAAGGATCCACAACACATTACCAACACCATGTCAGCCAAGAACATGAAAACCCAAACATGCACAAGAAAATATTCGACCACGAGCACATCGATCAATGTGGATGTAACACAAGGATAGAACAAGATCTAGAGACATCCAAAAACACCAAGAAACAATAGAGAAACACCTGAAACAACTGTGATTATCATAATCACACAAACTTCACTTAGGAACACTAATAGAGACCACAAAATACTATCAGACCACAACACGATCAAATCGACATGTTGACCTCTAAAACTTTCAGTAGATGATCTAGATACTCTAAAAAATAAACCCTTTATTCCACAACAGCTAATCTTCAACGTACATAACAAGACATCTTGATGACATACATAGCTCCACCGGGAACTTGGAACACTTTCTTTTACAATTTTCTTAATATCCTCGACATATACAACCTTCAATACACCAAATGCTAATAGTGTTGACATCAATGACAACCACATATCAGCAACACATCCACAACATCCAACAATCTCCCCCTTTGGCATTGATGGCAACACATGATGTGAAAAATACCATCGACCCAATGCACTTGCTTCTTAATTGCTTTTCTCCCACAAGGCTCTTCTCCTCGAAATATTTTTCACATTGCATTTCTCCCCCTTTGAAATCAATGGCAAAGGTAACCATGACCTTTCTATATACACGCTCTGAACTACATATCTGCACATCTAACTACCCCCCTGAGTAGCAGCCACAAAAACATCAATCTAGATCAGAATATAGCAATGTAGCTCATAGATTGATGCAAGTAAATGCATCTTTTAGTTCTTCTCAGGAGGGGTAATTACCCCTAGCATTTCTCTGAGATACTCAAAAGTATCCTTTTGAAATGACTTAGTAAAGATTTTTGTAATCTATTCTTTGGTAGGCACATACTCCAATATGGCTTCTTTCTCATTCACTCTCTCCCTCAAGAAGTGGAACTTGATTGATATATGTTTAGTCTTAGAGTGTAGCACCAGATTCTTTGAAATATTTATTGCACTTGAATTGTCATAGTATATGGAAATAGGCTCTTCATATATCACCCTAATATATTTCAATATTTGTTTCATCCATATCACTTGAGTACAATTATTTGTAGCAACAATATATTTTTCTTTAGCAATAGATAGAGAGATGGAATTTTTCTTTTTGCTCAACTAGGACACCAACTTCTTCCCTAGGAAGAAAGCACCACCACTAGTATTGTTCCTGTCATCTACATCTCTAGCCTAATCTGCATCAGTATATGCACTCAAAGTGAGATCATCATCCTTTGGATACCAAAGTCCAAAGTCAACTGTTCCTTTCAAATATCTGAAGATTCTTTTAACAGCAGTCAAATGTGATTCTTTTGGATCAGCCTAAAATCTAGCAACCATAAATACAAAATTCATAATATCTGGTCTAGTACGGGTTAAATAGAGAAATCCACTGATCATTGACCTATATCTAGTTTTATTCACCTTAGGAGAATCATCATTTTGTGTTAGCTTGCATCCGGTCACCATGGGAGTACCAACAGGCTTTGATTCTTCCATCCCAAATTTCTTCAATAGCTCTCTCACATATTTGGACTGAGATATGAAAATTCCCTTGTCTAACTGGGTAACTTCCAATCCTAGAAATAACTTCATCTCTCCAATCATACTCATCTCAAATTCACCCTTCATCTCATCAACAAACTTCATACATAGATTGTCATCTCATCCAAAAATGATGTCATCAACAATTTTTTTATAATTAACTCTTTATCATGATCCAATTTGAAATGTAAGTTACTATTAGTAGTATCTTTAGTGAATCTAAGCTTCAATAAGTATTTTTCCAATCTAGCATACCAGGCTCTAGGGGCTTGCTTAAGTCCATATAGAGATTTCTTCAAGTGACAAATGATATCTTCCTTGTTAGTTAGTTGAAATCCATTCAGTTGTTCAATGTATACTTCTTCTTCTAGTTCTCCATTTAGAAATGCCAACTTCACATCCATTTGATAGAATTTATAGTTCTTGTATGTAGCATAAGCAAGAAATAATCTAACAGCTTCAATTCTGGCAACAAGGGAAAAAAATTCTTCAAAATCAACACCTTCCATTTGAGAATACCATTTACATACCAGTCTTTCTTTATTCTGAACCACTTCACCTTGTTCTGAAACACCTATTTAGAACCAATCACATTTTTGTCTTTAGGCCTGGGAACCAATGTTCACATGTCATTCTTTTCAATCTGTGTCAGCTCTTCTTTCATAGCTTCCATCTAGTGTTCATCTTGGTAGGTTCAGTAACATTTTTAGGTTCAATCTTGGAAATCAGGAAATACTCTTCTGCAATCTTTCTTCTAGTTTGCACTTCTTTATTCTTATCTCCTATAATTTGACTTTCAGAATAATTTAGCTTTACATACCTTGGAGTTTTGGGACTTTCATGAGCTTCTGGTTCTTCTGATCTTTCTTTTGCACTTGCACTTGTCTATGCTTTCTGACTTACTTGATTTACCAGAATGAATTGAGTTTGCTTTACTAGAACATATGGAATAATATGAAGTTGGTTCTGTGTCTAATAATTCTTCCCTTGGCTTGTATTTTCTTCATCTAAATCATAATCATAATATCTGGATGATTTGGCAGAGTTCTCATCAACTCTAACATTTGCACTCTCAACCATCTTTCTCAGTCTTTTATTATAGCATTGGTAGGCCTTGATTTTAGTAGAGTAACCTAAAAATATTCCTTCATCACTTATTGCATCAAACTTTCCTATATCATCATCTCTCTTGATATAACATTTGCTTCCAAAGATCTTGAAATATTTAATAGTAGGCTTATAACCAAACCATAGCTCAAAAGGTGTCTTACCAGAATTACCATTAACATTTACCTAGTTTAAAGTATACACAACAATGCTTATAGCTTCACTCCAATAGCTCTTGGGAACATTTCCTTCTATCATCATTGTTCTAGCAACATCCAAAATTGTTCTATTCTTTCTCTCTACAACTCCATTATGTTGAGGGGTTTGGGGAGTAGATAACTGTCTTATAATTCCATGTTCTTCACAAAAATAGCTGAACTCCCTAGAGGTGAACTCACCACCTTTGTCAAATCTTAGACACTTGATTTTTAGACCTTTCTCATTCTCTTCCATAGCCTTGAAACTTTTGAACTTCTCTAGTTCTTCACATTTTTCTGTTAAGAAGGAAACCCATATCATTCTAGAGTAATCATCAATAATCAACATAAAGTACATTTCTCCATGAATAATTTTGACTCTAGAGGGACCATAGAGGTTAGTATGTAACAGCTCCAAAAAATCATTTGAATGAAACTGTTTGCTCTAGAAGGAGACTCTAGTCTATTTACCCATTTGACACTCCTTGCAAATTGTGTTAGCAGGCTTCACTAACTTAGGTAGATCTCTTAAAGCTTGAGTGGAACTTACCTTGACAATGTTATCAAAATTTACATGACACAACCTCCTATGCCACAACCAACTTTCATCTACTTGAGCAATTAAACAACTCCCACTAGCAATATTCAGGTGAAAAATATTACCTTTTGTCTTTCTACCTGTAGCAATCATATTGCTAGAACTTCCATGTATCTTGCATCTTCCATCTTTGAATTGTAGATCATAACCTTTGTCAACCATCTATCCAACACTCAAAATATTGTGCTTCAATCCTTCAACATAAAGAACATCATCAGTGTTATCCTTACCACCAAGGAAAATAGAACCTCTGCCACCAATCACACCAGCATTGTTGTCTCCAAATCTTACAACACCGCCATCATACTTCTCTAGACTTACAAAAAAATTTTATCACCAGTCATATGATGTGAACATCCATTGTTAATAACCCACTCATCCTTTTCTTCAACTCAGGCTGCAAGAGCTTTCACATCTTTAGTAGATTCAGTAGCCTCAACACTATTTGCAATTGTAGCAATGAAAACCCATTCATCTTCATTTACATTATCTTTATCAAACTCATCATTAGTCACTCCTTCAGAAAAGTAACATTTCTTTTGGAATCTAGACTTGTTAGGCTTAGATCTAGGAACTCTTTTAGGACGTCTTGATGCAAAATGACCTATTTTACTACAAGAAAAACATTTTATAGGCAACACTCGTTCATACTTACCTTTTCCTCTACCTTCTTTCTTTACAATCAGTGCTTCCGATTCTTCTACCTCTCTTTCTTTATCTTCAAGCTATTTTAGTTCTTCATCATACTTGGATATCTTTCTGGAACATTGTCCCATACCATATCTTTTCCTGTTACTTCCAGATACAATAGCCTTGAATGCAGATTCAGTCTTCAGAACAGATTCACCAAATTCACTCAATTCAAAAGCAGCAAGCTTACCAACTAGCGTGTCTCTTGTCATCTTTGTTATTGATTTAAGTTCTTCAATAGTGTGAGCCTTCACTTTCTAGGAGGGAGGCAAGGATCTGAGTATCTTAGCCACAATTTCATCCTCATCTAGTGAACCACTGACACATCTAATTTCATCACTTTGTAGCTTAGCCATCTTCACCTATGCATCTCTTTCATACAAAGTTTCCAGCTTCATCCAAATCTCATGAGTTTTTTGTAGTCCTATCACATTTTCCATCTCTGAATTTGTCAAAGCACTCATCAAAGTTTCAATAGCCTTGATATTTTTTTCAGCTTCTTTGATCTCATCAACAATGGAGGGACCATTCTGAGTAGTTAGTTCCATCAAATCTAGGACTGTCCTTGTATGTTGCCATCTTGGATCACCTCAAGCTTTTAGAATTATTAAGAGGAAACTGCTCTGATACCAATTGTTGGAAAAACAAGGATAGACAACTAAGAGAGGGGGTGAATCAGTTGTCACAAAATAATAAACTTTTCAAACTTTACTTAACTTAATCTTAGATATGATGAATAAGAAATTAACCATAAGCAATTAACACATCTGAGAGATAGAGAACACCAAGTTTTTTATGTGGAAACCTTGTTAGGGGAAAAAACATGGTGGATGTTAGTCCACAATATTATACCCTATTAAAAGTATAATGAAAAAAATAAAGGGGAATGCACATGCATTCAGGCACACTTCCTAGAGCTCATTGCTCAATTACAGAAGGGGCTTACTTCCCAATAATACAGAATAGGATTAAATCCAAAGGGTACGAACTGAGAAAATAGCTTTTGCACAAGCCTGATTATAGTTCCAATTAAGCACATAAAATTCCTTCACTTTTCACTCAAACTACTTCACACTTCACTCAGTCTTCTTCACACTATGCTCTACAATCAAATGATATTCGCACATACACACATAGGAGCAAACCCAACACACGAAGCACTCTTTGCACTGATAAAACAATAACTCTTATATATCTGCATCATGGATTACATCAACAACTTATTTGGCTAGAAAAATAAAACATATTTGCAATGTTGGCCCAAGTTTACAATTAAATTTTCAATGTGGATCTAAACACCGTTGGCCAAAAAAATGATGCAACCCAAAACAATATTCATGAGCATGCCAAACATTCAAATTTTAATTTTCAAGGATCCATAGCACATTATCACCACCATGTTGGCTAGGAACATGAAAACCAAACATGCACAAGAAAATATTTGACCACGAGCACACCGATCAATGTGGATGTACCACAAGGATAGAGCACTATCTAGAGACATCCAAAAACACCAAGAAACAATAGAGAAACACCCGCAACAACTGATATTATCAAAATCACACAAAATTCACTTAGGAACACTGATAAAGACCACAAAATACTATCAAACCACAACATGATCAAATCTACACAGTTCCATTGGGAACCTAGAACACTTTCTTTTACAATTTTTGCAATATCCTCAACATATACAACCTTCAATACACCAAATGCTAATAGTGTTGACATCAATGACAACCAAATGTCAGCAACACATCCACAACATCCAACAAAGTAAATGTTAGATTCTCATTTTCCTACAAGTTAGATTAATTTTAGTCATTCATTCCCCACAATCTGATCTAACTTGGAATATGGCCTATCTCTGCACATTTTCTATTTTGAAATAATTCATTTTGAAGCTTTATAACAAGTTAAGTAAGAAATAAGTTAGAAGAATAGCATAGAATAGCGTACAACCATTAGCGATAAGGAAGGAACAACTCTGAACCTCTCCTAACAAAGTGGACCAACAACAAACCCCCCTAAAAACTAATCCAACTCTTACCATAGATAGGTTTAGACACCCCTAGGTTGACAAATTAAGATTAAATTATTAGGGAATTTTGACATCAATGACCCCTATCCATCAATTGGTTGATTCCCCTCTAGTGGATGTGTGCCCTTTAGTGGTTGAGTTTCCAAATGAGTTAGTGTTCACCATTTTAGAAGTAGATATGTGGACACTTTATTTTGATGGTTCCCACACATAGAATGGGGCTGGAGTTGGCATTCTCTTTGTAACTCCTCAAGGTGATTATATCCCTAGGTCATTTAGATTGGAATTTCCATGCACAAATAACATTGTTGAGTATGAAGCTTTAACCATAGCTCTTTCAATCATAGTCTAATGGAACATTACCTCTCTCCATGTCTATGGGGACTCATTTTCATAACCCAATTTTTGTTGCATTTAAATTATAATATGATAAATAGAATTATTGAGGAAATTCAATATGTTGAATGAAATTTTTGATATTTTTGAAATGTTTGAAAGAAGTTGACCATCTTTTGACTATATGATCTTTTTAACTATCTTATACTTTATCATGATTGAACATTACTGATGAACTATGTAAGTGCAAGTGTGTACAATTGTAGGAAAATGGGTTGAAGGATGAGAATACGGTTGAGGTAGGATCATTTAGCTAGATTGAATGGTAAGATTGATGGAATCTGGGTGCACAGCCCACAAAACATATTCATAATGTCTATATTTGAAATTTCATATAGGCAATTATAATGACTTGATTTGAATGATTCAATGTTTTAAAAAAAATAGGCTTGTGAAATGATATACACATGATTTCTTATCTAATTGTCTATTTTGATCTCATGTTTTTGAAATTTGAAAGAAAATGATAGCATGGTTAAACATATTTGCATGCAATTTAAAAGGCATGCTTGAAGGATAAGAAAACCACTTTCTTCAAAAAATCATTATTTGAATAAAATAAAATTTTATTCTTTGCTTCAAAGTGATTCAATACTATTGATGAGGGCCACACCACCCAAAACTTACAGAAATAACAACAGATACCAACACAGAAGATGTGAGACAAAAAATTACTCACTTTCAATTATTTTTAGAAAATGAAATTACAGATTCAAAGCTTACATGCTACAACCTCATGGGCTTCATTCATTACAACAAAATCAACTCTAAAAAGAAAACCTACTATTCAGAGCCACAATCTACACTATTAGGGCCACCTCCTAGAATCCCCACTTAACCATTTTTATTCTCCACATTAACCACCCTAGAATGTTCTAGAAAGTTCAAATTTTCCCTTTTGTTCTGGTGCCAAATGTCCCACCATTTGATTTCTGGCCTAGGAAGAAACTTTTATGAAATTCACTTTTTTGAGGAACAACTTCACGGGACCATAAATTTTGATATGGGTGTCTGATTTTCTATTATTGCATATCGTGGAAAGCTCTTGATGAGCTCTACAATGTGTGAACCCACTATGGGTCAATTCAACCACTTTTTGAGTTGTTTTGGAGCCCTTAAAGTTTTATATCTGAATTTGAAGCTGCATTGGAGAAATTTCCAGTACGGAAGCTTTAATTTCTCCCAAACCATGTGTTGATTGTCCAAATTGCACAGCAACCGTTAAGCATGATATTACTATTCTTCTCTTTTGAAAGAGAAAGAATAACACATGGATATCTTAACTCCCAAGGTCTTTGTAATTGGTTCTCGATTGTGTTGATTTCACTCAGTGATTGATGTGAACTATAATGTTCAAGGAGCCTGCTGGTGTTGACCTTGTGGATTGTTCTAAGATCAAGCATAAATTCAAACCTACTTTAACCGGGGTTTTTAAAGAAACAAAAAAAGATAGATCAAAGCTTTGGAACTGAAGAGAATAATAATTCATCCAACTTAGCCAAACTTCTAACCTTTCAAGGAATTTCTAACTAAAACTGAAGAACAAAATCAACTTGTGATTAACACACAACTTCATTCATTCACAGTGCTAACTTCAACAACATATTGTAACTAACCATTTTAAACAAAACATAAAATAGGATTTCATTCCTTGAAAGCTTTTCAAATCAAATGATTAACTGAAGATGAATACCATTTAGGAACACAACATGAATTAGATTTAAATCTGATTGCTTCTACTATTAGTGAAACAAATAAGCAACATTTACAACTTTGGCACAAACACCAGTGTACAAAAAACCTATTTCTTCAGATTGCTTCCATCTATACTAAGAGAACTAGAAGGATACATTACTGCCTTCTATTGAATCTAACTCCTACTCTATTGCTACTCTTAAGTTTCTATATTGCTTAGAAGATTACTACTATTCAAAATCTATATCCCTATGTATTCTAAAAAAACTTCTACTCTCCCTTTTCTCGAACCCTTTACAAAGAGGAAAAATTTCCATATATACAGAATGTACCAAAAGGAATGCATTGGACCCTATTTTTAGGGTTTACAAAATATCCACCAGCCTCAGAAGGGTTGGCCCTCATATATTTTGAATAAAATTGATTCTGCATTAAATGTGTATCCCTCCTGTCCATGTTAGTGAAGGATTGTTCCGAGGATGATCTTAGATCTTTTGCAGCTATAGCATTTACTTCTAGTCTCCATGTCCATCTTCTAACTTCCTTGAAGGGTTGCTTTGAATGCTCTAAAGTATTACCATTAATACCGATCTGCCTTTTTCCAGTAGACCTCACAGCTGTCTTTGAGACCCAACGACCTCTTTTTCCTTTTGGGTTTCTTCCTGCTCGAGACCTTTCTGCACATTGACCATCTCTAGAAGTAGCATCAAACCTCCCTTTAGATCTGAACACCATCGTTCCTGAGCCAACCCACCACTTTTGATCTCAGAATGAGTCCATGTCGTTTTCATTTTGTTGATCTTCTTCTGAGAGGTAGTCAATCAATCAATGGTTCATCTTTAGTTCCTTTTGATTGGGTGAACACACTCCATGTGACATTCCCAGGTAGTCAATAGTCATTCGGAATGAATCACACTTCGGTGAGACACCATCGGTGTCTCCCCGATGCGATTACATTCTACAACATCTATCGACATGACTCTGAACTATCGAGGAGACCTCATATCGGGCTGCAGGAGTTATATCGATATCAAAAAATGTCACCTAGACTATCACTATTGGTCTCATCGAAGCCCATAACAGATCCATCGCTATTGGCAAGAAACCACCCAGTTAGCGGGACTTCAAAGCGAACTCCTCCATTCTCCCTGAGGTTACTTCATTTTGGCAAGACCCTATCAGGTCGGCAAGACATTTCGTTGAAGCCACCTTGTTTTGGTGAGGGCCTATTTCAGTTGGGGAGACTTTGCTCAGTCGGCAAGACCTTTTGTTGAGATCATTTCCTTCGCTAAGATCTCCCTTCTTGTCGGGGAGACATCATACCAAAGGGAGAACCCTTCGGCGAAACCACCCCTGGTTAGTGAGACATTACACCGACCGAGCCTTCCTTTGGCGAGTGCAACTTTGGTGAGAGCTCTCCATGTCGGTAAGATGTTATTCCGAACTCAGAACATTTCGGTGAGGCCTTCTCTAGTCGACAAGACAACTGCATGGTCTCAGCGACATTTTCCTTGAGGATTTTTATGCTGAATGGGATTAAGGGATTCCTTCCAATTGACTTCCCTGAGAGATATCTTCAAATGAATAATTCAAAACTGCAAAACAAATGCCTCCATTAGATCTCAAAATCAAATAAAATACATTATAATAAAATACACTATTGCTTATGATTATTTCATTCAATTTTTTAGCAAGAAGAAAACCAACTCAAGCTGAGACAAAACCAAAAGATAGACCTAGGAGGAAAAAAAAAAGAACTCCTAAGACCAAAAAAAATAACCAAAGGCAAATGAGAACAAAAGAAAAGGGGGACCCATTTTGTTCTATGATAAAATGGGGTGGTTATGTAAGGCATAACAAATGACAACTCGGCTGGGGAAATGGTTTAACCATTTTCAAGAAACTGAAGGATTCAGCTATCCAGAACTTCTAGTTTATGAACATCACAACTCCAGTTGGGTTAGTTTTAACAACCAAGGCTAAGCTAGGATCGCAAATGTAAATCAACAGTGGCTACCCCTGAATCTATGTGCGTGATTGATGGTGCATCACTCTTTTATAAAGTTTTCCTCATCTTTTGAACAACAATGTGCAAGATTTGAACTATATGAGTTGATTCCCTTTAGTTGTCGTGCAATGATATCCTAAGCATTGCTTCGCTTCCAGTCAGGCATCCATAGCTCTGATAGAGAAACCTCTAGTTTTCCCACAGCATTGCTCCACTTCCAGTCAGGCATCCATAGCCCCGGTAGAGATACTGGAATTACCCATTCATCTTGAGTCTTCTTTTCTCTCTAGATAGTTCTCTCTTTTTCTTTTTTTTCTTGGAGTTTCAAATATTTCATTCATTCTTTTCTCAATATGTCAGATGTTTAACATCTATTCTGGGTTGAAAACTACCATGGACCTCATAACAACACTTGGGAGATAAGATTTTTCACTCAAATCTTACAACACCATAGTCCTAAGACAAATATACCATTACAAAGGAAGATGATCTTGACAATTTGTGATAGATTCAGAGGAGCTAATGAAGGTTATTTACTTTGCACCTTATTTTCAAGACCTTCGACAACTCTTATTGACAATGGGCATAAAACAAAGAGTTTAGGACAAAATCACCCAATTAGCAAACCTAAAAATATCTAAACCATTTCTCTCCCAATAACCAAAGTATACCTCAGATAATAGACCCACCATTTCAATATGGAAAGAACAGAGAAACCCCAAACGACAAACAAGATAGAACAAAAGAACAAAGAAAATGAAAGGACATAAAAAAAGAACAAGTACACACACAGAAAAACTATTTACAAACAGAAAAACAAATTATTTACAAATAGGAAACAAATAGATTATTTACATGTAGAACAGACAACTAGCAAGCCCTATGACTCGAAATAATGCTTAAGAAACTGCCCATTAATAGGAAAGGGAACAAGTTCTCTAGTTAAAGTACACAATCAGAAAGCATTTTCTCCTAGGATCTCAGCAATCTGGTAGGGACCCAACCAGAGCTTATCGAATTTCTGGTGACTGCCCTTCTTTTCACTAGCTTTATCCCATAGCAGCACCATATCTGATATTCAGAAGGCTTTGATTTTGGCTCTTTTATCAAACCATCATTTGACAACAGCCTGGTGTCTAAAGAATTGTTGCAAGGTGGCATCTCTATTCTTCTAATTTCAACAAGGTAGATAATCTTACCTCTATCCTATCATCACTAGAGTATAATTTTTGCATGAACTCAAGGATAGGTATTTGCAAATGAATAGGTAACATAGGCTCTTGGCCATACACTAGTTTAAATGGGGAAGTCTTTAAAGCATCCTTGATCCTAGTTCTATATTCTCATAACATGAATCTCAGCTGGGTATGCCAGTCCCTAGGATTGTTTTCTAATAGTTTCTTAATTACCCCTAAGAGATTCTTATTGGTTGATTCTGCAACTCCATTGCCTTGTGGGTAATAGTTTGAAGAATATTTTAAGACAATTTTGTGATCATAAGCCCATGAAATGAACTTAACAGAAGAAAAGGAAGAGTCATTGTCACATACCAAAGAGAAGGGTACCCCAAACCTAGTTGTGATGCATTCGGTGAAGAACTTGATCACTACCTCTATTGTGCTATTCCTGCAAGGTATAGCCTCTATCCATCTTGTGCAATAATCAGTAGCAATCAAAATAAATTTGTGTCCTACAGAAGAATTTGTGTTAATTACCCCAATAAAATCCAGCGCCCATTGGGCAAATGGTCTTACCTCGTAGACAGGCTGCAATGGCATGGCTGAATGGCATTCTTTTGATGTAGAAATCTGACATATGTGACATGTTCTCGTATGCTGATGGGAATCCTTGAACACACATGGCCAGTAATAACCAGATTTGAGGATCTGGTGTGCCAATGAGTCTGCAGAACCATGACACGTGCTGTGTTTCCCATGGAATTCAGTGATCACGTGTTTAGCCTCTTGATGATCAAGGCATCGTAAGTACACTCCCTCAAAATTATTTCTATATAGAAATCCTCCTTTGAGCATATAATGGGAGCTCTTCATTCTCCACGCTCTCCTTTGAGTGGTGTTCATTCCCTCTAGACATTGATTGTTGAGGATGAAATAAATGATATTAGCATACCAAGGGTCATTGGAAAAGGACTGAGTTGTGTATTGCTGGCAAATAATGTTCTCACCAGCATGCACCATGGATTTAGACAATCCTGTGCCTCTGACAAGTTTCATAGGGCATATCTCCAAATCAAACTCTTGCAAAATTTCCATCCATTTCCCTCTTCTTTCTCCCAGCTCGCTCTGCATAAGTAGAGACTCCACAGCAGAGTCAGGAACTACAACAATGATTTGGCTTTAGAGAATGTAGTGCCTGAACTTTTTGATAGATCTGACTAGTGCAAAAGCTTATTTTTCAAGAGGCGGGTATTTGATTTCAGCATTCTTAAATGGAGAGCTCATGAAGGTGATTGGCCTCTCCTCTCCCTCTTCTCTTCATTGAGTTAGGACGGCTGCGCAGGAATGCTCAGAAGCAAAGGAATAAATGTAGAATGGTTCCAAGTAGTCAAGGATAGTGAGGACTGGAGCTTCTGAAATGGATTGCTTGACCTATGAAAACATGGCCTTTGCCTCAATATTCTATTCTATTTTGGCATCTTTCTTCATCATTTCATTTAATGGCTTAACAATTTATGCAAAGCCCATGATAAACTTTCTCACGAAGTTGATCTTTCCAAAGAAATATCTCATCTCCTTCTTACTTCCTAGCATGGCGATCTTCATAATAGAC
Organism: Sequoia sempervirens; assembly: GCA_007258455.2. NCBI lineage: Eukaryota > Viridiplantae > Streptophyta > Pinopsida > Cupressales > Cupressaceae > Sequoia > Sequoia sempervirens. The sequence continues at coordinate 310,423,545 of VDFB02000003.1, read as the reverse complement.
TCAACTCAGTCTGGATCAATTGATATTCATCTTTCTGAGATTATGTGTCCCAAAAGCTTCCCTTCAGAAACCCCGAACACACACTTTTTAGGATTTAGGGAGACGCCATACTAGATACATCTTTCAAGAACTCTAGCTAAGTCTGCCTCATGGTTCAGTCTATCTTTGGAGAATACCATCAGGTCGTCCATGTAGACGATGATGCATTTTCCAATCATATCTTTGAAGGCTACGTCCATGGCGCATTGAAAGCTTGCTTCAGTGTTTATCAGACCAAATGGAATCCTTCTGTAAGCAAATGTTCCCCATTTGGTAGTGAAGGTTGTCTTCATTTTGTCTTCATAATTAACCATCACCTGATTGTATCCAGAATAACCATCCAAGAATGATATTATCTGGGATACATTAATAGTTTGCAAGACTTCGTCCAGAGAAGGGAGTGGGTAGTTTTCTTTTTTCTGAAGCTCTGTTTAAATTTTTGAAATCTACACATAGCCTAATCTCCCCATTTTTCTTACGAACTGGAACTAGGTTGGCCACCCACATTGAGTGTCGTACATGGAAGATTATTCTTGTAGAAAGCAATTTTTGAACTTCTTTAAGGATCAATTGTTCAATCAAGGCATTGACAGAGCGATATTTCTGTCAAAATGGTTTAGCTTCGGGCTTCATAGGGATAGTATGAGTCATTATAGAAACATCAAATGTCTTTAGATCTTCATATCCCTAGGCTATCACAACAATATCTTTCTTCAGTTCCCTCAGTATATCTTTTTCAATTGCTCCAGGACAAGCTTTCCCTATGTAAACACTTCTTTCAGGGCTAGAATCAGCTAGGTTAACAATTTCATATTCGCCTCCTTTATCTTCAATTGATATATTCTCTTGAGCCCTTGGATCTGAATCAAAAATTATTTCCAAGGAAACCATTCCCTTGGGAATGCTATTTCTTTTTAAATTGAGGACCCCCTCTATATCACAATCTTCAGGGTTCCAATCTCCTTGATTCTTGTTGGACTCATCAATGATCTATCCTTCGAAAACATCTGAGCTTGCTAGAAAAGAAAGAATATGTCAATCATCATCAAAGACTTGAAAGTTCTTGACATTATCAATAATAGCTAGGGTGGATATCAATTCTACTGAGAATATTTAAAGTTTGGATCCTTGCATGGGTTCCAGGGTACTTGTAGCAATAGCTAATGAATCAGCTATCTGATTCTCCTCTCTAGGGATTAAGCTAATCCCAAAAGCATCGAAGTCTTCAATCAGGTTCCATACCCAATTTCTATAGGCTGCCAACCTTCTATTGTGACATGTGTATTGGTTGTGCACTTTATTGACAACTACTAAGGAATCTCCTTTAGCCATCAAGGCAATGACTTTCTTCTTATGTGCAAACATCAGCCCCTAAGCTAGAGCTTCATATTCTACTACGTTGTTAGTGCATCAAAACTACAACATGTAAGAAGCAAAGAAAGTTTTCCCCTTCAAGCCAGTTAATTCAATCCCAATACCACAACCTATTTTGGACTTGGATCCATCAAATGTGAGGGTCCATAGCTAATCATGAGCTGGGGTTGATCCTTTGGAGGTTATTGTGGGCATTTGGATAGGATGAGCCAGAGGTGGGGCTGCTTGATCTTTTGCACCAGATATAGGGAACAGGTGTTCAATAGGTTCCTTAGGTACACTTTCCAATTCTTGCACAACTATATCATATAATCTATGGCTATCCTCCTGATAGTCACTTGTATCTTTGGTTAACCCCTTGGGTTTTGGTATACTCGTGAGTGCACAGGTGTCGAACAAACCTTAGGGTTGTTCCTCATAAATATGCTGATTCAGAAATGTGTCTGGGGTAGGTTCAATTTGAGAAGGAAATTCCTTTGAAGGTATCTTATCCCTGGTTAACATTATTGCTTCTTTTGCCTCAAATGAGAAGTGATCTGCAATAGTCTCAAGGTGACTTAAGCTAGTTTCCTCAACTTGGGAAACATGATTTAAAATGTTGATGCAGGGTTGGCAAGTCAATTCAGAATGATTTTGGTAGTGTACCCTGAACCAATTAGGGAGTAAAAGACTCTGCAAATTGATATCTCCCCCTAAGACCAACTAATCTTGTTGTAGCTTCCTGATCAATGCCTGTTGATTTTCATTAATCATAGAATCAGGGAACTTTTTTATTGATAGTTCTTTAGGATCAAGAACTGAAAAGGTTAGAATTTCCTCTCTTTTATAAACCCCTATCCCGGTTTCAAAGTAAGCTACCTCATTGGGGCAATCATATTCAATGATGACATGCTTGAGGTGAGGTTCACTTTCAATCCTAATCTGTGTAGGCACTCCCCTCCATGGTAGCCACATATGTGAAAAGTCGAGGGAGAGATATCCCCCTATACTTTTCATCAAATCTTTGCTCAACAACATACCATAAGTCTCGGGAATGTCTACTACTTGAATGTCTATGTTGGTCAGGATCCTAGGGTTAGACCCTACTTGCACATGTATATTTCTCAAATCTCTGACTACATTAACCTCTATTTTGTCAAGCTGGATGACCTTCTTGTTTGTTTGGATAGGGTTCAATCCCAATTTCTTGCATATAGAAAATGGCATAACATTTCCAAAAGCCCCTAAATCTAGAAAACAATTATGTAGATTCTTCCCATATATTCTTAAACTTAAAATACATGGTGGGGTACCTACCTTTCTTCTGTACAAAGTTGCATTCGTGTCTACAGTGGGTGCCACCTTGGTTTTCCCTTTTTATTTATCAGCTTGTTCTAAAGCTTTTAGTGCTATCTCTTGTTGAGCAGGGCACCACTTTAGGATGTCGAAGTATGAAAAGAGGTTTTCTATTTTTGCATCTCAGAAACAATATCAAAGTCTATGTTATAATTTGTATTACCTTTGAAAACAATAGATGAATTACCTTTGTTATGGAAGTCAGGTGGACCTTTTGGTGGAGGAGGGTTATCATCAACACTTTGATTCATAGGCACCATGTGATTAGGTGGTGCTGATGTAGTGAATGGGCCCTTATTCTGATTTCTTAGGAAGTGTCCTCCCTTTGTCTGAAAAGCTTGGGCGTCATACATATCTTCCTCTGGTTCATTCTCACTTTGCATTGGAAATGAAGGTTCTTCTTCAAAGAGGTCATAAGTCATTGTTGTATCCACTGAGTCACCTCCTTTGTTTAAATTCCCTTGGAATGTTTGGGCATCTGCCTATGCCATCTTGACCATCTTTTCCATTTCAGGGCAGTTTACCTCATAATGGGTTGCAGTATCATGCAGCCTACACCAGTTAGTCATAAAATTAAGGTCAGCCACATTTTTAGTATGCGACCTTTCCTCATTAGCTTGATAATTATGAGGAACTCCACCATTATTTGGCCTTTGGCTATATCCTCTATTTTGATTTTGATAACCTTGGTTAGGGGAGTTTTGGCCTTGATAACCCCTTTGGTTGTGATTATAGCTATTCTGATAATTACCCTGGTTGTTACTGCTCTGATTAGGATAATTACCTTGGCTTTGAGAGGGGTTCAATCTAAGCTGAGCCATGTCATTTGTGACTTGAAACAACATTTTCTTTAAGGTATCTACCTCATTTGTGAGTTGAACTGTCTTTTCACGTTCAACACTCTTAGCAACCAGTGGCTGACTAACATGATTTGGTGTCCCAGATTGGTTATGATGACCATGCGGACTATGATGAGCCTGTGATTGTTGAAAGAAGTCCAGAGTTCCATTGGCAAAGAATGGAACAGGAGGTTGAGTCTATAATTTAGAAATAGGCCCGTGATGGGAAGGAGACATCCCTGGGACAATATTGAATAAAGGGGTTGGACTAGGCATCTGATACCCTATTGAAGGAAAACCTCCTCCCAAACTTCCTTGTTGAGAGCTAATTTGTTGTTGAAGCTTGATAGCTAGATGATAGACTTTAGACAGGGAATCAATGTCTATGGGCTGATAAGTCCTTTGTAGGAACAAGCCAAGTAAAGGGTCTATAAACCTAAAGTATGCTTGAATGGCACTATTCCCAGTAACTAGATAGGGGTCTTGCAGTCTCCTATACATTCATTGAAACCTAGTATTGAATAAAGTCAAGGATTCACCTGGCTCCTTCCTAATGGTGGAAAATTGGTGGTACAAAAGGGCGGGATCTACATAAACCCTGGACTGATTGATGAATGCATTCTCCAAGTGTGTCCAGGTTAGAATAGAACCTTGTGGAAGATTAAGATACTAGTTGTATGCCATATCCCCTAAGGAATAAGGGAACAACCTACAAACTACATCATGGTGAGCTATTTGAGCTCTGGTACAAGCGTCCTTAAAAGCCTATATGTGCTCTTCAGCACTTCTTGATTCGCCATGGATGTATTTGGGAAAAAATTTCTCAAGATTCTTAGGAATATCATGAAAACCTCCTGGAATAGTCCCCAATGGAGAGGGATTATTTTGAAAAAAATTCCATTGGTAGCAGTGGTGGTGGTTGAGCGAGCTGTTGGATGGGTCGAACTAGCTGTGGTGGCACTTGAGATGGATTCGGTGGTGGATTGATAGGTATCCACTGGGGTATTGGTGAAAAACCCCGTGGAGTGAGCGAAGCTGACAAGGGTGGTATGATGGTTGAGCTGGACTTGTGACTCTTGTGTCTTATTGGGGTCTTGAGTTCTATCAAAGGTGGTGGATTTTCAGCTGATTGAAGAACTCTATGGGAACTTTCTGGTGAGAAAAACCTAGTATTATCCAGCTTGCCCTTCTAGGCCCTCCCTCTAGCACCAGTTCTCTGTTGATTGTCCAAATTGCACAGCAACAGTTAAGTAGGATATTACTATTTTGCTCTCCTGAAAGAGAAAGAATAGCACATGGATATCTTAACTCCCAAGGTCTTTGTAATCGGTTCTCGACTGTGTTGATTTCACTCAGTGATTGATGTGAACTATAATGTTCAAGGGGCCTACTGGTGTTGACCTTGTGGATTGTTCTAATATCAAGCATAAATTCAAACCTACTTTAACTAAGGTTTTAAAAGAAATAGAAAAAGATAGATCAAATCTTTGGAACTGAAGAGAATAATAATTCATCCAACTTAACCAAACTTGTTACCTTTCAAGGAATTGCTAACTAAAACCGAAGAACAAAATCAACTTGTGATTAGCACAGCTTCATTCATTCATAGTGCTAACTTCAACAATAGATTGTAACTAACCATTTTAAACAAAACATAAAATAGGATTTCATTCCTTGAAAGCTTCTCAAATCAAATGATTAACTGAAGATGAATACCATTCAGGAACACAACATGAAGTAGATTTAAATCTGGTTGCTTCTACTGTTAGTGAAACAAATGAGAAACATTTACAACTCTGGCACAGTCACTAGTGTATAGAAAACCTATCTCCAGATTGCTTCCATCTATACTAAGAGAACCAGAAGGATACATTATTACCTTCTATCGAATCTAACTCCTACTCTATTGCTACTCTCAAATTTCTCTACTGCTCAGAAGATTACTACTATTCAAAATCTATATCCCTATGTATTCTAAAAAAATTCTACTCTCCCTTTTCTCGAACACTTTACAAAGAGGCAAAATTGCCATATATACAAAATGTACCAAAAGGAATGCATTGGCCCCTATTTTTAGGGTTTACAAAATATCCGCCGGCCTCAGAAGGATCAGCCCTCAAATATTTTGAATAAAATTGATTCTGCATTAAATGTGTATCCTTGTTGTCCATGTTAGTGAAGGATTGTTTTGGGTATGATCTCACATCTTTTGTAGCTATAGCATTTACTTCTAGTCTCTATGTCCATCTTCTAACTTCCTTGAAGGGATGCTTTGAATTCTCTAAAGTATTACCATTAATACCGATCTACCTTTTGCTAGTAGACCTCATAGCTATCTCTGAGACTCGACAAACTCTTCTTCCTTTTGGGTTTCTTCCTACTCGAGACCTTTCTACACATTGACCATCTTTGGAAGTAGCATCAGACCTCCCTTTAGATCTAAACACCATTGTTCCTGAGCCAACCCACCGCTTTTGATCTCAGAATGACTCCATGTCATTTGCATTCTGTTGATCTTCTTCTAAGAGGTAGTCAATTAGTCAATGGTTCATCTTTAGTTCCTTCTGATTGGGCAAACACACTCCACGTGAGATTCCTGGGTAGTCAACATTCATTCAGAATGAATCTCACATCGATGAGACACCATCGGTGTCTCCCCAATGTGATTACATTCTACAACAGCTATCAGCATGACTCTAAACTATTGGGGAGACCTCATATTGGGATGCATGAGTTATATCGATATAAAAAAATGTCACCCAAACTATCGTTGTCAGTCAAAGGTCTCACTGAAGCCCATAACAAATCCATCACTATCGGCAAGACACCACCAGGTCGGTGAGACTTCATAGTGAACTCCTCCATTCTCCCCAAGCTTACTTCATTTCGACAAGATCCAATCGGGTTGGCAAGACATTTTGTCGAAGCCACCTTGTTTCAGCGAGGGCCTATTTCAGTCAGGGAGACTTTGCTCGGTTGGCGAGACCTTTCACTGAGATCTCCCTTCTTATCGAGGAGACATCACACCGAAGGGAGAACCCTTCGGCGAAACCACCCTCGGTCGGTGAGACATTACACCAACCAAGCCTTCCTTTGGAGAGCACAACTTCCTTCGGTGAGACCTCACCCTATCAGCAAGACATTATGCCAAACTCAGAATATTTCTACAAGGCCTCCTCCAGTCAGCAAGACAACTGCAGGGTCTCAACAACTTTTTCCTTGAGGAGTTTTATGCTAAATGGGATTGAGGGATGCCTTCCAGTTGACTTCCTTGAGAGATATCTTCAAATGAATAATTCAATCCTGCAAAAAAAATGCCTCCATTAGATCTCAAAAGAAAATAAAATACATTATAATAAAATACACTATTGCTTATGATTATTTTATTCAATTTTTTAGCAAGAAGGAAACCAACTCAAGCTGAGACAGAACCAAAAGACAAACCTAGGAGGAAAAAAAAAAGAACTCCTAAGACCAAAAAAAATAACCAAAGGCAAACGAGAACAAAAGAAAAGGGGGACCCATTTTGTTCTAGGATAAAATGGGGTGGTTATGCAAGGCATAACACCATGCAGGGTATTGAGGAAATTCTTTCGCAACCAGAAATGTTTTTAAGCTCTACTCCTTTGGGTAAATTTTCATGTCCATACGAGCTTGTTTAGGATGACTTACTAAAAATAGTAAGTGCCCGATTTTTATTATTTTTGTCACCTGACAGTCTTGTACCCCTTAAGTGCTATCACTGGACTCAAAACAACTAAAGAAAAAAATAAAACATTTTTTTGAGTGATGCAAGATTTCCCTACACCGTTGGATGCTCCTGCATCAACTATACTATTACAAAAGTAATATAATATATATATATATATATATATATGTATGCATGTATGTATGTATGTATATATATAAATATATATACATATTCCTTACAAAATAAAACATGGGAAAAAAATTATCAAAACCATACTGTTGAATTCAAACAATATCCTGAGGAAGATATTATGAAATAGTGGCTTGCATTCAAATTTAAGGCAAGATAATCAAATTTCAATGTGGAGCAACTAAAATTAATGTCAATTATGGAATGAAACAGCTCCCATAATGGAGTGAATAAGTTTTTTCCATTTTGGTAGCATGAAATACTTGGAAGAAATCAGAGATAATAGTAGTAGCAATAGGGAATTAGGAAGAAGAGAAAGCAAGTGAATTGACTCATCTGGAAAAGTAGGAAAAGCCATGAATAGAGGTAAAAACCAATGTTTGATGTTGTATATGCTTGATTTATCAGTATAATCTATTCAAAAATTTCATTTTCCCCTTTCATTATGTTGATTGCATTCGAGTTGATGGCGAAACATTAAGATTTCCACTATTGCAAGTGTATTTCTTTTAGTACTAGGATGTTTTGATTTACAATCAATCATTTCTTGAAAAATATTTTCTTGTATGTAAGTTTTATTAACCATTTCATGGTTAATCGGATGAATTAGATAGCTATTAGTATTTTTTTATTTTAAATGATTTTTAAATCATTTATCATCTCCCTCCAAGAGAAATGATTGTATCACTATTGTTATCCTTCACTATTTGTTGTTCTTCCTGTAAGCTAGGTCAAACAAGTATGTTGAATGAAATGGGTGCAAAGATTGCAATAATCGTTCATAAAACGATGTTTATATGCCATTGTTATCTATGCATGTCGCCATGTTCACCATGACCAATGGTGAGATGATTATATCATTCCATTTTATTATGTTGGAACCATCTTTTAGATCAACTTGTAGTATACAATTTGCGTATAGATTTAATCGTTCATCAGAATGATCCCCATTTTTCTTGTTGCTTGCATGTAATTCTCACAAATGTTGTTTACACCAATTCATTTTGCATGCACATATCATTCCCTAGAATGATGCTTGAATCATTCCATAGAATGATCACTAAGAATGAGTCTTACCCAAAGTTCATCAAACAATGTAAGCCGATAATCAACATTCTTCAAGGTTTGGCTAATGACAATGTTAGTAATAAAACCGAACAGTCATTGACTATTAGTCATTCTTGAAATGATAGTAGCTTGAACTTATATCCATAATAGTCACCAATAGAAACACAGGTCTCTCCTAACCTGAAACCGTAATATAAATGTTCCAACTTTGTATGTGATTTAAAATGACAAGCATGTTGTTTGATTCATTTGTTTGTACAAAAAGGACACTGGTATTGTTCAGATAATTGTACATCTAAAATGATAGAAACATTGGTCATTTACATGTTGTATTGGTTAACTTAAAACTGTTAATGAGATACATTGGCATAGTAACTTGTAAACTTCTACAAACAACATGGATTTACAAATAGTGCACTAGTATGGGGTAATTGTTTCGAATAGAATTGTTCTTCTTTCCTTGAAAAGGGAATTTTTACATCTTGCATAATAGTCAAATGATATGACAATCTGTAGCATTATTTTGAATGAAAGCAAATCTCTTATAAATTTTTTTATTTCAGAATGTATGCACAAATATAATAACTTAAGTTGGCACATATATGTGTATGCACATAGACCTTCCTCTATGTACATACACACACTTGTGACATACCTTTTTGGTTACTATTTAATTCATTTTCAATTAATATTGAATTATGTTGAATGTAATCATGAGATATGTGTATGAATTGAATGGATTGAATGTAATGAACAGATCCCCTTGAACTTATTTTTTGAATTTATTAAGTTGATGGATTAAGTAGACTAAATTACTTTTTTGTATATTTGTGTGTAAACAATATTCTCTTGTTTAGTGGAACAATAACACCTAAGTAGACTAGAGCACCTCAGGGTAGATGCTGCTAGAGGTTAGATTGTTGCTAAGGAATAAACTTTTCTTGTTTGAAAGTTACCTTCTAGGACGGGTGTCAAAATGGAGTTCAAAGGGTATAGGTTTTGCTTTATCCAAAACCTATCTTTGTTGCTGCAACTAAATTTTATGCTTGGCCAAGCAATTATCCCATTATGTATGTATGGATTTTTTGATAACACTCTCTGTCATTCCTAACATAGATCTTGCATTATTCTAATAATAGATAGAGATGCATGTTGATGTTTGGGAACACACCAGATTCCACCTTGCAGATTGTTCTTTTACTAAAAATTTTCATGCAGGGTTGGGTATTATTCAAGTAGGAAGAATTTAGGGGAAGTGTAAGCTTCATGGTTGAGTGGTAAAGTTCTTTATCCATGTTCTTGTCCACTAGAGGAGGTGAGTTTCAAAATGAAACCTTGGATGTTTTCAAGTTATCAGAGGATTATGATGTAACCATGATGTAAATTGTATATTATATTGGCTTTGTGGCCCTATGAGCCAAGTCAACTTGGATACTGTAATTGACATTTGAAAATGAGTATATATATCATGTCTCATATTTTAACTAGAAATGTGTTGCTGTGATTGAAAATAGTTGCTTAAATTATTCCTTTTTAAAATTAATATGCATAATGTCATTTGCAATAATATTTAAGTAATAATTAGAATGGGTTATTACATTTGGTATCAGAGTTTAGGGTTCAACTCTAGGCCTTTTGAGTCCACAATAGCCATGAAAAGGGGATAGTTGGCCCTTGACCAAATTTAGTTGTCCTGAGGATTGACCAAGCTTGGATTGAATGCATGTATGGGAAGGTCTAATTCAGGAAGGAAGAAAGGGAAGACCGTTAGGACCTCAAACAAGAAAGTCATAGTGGAAGAAAACACCAAGATTGAGGTTCAACCTAAGATTCCCAATGATGAGACTCTAGCTCAATCCCTCACTTGACTTAAGCTAGAGAGGGGCAAGAAGATTGAGGAGTCGAAGTGAACTCCTAAGATTAAGAAGCTTTCTACAATCATAGATTGGCCTCTAGGGTGTGGACCAAATGCACCCTTACTAAGGAGGAAAAGGAGAGCCTACATGCTCAACCCTCCTCTTCTGAGAAAACTGATGTAAATTCTAATGAGGACCCAAAGGAGTGTACACTCTTTGAGAATGAGAAAACTAACTAATGTAAAGAAGAAGCTTTTGTAAATAATGGCCTATTGACCCACACTTAATACAAATAAAGCAAGAATTTGTTTGGGTGTGTTCAAGTGAAGAACTCAAAAACATGCTTTACTATGAATGAATGTGTATGTCTTTGATGAATAAGTGATATATGCATGTGTATGTAATGTATGTGAATAAGAAATTTTACTTGTAAAACCTGGTGTTGTATTATGGTAGACATGAAATGTGATGTAGATCGAGTGTGAGTTGGTATGGTGACCACCAGACAAGAGACAGGCGGTAGTGGGTTAGAAAATGGACCAAACAAGAGGCTGGAATAGATTATAGAACTTTTGAATAGGCAAGAGGATCATATGTACCACATAGAACATGAGGTCCAAGTGGTACACGAGGACCAGATTCCTAGAAATGTGGAAGTCAATAAGAGAGAAGGCGGTCTAGGAGAAGGGCCTCAAGGTTGAATTGAGAAAGAAATAGGAAAGGATATCAAAAGATTAGAACCACCTAAGTTTTATGATAAAGACATTAGAGTAGGATCTAAGGCATGGATCATAGAGATGGAGAAATATTTTAGACTCTATAACCTATCTGACTAGACTAAAGTGACATAGGATATGTATTAGCTTTTAGGAGAAGTAGCGACTTGGTGGGACAATGAAAAGATAGAAAGGAATCTTAAGCCTAGAGAGATTACTTGGGAACTCTTCCTCCAATATTTTAGGAAGAGATGGTTGCCATAGATCTTTTCAACAAGAAGGTGACAAAATTCCAAAATCTAACTTAGGGGAGAATGAATGTGACCCAATACTGGGAAAAGTTCACCAATCTACTTAAGTATGTGCCCTAGTATCAAGGAGATGAATGTTTATGTATCCATAAGTTCATATTGGGACTTAGACCCCACATTGGAGAAAAAGTGGATATGCATGATCCTCTCAACATGAATGAAGTCTTCTTGAAGGCCACCAAACATGAGAAAAAATTGTAATAGTTATCTAATTACCACAAAAATTTAAATCTTAAGTCGTGGTTTAGGAACAAGAAGATTCAAAAAGGAGATAAGAACCACTAGGTTTGTAATCTCAAGAGAGGAAGTGAGTCATAGGAGAAAGGTGAAGGTGATAATGGGTGGAGGAGCAAGAAGGAAAAAAAAAAAAAAAATCAAAGATGACCAAAAGCAGAAGAGCTTCAGAGAGGACAAGGTAGGAGATCACAAAGGGCCTCACGATGGGTGCTTTACTTGTGGAGGTGATCATTATGCCTCAAATTATCTGTAGCAGTTGAATTTTTGAAGGGGAGCAAACTATAAGCTATCTCAACATCATCAAATCCATGTTGTGGTGGAAAATAAGTAGGCAGAGTATTAGGCTTCGCTAATACAATTGATGGGTAAGCTCTATGGCCAAACTATCTCTATTTTAATTGATACCAGAGCTATTGAATTTTTCATAGACCCTAGAGTAATATCCAAGATACCTATTATACTTGGATACATGGAAAACTCATGGACAATCTAGTATGGAAACTGAGTAGAGCAAAGTGTAGATACTTGTGTTGTAAGAATGAAAAGATTGAAGGTGTTTTGGAAAGATTGAAGGTGTTGTCATTGATGTCAACTGGTCAAATGGTTATCTAAAAGTTTCTATTGGATGTATATGTCAAGGATATTGAGAAAATTGTAATAAAGATATGTTGTAGATGTTCAGTGGTTTCTCTGGGTTTTGGTCTGAGTTTGATCTTGTGGTTATGCAGTTCAGATATGTTTTCCATGTGGTTATTAGTAGATACTATATCCTAATTTTTTGGTTGTTGATTTGTTGTATAGTGCAAGTTGTGTTCACCAATTGTGAACTATGTTTTTTCTATGGTTTTGGTTGAGGTCTAGGAGAAATTTTGTTGGTCCAGATTTCTCTTTGATGAAGTCTTATGACTTACGGTTCTAAAGTTGTGTTGCCCTAATTCCATTGAAGATAGTTTTGGCATTTGGAAGGTTTGTTCTTAATGGTTCTATGTGTTTTACACTGGTTTGGCTGACCTTGTGTGAAATACTACTTTCAAGATTGATGAAGCATGTTGGATCTAATTGGGTCCTTATGAAGCATGCATTTGGGTCACCCTCATTCTAATTCCACCCTAATTTTTTTTTGCATTAACCTAATTTGAATTTGGATTGTCGAATTTGGATATGTTTCAAAGTTGAAGATGGTATAAATGCAATATTAGCTATTGTTGAATGATGAGATAAGAGCGAAGAAGAAATGTGACACGAGAAAAGAGGAAGTTACATTTTGTGTGACATTGATTATATTAGTGTGTTTGTGTGGTGCGAGTGAGATAGATCAGTGTGAAGCTTAATGTTGAGTTTTTGGATGCAGTGAGTAGAAGGCGAACTCTATCATTCATGCATGTGAATAAGTAATTATGGTGGAATCCTTTGTTGCATTGGTATTTTAGTCTCTTTGTAACAATTATTCTTTTTCTTCTTTGTATCTCTTTGGCAGTGAGCCCTCTGGGTTGTATCTTTGTTGGACAGTGAGTCCTTGTTCCGGACAATGAGTGCTTATTTCAGGCAGTGAGCCTTATTTCAGGAAGTGAGCCTTATTCTAGATAGTGAGCCTTTTGTAACCAGTTTTGATATTCTCTATAGTGTGAGTTAATCCTCACCATGGTTTTTCCCTTATTGATTTTTCCACATAAATCTAGTGTTATTGTGTTTATGTGTTGGATTTAAGTTTCTGCATTGGCATTTGATGATTAATAATTTAAGTAGTATTAAGGATTAGTTTTGGTGATTGAATTAAAGGTTTAATTATGTGACAATTGATTCACCCCCTCTTAGTTTTCCTATTCAACAATTGGTATCAGAGCTTGGTTCCTTAGTGAAGAGATTAACCACTTGAGGAAGGTTCCAGATGGCTGGTAAAATGGTTTATGATTATCTATAGTTTGATGGAACTAATTATGGTATCTAGAAAGTATTGATGGGATAATATCTAGAGTATTGTGGATATGATGTGGAGAAAGCTTACAAGAATCCTTCCACTCCTCTTGCTAATGGTCTGAGGTACACCTGAAGAATTCAAAGCACATGAAGCAAACAACAAGGTGAAATACATCTTGAAGAATAGTTTGGCACATTCCAAGTTGAATAAGGTTCAAAATATGAAGACAACTAAGGAAGTTTGGGATGCTTTGGAAAGAGCACATGATGGTGATAAAAGAGTTAAAGAAGTGAGATTATAAAATTTGGAGACCCATTTTGATCTTATACACATGTTTGCAGATGAAAATGTTAAATATTTTAGAGATATTGAATGAGATAGTGGCTAGAATGTGAGGACTTGGTGCTACTATAGATGAAACCAAGATTGTAAAGAATATTCTTAGAACTCTTCTTGAAGCTTACAGTTAGAAGGTGAGTTCTATTGAGAAGACTATATATTATAAGACCTATACTAAGGGTCTACTATTAGGATTTTTGACATCTTATGAGATGAGGAAGCTGAGTCTAAGGAATGGAAGCAAATTAGAGACTTCTTTTAAAGCTACAAAGCTGAAGATCTGGATGAATAAAAATTTGATGAAATAGAAGCTAACTTTGTAAGAAGGTTGAGGAAATGCTCTAGTAAGTATGAAGGTAAGTTTCCCTTTAAATGCTTTAGTTGTGGAGAAATAGGTCATTATCCCACAAAGTGTCTAGAAAGAACTAAAAGGAATAAACAAAGATATGAGAAGGAAAAGAAAGGAAAGAAGATTAATAGAGGTTACTATGTGAATGAGAATGCTAGTATATCTGATGAGGATTTAGAATATGAAGATCATAATGAAAATGAATGATTGTTCTTAGCAATTAAGGATGAACCTACTTCTAATATTTATGAAAAATAGGTAAAGGAAAGCCCTCCAAAGAAGGAGAAAAATGAAGGTATGGTTATCTCTTCCCTACATGCTAAACAAGAGAAAAATTATTGGGTAGTTGATCGTGGTTGTTCACATCACATGACTGGTGATAAAAGCAAGTTTTTTAAGCTTTAAAACTATGATGGAAGCATGGTTATGTTTGGAGATGATGCTAGTATAGGTTCAGTAAGTTTTGATGGCAAGCATCATACTAACGATGTTTAGTATGTTAAGGGTTTAAGGAATAATATGTTGAGAATTGGTGAGATGTGTAGAAAAGGATATGATCTTGTGTTTAAGGATGAGAAATGTGAGATCTAGAAAGGATTCGTAACATTGATTTCTATAGGAAAGAAATATAAAGGGAATATCTATCAACTTAAGGGTGTTGATGGATGATGCTTTATGACTCAGATTAATGATAGCTGGTTATGGTATAGGAGAATGTGTCACATGAATTTTGATAACCTGGAAAGGATCAGTTTTGTTCAGGTCATGAGAGATTTACCAAGAATTACAAAGCCTATTAATGCTATTTGCAAGAATTGTTAGTTTGGAAAGAAAGCAAGAAATCACTATAGATCAAAGGAATAGTCTACTACTAGATTACTGGATTTAGTTCATACAGATCTCTGTGGTCCTACAAGAGTGAGAAACCTACTTGGTGAGAGGTACTTTATGCTTTTAATTGATGATTATTCTAGATATACATTGGTTACATTTCTTAGAGAGAAATCAGATGTATTAGATAGATTCAAGGCATTCAAAGCAATGGTTGAAAATGAAGTGAACTTAAAGATAAAATGCTTAAGATTTGATAGAGGTGGAGAATTTTCCTCCCATGAGTTTAATATTTTTTTGAAATGCATGGAAGAAAGAGGTAGTTATCTGCTCTGAGAACTCCTCAGTAAAATGGAGTTGTTGAAAGGAAAAATAGAATAGTTCAAGAAGTTGCTAGGTCAATGATTACTAAGGCTGGTTTATAGGAAGTTTACTAGAAAAAATCTATTCATACTATTGTTTATGAATTCAATCGAGTTCAAGCAAGATCAAATAGTACAAAGAATCCCTATGAGCTATGACATGGAAGAATTCCTACTGTTAAATATTTTAAGGTATTCAGAAGCAAATGCTATATAAGAAGAGATGAAGAAACTTTGGAAAACTTTGATGCAAGAAGTGATGAAGGCATTTTTCTTGGATACTCTACTAAAAGAAAGGCATATAGATGTTTCAATAAAATATTGAGAAAGATTGTAGAGAGCTCAAATGTGCTGGTTGATGAGATAGTGAAGAGTTCTATTGACATTGATGGATATGTATCTGATGAACATGATTGTGAAAAAATAGAAGAAATTGTGGAAGAATAGGAAAAATATGAGCAAGAGAAGTAGGATGAACATAATGAAAGAGAAGAAGATGCTCTAGTGATGTCCCCTAGGACACCTAGATATGTACAAAAGAATCACTTAGAAAGTCATATTATTGGAGACAAGACAAAAGTTGTATTAACTAGAAGAAAAGTTGCTACTGAAGTGGATTTATGTTTATTTTTTGAGATAGAACCAAAGATAGTAAGTGAAGCTTGTAAAGATGAACATTGGAAGGAAGCAATGAAAGAATAAATTTTGCAGATTGAAAAGAATTAGACTTGGGGATTGGTCCCAAGACTAGCAAATAAAAATATCATTGGATCAAAGTGGGTATTCAAAAATAAGTTGAATGAGAATGGAGAAGTGGTCAAAAACAAAGCAAGGCTTGTGTGTAAAGGTTACTCACAAGTAGAAGGAATATATTTTTAGGAAAAATTTTCTCCACTAGTAAGAATGGAAGCTATAAGGATGTTCTTGGCACTAACTTCTTATAAAGACTTTGAGGTCTATCAAATGGATGTCAATTCAACATTTTTGAATGGTGAGCTAGAAGGAGTCTACATGGAACAATCATAAGGATTTTAGTTGAAAGATCAACCGGATATGGTGTGTAGATTGAAGAAAGATTTATATGGGTTGAAGTAAGCTCTTAGATCTTGGTATGCAAGGTAATACAAGTACTTGATTTAGCAAGGATTTAACAAAGGTACGATAGATAGAAATTTATACTTTAAGATTGAAAATGACAAAATCATGATAGTAGTTGTGTATGTTGATGATATTATCTTTGGAGGAAATGAAAATATGTGCAAGATGTTCATGGAAGAGATGCATACAAAATTTGAAATGTCTATGTTTGGGGAGATGAATTTATTTCTTGGGCTACAGATTAATCAAACAGAGAAAGGAATTTTCATATCATAGTCTAAGTATTTGACTGCTACTAGATTGAATATCATACATGATGTTTGTCTTGTGGCTATATTTCAAGAAGATTCTAAGGAAACACATGTTGCTATAGTTAAAAGAATTTTTAGATATTTGAATGACACTCTAGATTATGGATTATGGTATCCTAAAGATAAAAAATTTACACTTAGTGCCTATAAAGATGTAGATTGGGTTGGATGTATAGATAAGAGAAAGAGTACAAGTGGACGTGCATTCTTTATTGGATGCATATTGGTGGCATGGTTGAGTAAAAATCAAGGTCCAGTCTCTTTTTCTACTACTGAAGCTGAGTATATTGTTGTTGCATCTTGTTGTACACAAGTTCTATGGATGAAACATAAATTGAAAGACAACTGATAGATATGTTCTTTGTCCTCAAGTGCATCACTAGATTGTTTTAATGTCTAGTGATGCACTTGAGGACAAAGCATATATCTATAAGGTATCATTTCTTGAGAGAGAAAGTCATAGAGAATGAAGTAAAGGTTGAGTATGTTCCAATGAAGGATCAGGTTGTTGATATTTTCATGATGGATCTTCCTAAAGATACTTTTGAGTATCCCAGGGAGAAGTTAGGTGTTATTTCCCCTCATTTCATGAACTAGATGCATATGGAGATGCATCAGTCTAGTGGATCTATGGATCTATCTTTCTTTTGGACTAAAATTTTGGTGGCTACCTCTCAGTGGGAGTAGGTAGAATCAGGTGTTTTCATTATGTGTATTCTATCAAAGGTGAGATTAATGGAAAATATTATTTTTCCCTTTCCATGGATTTCAAAGGGGGAAAAGAAGAAGCATGTAAAAAAAGAAAAAGAAAAAAAGGGAGAAGAAGCATATAAGAGATTATCCTCTAAGGGGGAGAAATAGAAAACTATATTTAGAGCTAGTATGTTGTCTTTAATGGTATTTCACATCATGTGTTGCCATCAATGAAAAAGGAGGAGATTGTTGCAAGAATGAAAAGATTGAAGGCATTGTCATTGATTTCAACTAGTCAAACAATTATCTACTAGTTGTTGTTGGTTGTATATGTCGAGGATATTGAGAAAATTGTAATAAAGATATGTTGCAAATGTTAAGTGGTTGCTTTAGGTTTTGGTTTGGATTTTCTCCTGTGGTTGTGTAGTTCAGATATGTTGTTCATGGCTATTAGTAGATGCTATATCCAAATTTTTCATTGTTGATTCATTGTATATAGTGCAAGTTGTGTTCAACAGTTGTGAACTATGTTTTTTCTATGGTTTTGGTTGAGGCCTAGGAGAAATGTTGTTGGTCTGAATTTCTCTTTAATGATGTATTATGAATTTTAGTTCTAGAGTTGTGTTGCCTTGATTCCATTGAAGATAGTTTCAGAATTTGGAAGGTTTGTGCTTAATAGTTCTATGTGTTTTACACTGGTTTGGCTGACCTTGTCTGAAATACTACTTTCAAGATTGATGAAGCATGTTGGATCTAATTGGGTCCTTATGAAGCATGTGTTTGAGTTTCCCTCATTCTAATTCCACCCTAGAATGTTTTAGCGCTGACCTAATTTGAATTTGGATGGCCGGCTTTAGATATGTTTCAAAGTTGAAGATGGTATAAATGCAACATAAGCTAATGGTGAAGGATGAGACAAGAGTGAAGAAGTGTGACAAGAGAAAAGAGGAAGTGAAGTTTTATGTGACATTGATTCTATTCAGTGTGTGTGTGTGTGGTGCGAGTGAGATAGATCAATGTGAAGCTTAATGTTGAGTTTTTGAATGCAGTGAGTAGAAGCAAAACTCTATCATTCATGCATGTGAGTGAGTAATTGTGGTAGAATCCTTTATTGCATTAGGATTTTAGTCTCTCTGTAACAAGTATTCTTTTTCTTATTTGTATCTCTATGGTAATGAGTCCTTTGGGTTGTATCCCTATTAGATAGTGAGTCCTTATTTTAGGTAGTGAGCCTTTTGTAATCGGTTTTGATATTCTCTATAGTGTGAGTTAATCCTCACCATGGGTTTTATGTCATTGGGTTTTCCATGTAAATCTAGTGTTATTGTGTTTATGTGTTGGATTTAAGTTTTTGCATTAGAATTTTATGATTAATCATTTAAACAGTATTAAGGATTAGTTTCGGTGATTGAATTAAAGGTTTAATTTTGTAACAATTGATTCACTCCCCCTCTCAGTTGTCCTATTCAAAAACTTGTCTCTTTTGCATCGAGTTAGAGCTTCCAACCTTCCAGACCCAGGTCAACCTATATGCGGTACCCTTAGGCTCATACGATGTAATTTTAGGGATAATTTTGTTAACTGACTGTAAGTCTATAGTGAAATGTGAGGATAAGCTAGTTAGTTGTCTAGATGATTATGGGAACCCAGTCAAGGTTTGTGAGATACAAAGACCCTTAGAAATTAAATAGATTTTCTACTATGCAGCTCAAAAAGGATCATTGGAAGGAATTTGTTATTTATGTTGTGCATATCAATAACCCTGATAGCAAGGAATTGTATCTAGATGACTACCCTATTCTCAAGGGGTTCAGAAATTTATTTCGTTATGAACTCACAGAGTTACCTCCAAAATAGGAATTTGACTTCTATATTGACCTAGTACTAGGAGTTGAGCCTCAATCTAAAGCACCATATCAAATGACCACTACTGAACTCTATGAGTTGAAGGCCCAGTTAATGGAGTTGTTGAACATAGGGCTTATAAGACCTAGTGTATCTCCTTAGGGAGCACCAGTTATATTTGTGAAAAAAAGGGATGGAACCTTATTTCTATGTATAGACTATCAGATGTTGAAGAAGGTGACCAACAAGAATCAATACCCACTCCCAAAGATTGATGAGTTGTTTAACCAGATGAAGGGAGTGATAGAGTTCTCCAAAATCAATCTCAAGATTGGATACCATGAATTGAGAATAAAGGAAGAATATATTTTGAGGACTGCTTTCCGAACTCAGTATGGACATTTTGAGTTCATTGTGGTACCTTTTGGTTTGACCAAAGCACCTGTAGCTTGCATAAATCTCATGGATGATTTTGTTTTGATTTTCATTGATGACATCCAAGTTTACTCAAAGTATATTGAAGAGCATGATAGGAATTTAAGGATACTTTTATAGCAGTTGAGAGAGAAGAAACTCTTTGGTAAGCTATCCAAGTGCTCATTTTATCAAGATAGGGTGCACTACCTAGGCCATATTATTTCAGCTAAGCGAGTATTTGTAGACCCTAAGAAGATCAAGGTGATCATCAAATGGCCAGTGCCTTAGAACGTGTCAAAAGTCCATAGCTTCATGGGCCTCATAGGATACTATAGAAATTTTGTGCAAGGGTTCTCCCAAATTGTGTCTCTAATCACGTCACTCCAAAGAAAAGGAACATAGTTTGAATAAACTGAGAAGTGTGAACAAGAATTCCAACTCCTAAAGGAGAGGCTTACAACAACCCTAGTGCTGACCATTCCTAATCCTAATGGAAGATTCACTATAATCATAGATGCTTCATAAGAGGTACTATGAGCAAGGCTAATGTGGGATGGACAAGTGGTAACATATGAATCATGGAAACTTAAAAAACACAAGGTGAATTATGTGTCACATGACTTAGAGTTGACTGAAATAATTCATGCTTCACAAATGTGGAGACACTATCTCTTGGGGAAGCTATTTGAGCTCAAGATAGACCATTTGGGATTGAGATACATTTTTACTCAACCAAACCTTAATGTGTGGTAGAGAAGGTGGTTGGAATTCCTTAGTGAGTATGACTGTGGAATTGAGTATATAAAGGGAAAAGAGAACAAAGTGGTTGATTATCTTAGAATATGAAGACATCTGGTAGCCATGATCTTGACAAGGTCTAATTTTAGACAACAGGTGAAAACATTTGCTAGGGGATGAGCACTATTAAAGAGTGAAGAGCACCCTAGAAGAAAATTAATCATATCATTGGTTTGATGGGTATGAGATTGAACCAGATGGAATTTTGAGATACCAGAGAAGGATGCACATTCCAAAATCTGGAGAACTGAGGAAGTTGGTTCTATAGGAGGTTCATAATGTACCTTATTTACAACACCTCGAAGTATCTAGAATGATCACAAAATTGAAAACTCTATAATTTTTTGCCTAAAATCAAGAAGGATGTAGTGGAGTACATAGCCAGATGCTGAGAGTGTCAGTGAGTCAAGGATGAACATGCACATCTAGTAGGGCTATTGTATCCTCATGACATACCTGAGTATAAATTCTAGGTGATCAATATGGACTTCATACAAAGGTTACCTTTGAGCAAGAATCAACATGATGCTATCTTGCTTGTGATTGATAAGTTGACTAGGATGGAACACTTCATCTCAAGAAACCTTAAGGATGGATCATTGACCTTGGCCAAGAAAATTTTCCAAGAGATCTTCCACATACATGGAGTGCCAGAGACTATCATTTCTAATAGAGACACCTAAATGACCTCAAAATTTTGGACAACCCTGAATGCCGCATTAGGAACCAAGTTGAATTTCAACTCAACTTATCATCCTCATACTGAAAAATAGTTGGAGAGAGTAAATCAAGTAGTCAAATATCTCCTCTAAATGTACTACATGGACCAACAATATAAGTGAGAAGAATACTTGCCGTTTGTAGAGTTTGCTTACAATAACTCCTATCACACATCTCTAGGTATGGCATAATTCGAAGCTCTTTATAGGTGGAAGTGTTGTACACCCATTAGTTGGGATAGATTGGAAGACAAGATCATAATAGGACCTAAAATGCTCAAGGAGATAGAGGAGAAAATGAGATTTATTAAGAGAAGACTAAAGGACGCGGTAGACCGACATAAGAGTTATGCTGACAAGAATAGAACTCTTAGATAGTTTATGGCAGGGGATAAAGTTTTCTTCAGATTTAGGCCTCATAAAAGTTTCATTTCCTTTGGAAAGTCTTCCAAGTTAGCCCTGAGATATGCGGGTCTATTTGAATTCTTGGAAGTGATCAACTCAGTTGCTTATAGACTTTCTCTACCACCTGCTCTGGCTCAACTTCATAATGTGTTTCATGTTTCTTAACTTAAGCCACATCATCCTGATGTAGCTCATGTGCTTGATTGGAAAGCTTTGTAGGTACATGACCTAGGAGTGGTGCTATTGGAGCCCATTAGAATCCTGGATATATGCAACATTAAGTTGTGGATTAGAGATATTGCTCAGTATAAGGTCCAATGGGACCAGTATTCATAAGAATGTGCTACTTGGGAGGATGCAGAAGAAATAGAATGAGCCTTCCTACATTTGCTTTCTTAGAAAGAGACTCTTGATAATTTTGTTTAAATATTTTGGATTGAATATTATAATGTTTTGGCTTGGAAACAGTATGATATGATGTTGAAATAGACATATATGCTCTAATTTTGATTAAATAAACATCAGGAAGATGTCTCTTCCAAGAGGGGAAGGATGTCATAACCCATTTTTTATTGTATTTAAATTATAATATGATAAATTGAATTATTGAGGAAATTCAATATGTTGAATGAAAATTTTGATATTTTTTAAATGTTTAAAAGAAGTTGATTGTCTTTTGACTATATGATCTTTAGAACTATCTTATACTTTATCATGATTGAACGTTACTGATGAACTATGTAATTGCAAGTGTATGCAACTGTAGGAAAATATGTTGAAGGACATGAACATAGTTGAGATAGGATCATTTAGCCAGATTGAATGGTAAGATTGATGGAATTTGGGTGCACAGACCACAAAATGACATAATGTCTGCATTTGAAATTTCATATATCAGATTATAATGAATTGATTTGAATGATTCAGTGTTTAATAAAATAGTCTTGTGAAATGATATACATGTGATTTCTTATCTAATTGTCTATTTTGATCTTGTGTTTTTGAAATTTAAAAGAAAAAGATAGAATAGTTAAACATATTTTTATGTAATTTAAAAGGAATGCTTGAAGGATATGAACACCACTTTATTTAAAAATAATTATTCGAATAAAATAAAAGTTTATTCTTTGCTTGAAAGTGATTGAATACTATATTGTTATAAAAGTAAAAAATATATATATGTGTATATATAAATACATATATACAAATATACATATATATGCACACACATATATATATAAATATATTTACACATTCCTTACAAAATCAAATATGGGATCAAAATTATCAAAACCATATTGAATTCAAATAATATCCTAAGGAAGACATTATGAAATAGTGACTTGCATTCAAATTTAAGGCAATATATTCAAATTTCAGTGTGGAGTGGCTAAAATTAATGTCAATTATGGAACTCAATGGCTCCCATAATGGAGCGAGCAAGGTTTTTCCATTTTGGTGGAACAAATACTTGGAAGGAATTAGAGAGACTAGCAATGGCGATGGGGAATCAGGAAGAAGAGAAAGCAAGTGAATTGACTCATCTGGTAAATTAGGAAAAGTCAAGGAAAAGCCATGAATAGAGGTAAAAACCAATTCTTGATGTTGTATATGCTTGATTTATCAGTACAAACTATTCAAAATTCTCATTTTTCCCTTTCATTATGTTGATTTCATTCGAGTTGATGGAAAAACATTAAGATGTCCATTACTATAAGTGTATTTGTCTTAGTACCAGGATGTTTTGATTTAAGATCGATTATTTCTTGAAAAATATTGCAAAGGCCTTATTAGCCAACCTTGAAATGCACTAATTATGTGCATAATCTTCTATCAGCATGATAGCCAAATCTAGATAAGATATATTTGTTTTATTGATATCACCTCAAATCAATATTTCTTACATGTAAGTTTTATTAACCATTTCATGGTTAATTGGATGAATCCA
Source organism: Sequoia sempervirens (assembly GCA_007258455.2). Classification (NCBI taxonomy): domain Eukaryota; kingdom Viridiplantae; phylum Streptophyta; class Pinopsida; order Cupressales; family Cupressaceae; genus Sequoia; species Sequoia sempervirens. The sequence goes on along the minus strand of VDFB02000003.1, from coordinate 310,399,857 downwards.
ATAGCTATTAGTATTGTTTTATTTTAAATGATTTTTTAAATAATTTATCATATCCCTCTAAGGGAAACGACTGTATCACTATTGTTATCCTTCACTATTTTTTGTTCTTCATGTTAGCTAGGCTGAATAGGTATGTTCCGCAAAATGGGTGTGAAGGTTGCAATAATTGTTCATAGAATGATGTATATATGTTGTTTTTATTTATGCATGTCACCTCGTTCACCATGAACAATGGTGAAATGATTACATCATTCCATTTTATTATGTTGGCACGATATTTAAGATGGATTTGCAGTATACCATTTGTATATAGATTTAGTCATTCACTAGAATGATCCCAATTTTTTTTGTTTCTTGCATGTGATGCTCACAAATGTTGTTTACACCAGTCTATTTTGCATGCACATATCACTCCCTAGAATGATGATCGAATTGTTCCATAGAACTATCACTAAGAATTTGACTTACTAGTTGGCCATCAAACAATGTAAGATGATAATTTGCATTCTTCAAGGTTTGACTAATGATAATGATAGTGATAAAACCAAACATTGATTTGAATATTAGTCATTCTTGAAATGACAGTAGCTTGAACTTATATACATAATAGTCACCAATAGAAAAACGAGTGTCTCCTAACCCGAAATAGTAATATAAATGTTCCAACTTTGTATGTGATTTAAAATGACAAGCATGTCATTCGATTCATTTGTTTGCATAAAAGGACATTGGTATTGTTTAGATAATTGTACATCCAGAATGATAAAAACATTGATCATTTACATGTTGTACTGGTTAACTTCAAACTGTTAATGAGATACATTGGCATAGTAACTTGCAAACTTCTACAAACACCATGGATTTATTACAAATAGGGTACTAGTATGTGGTAATTGTTTCAAATAGAATTGTTCTTCTTTCCTTGAAAAGAGCATTTTTACATCTTGTATAATAGTCAAATGATATGAAAATCTATAGCATTATTTTTTGAATGAAAGAAAATCTATTATAATGGTTTTTATTTCATAATATATGCACAAATATAATAACTTCAATTGGTACATATATTTGTATGCACATAGACCTTCATCTACATACATACACATACTTGTGACATACCTTCTTTTGTTACTATTTAATTCATTTTTAATGAATACTAAATCATGTTGAATGTAATCATGTGATATGTGTATGAATTGAATAGATAATGTAATGAATAGATCCACTTGAATTATTTTTTTGAATTTATTAAGTTGAGGGATTAATTAGAATGAATTAATTTTCCATAGATTTTTGTGTAAATAATATTCTCTTGCTTAGTAGAACAACAACACCTAAGTAGACTAGTGCACCTTAGGGTGGATGTTGCTAGTGGGTAGATAGTTACTAAGGAATAAACTTGTGTTTTTTGAAAGTTACCTTCTAGGACGGGTGCTGAAATGGAGTTCAAAGGGTATAGGTTTTTCTTTATCCAAAACCTATATTTGTTGTTGCAACTAAACTTTATGCTTTTCCAAGAAATTATCCCATTATGTATGTATGGACTTTGTGATAACACTCTCTGCCATTCCTAGCATATATCTTGCATTATTATAATCATAGATAGAGATACATGTTTATGTTTGGGAACACACCAGATTCCACCTTACAAATTGTTCTCCTACTAAACTTTTCATGCAGGGTCGAGTATTCTTCAAGTAGGAAGAATTTTGAGGAAGTGTAAGCTTCGTGGTTAGGTGGTAAAGCACTTCAACCATGTTCTCATCCACTAGAGGAGGTGAGAATCAAAAGGAAACAATGGATGTTTTAAAGTTATCAGAGGACTATGATGTAACCTTGATGTAAATTGTATATTGTATTGATTTTGTGGCCCTATGAGCCAAGTCAACTTGGATATTGTAATTGACATTTGGAAATGAATATATTTATCATGAATCATATTCTAATTAGACATGTTTTAATAAGATTGAAAGTAGCTACTTAAATTATGTATTTTTAAAATTAATATTCATAATGTCATTTGCAATAATATATTTAAGTAATAATTAGACTGGGTTATTACACTTGCAGCTCATAATCAAGTAGGTTACTGATGAGTACCAAACAAAGGATGACAAGCTTCTTCCTTATAAACACTTGATGAATTACTTTAAGCAATATTTGAATCATATCCTATTTGAAAAAGTTCCCAAATTGTAGAATAAGGCTACAGATGCAATGGCTACCATCAGTTCTCTTATAGACATGCCTAAGGATAATATAGATTGTGATTTTTTTGTCAAATAATTATTGATCCCTGCGTATGACATCCTAGTTATAGAAATGGTGTGCAAAATTGTAGGCCCCTAATCCCCATGGTACCGCAACATTTACACCTACCTTCATGACAACATCCTTCCACCCGAGCTAAACTGTAACCAAAACAAATACTTCATCCATTGAGCATCCTGTTACACTATCTTAGGAGACACTCTGCTCTTCTTCATTGTTTGAACAAATCAGAATCCTAATAGCATTAGGTGAGGTGAAAAATGGAATTTATAAGGCACACACTAATGGGATGGCCTTCACAAAGAATCTTCTTCGAACTAGGTATTATTGGCCCACTATGGAACATGATGCATGTAAATTTTTCAAGAAGTGTGTACCTTTTCAGCCTCATGTATATTTGATCCATTCTCTAGCATAGGTCTTCCAACCGATTACAACATTGTGGCCCTTTTTATAGTGGGGTCTAGACTTAATTGACAAGATCTACTTTCCATCCTCTAATGGCCACACCTTCATCATCATCACCACTAAATACTTCACTAAATGGGTGGAAGAAATTCCACTCTCCCTCATTACTAGCACACAAATATACAAATTTATCCTATACCATATTCTCTAAAAATATGGTATTCCATCCACCATCATCACTGCAATGAAAAAACTTCTAAAAACTAGTATGTACGACAACTTTGTGAAACTTTCCATATCCAACATTGATGGTCGATGCCCTACTACCCTCAAGGTAATGGTTAGGTTGAAGCCACCAAAAAAACACTAATCAAAATACTAAAGAAATTTTTCAATAACATTGGTCGAGATTGGAACCTCCATCTCAATCCCGTCCTTTTTCTCTACCATACATCTATTCACACCCCGATAGGTGCCACACCATACTCACTTGTATATGTTACTAATGCAATCTTGTTGATTGAATTCAAACTCCCCTCATTGTGTATCTCTTTGAAAAACCTAATTAATGATGAGGAGTGTCAATTTGCACATCTTAGTGAATTAGAGATTCTTGATGAGAAGCATCTCAATGCATATAATCACTTGCAAGATTACCAACATCAACTCAAAATAAGCTACAATAAGAAGGTCTGACCCTACCAGTTCCAGATTGGTGACCTTGTACTTAAGGAAAATCAGCATACTCAACAAGATCGAGAGAAGAAAGGAAAGTTTGAAACTAATTGATTGGGTCCATATCTCATCATAGCAAAGTATGGTTCTGAAGCATATCAGCTTGCCACACCTAAGGGTGAACCCTTAGAAGAACCCATCAACATCATGCATCTAAATTAGTTTTACACCTAAGTCAATTGAGCTACCCCACCTATAAAATACCTATGTGTGTGTTAAATGTGTAAAGTTAGTATCAACACAAACCTTAATGAAACGATTTATATCAAAGATTTGTAGGTAAGTAAACTAATCTATTTAGAAATTTCAAAAAATATTTTGAGAATGTCTCATTGTCCTCTATTCCTAAGGATTTATTAAACCATTTGACCCTCAAATTTCTATGTGCACAATGGTTGTTAAAACGACGACTTAAGAAACGAGATTTGATATTTAGTATACAAACTAATGCATTTCCTATATGAAAATATGTGATGGAAATGATAATGGAGAGTATAATAAATGAACAAGTGGAGGTGGATGCTATGGTATTGAACTATAATGATCTATATATGATTCTACATATGCTCAAATGCAAACTAAAAATGAACTAATCTAAAATGCAACTATGACGCAAGATGAGACATAAAATGCAACTATGAAGCAAGATTTAAAGCTAAGATGTAAATGAAAAGAAAAACATGAAGTTAGATGTAACTATAAAACTCCAAAATGCTCCAAAGCTCCAATGATAAACCTGCATAATAAATCTATTCAAAATGTGGATGTAAAATACAATGCCCAAGGGTTGTATTTATAGCCTTTTCCAAGCATCTAGTGAGGTGACAATGATCAACAATCCAAATTCAAAAAAGAAGAATGGATGGTGGAGATGAAGAGAATCAAGATGTTGTCCCCTTGACCAAAGAAAACATGACATTTGGATGGAAGAATCTCTTGACCAATGGGAAACATGCCATTTGGATGGAAGACTCAAGTGTGGGAAGAAAAGACCATGTGTTTGAAAATTGGTGGAAGTGTGTGAGGAATAAGCCACATGCTTTTAAAATTGGTTGAAGATAATTCTAATTAAAAATTAGAATTAATTAATTTCATGTGACCTTGGTGAGGTGGCACAAAAATTTGTAGACATGTGCTTGAATTCATAATCGAGATTAGTGAAGATTAATTAAATAAAACAAGCTTAGGGAAATTTGTTTATTTAATTAATTTAGAAGAATATGATTTTAGCTTTGGAGAATTAGAGAAGGATGAACAATATAAATAAATTGAGAAGTTATTTATACATAGTCAAATATTAATTAAATAATAGGTATTTAATTAATTAAATGCCATGACCATTTTTAGGTGTATACATTTTTCCCCTCTTTGAAGTAATGTGTTTACACGTTGCTTTAAAGAAAAATTTGATAGCGATGCCCAAAAAAAATTTCGATGCCCCATACAATGCCCCAGACGTTCATTTTCAGGTACTGATGGATATATGCCCCCTCGAGAGATAAATCAATGAATTTTGGAATTTTGATGATTTTTTCGATGATTTGTTGATGATTTCAAAATTTTATGATCTAGAAACGATTTATCTCCTGAAAAATAAGATTGAGCCTGCCAAATTGATTAATTGATATCTTATGTTGCCTCCTTGTGTTTGATGTTTGATGATCACATTCAACCAATTGATTTGATGATGCTGATGTGATAGTTGATGATTAACCTCATGATAGGTGAGGATCAATGATAGGATGATGATTGAACTCATGATCGGCGAGGATCAATGATAAATTGATGAACCTCATGATAGGCGAGGTTGAATTGATTGATGAACCTCATGATAGGTGAGGTTACATTGATTGATGAACCTCATGATATGCAAGGTGAATTGATTGATGAACCTCATGATAGGTGAGGTTGGATTGGTTGATGAACCTCATGATAGATGAGGTTGAATTGATTGATGAACCTCATGATAGGCGAGGTTGAATTGATTGATGAACCTCATGATAGGCAAGGTGCATTGATTGATGAACCTCATGATAGGTGAGGTTGAATTGTTTGATGAACCTCATGATAGGAGAGGTTGAATTGATTGATGAACCTCATGATAGGCAAGGTGCATTGATTGATGAACCTCATGATAGGCGAGGTTGGATTGATTGATGAACCCCATGATAGGTGAGGTTGAAGTGATTGATGAACCTCATGATAGGCGAGGTGCATTGATTGATGAACTTCATGATAGGCGAGGTTGGATCGATTGATGAACCTAATGATAGGTGAGGTTGAATTGATTGATGAACCTCATGATAGGCGAGGTTGAATTGATTGATGAATCTCATGATAGGCGAGGTTGAATTGATTGATAAGATTGTTGATTTGAGATATGTTATGATCATAGGAGGATTTCCGCATCTAGTGTAGGCAGATTCAGATTCAATTGGGTGATGTGGTTTGACTTCTCTAATTGATTGATATGCCCCAATATAGGATTGATGAATGTTTTGAGACTTGATGATGTATTGATACTTGATGTATACACTGATTCAGTTGAGACATTATGATTTCTGCCATTTTTTATATTGATGTATCTCTTTATACCTTGGATATCCTTGTACACTTGAAATTATGATTTTGAGGTTATATGTTATGTGGTGAGGATGATGATTGATCTATGTGCCTATATGTGTTTATGATGTTCATATGATGATGATCATGATGATTATGATGGATGCATTTGATTTCTATTTTATGATGCTATGTGATGTTCTATATGATGATGATATGATATGCCATGGATACAAATGATGATACAATTGATGTGTTATGATTCTATGATGCTTTATGAATGATTCCTATATGTTGCATGTGATGGATTCTATTATGCCAATGACATGCAATGAATTTTGATGTTTTTTTACTTTTCTGATGCAATGAATGAATGTATGATGGATGAAATGATGTTGTTTTATTTTTTTTATGATGATGATCATGATGATTATGCAATGATGATGTTTATGTGATGATTTATGTGATGTATGCAATGATGATATGATAATGTATGAATGATGATATTTTTGCTATGGGAGATGGATTTGATTATGCAAATGATGTGTGATGAAATGTGATGTTCATATTGATTATGTATGGATGTGATGATAATGAAATGATATATGGATTATAATTATGTGATGCAAATGACTGAGTTTCTATGATCTTAACCTTAAATGAATGAGTCTATCCAACTTCCAAGAGTTGTGAGAAGGTAGTCGTGAGTTGATTCTTTGTTAAATTAAGCTTTCACAAAACCTGACATATTTCCCAATTCTTTTGGAAATCTGAAGAGACTCACTCATTTAAGCTTAGTGAACCACTTTCCTAATGCCATTATATGAAATGATTTTGATTATGTAAATGAGATGCAATCCACATCATTTTGTGTTTTCCAATGCAAAAATTATGATGTGATGCATGGATGGATGAATGATGTTGTAATGTTTTCTACTATATGCAAATGATGATGCAACCAATGTGCAACTATATGAGAATGATGTGTTTTTGGTTAATGTCAAGTGTACTCAATCCATTGATAATAGAGATAACATCATTGTTGCATCTTTGGAAACCCCATAAATACAAATGCAAACTAACATGGATGCAATCTACTCTAACCATGTAGATCTCATATGAAAAATTTGTCATTCGTAACAACCAATTTTTCTTGCTTTTTATCATCATTAGGCCTTTAAAATGTTGAAAGTGAGTACAAGTATCAATGGTATATTTTAGACCATGATGACCTGAGTACTACTTCCATGATGTTTGATAGTGCAAGTTAACACAAGCATCTAAGTATAATTAAATCAAGATGACTTGAGCATTGCTTGCATAAACAGACAAGAGTTAATCCTTTTCCTATGCAAATTCAGAATTTCATCAGTGATACTTTGTAGTGCACGTCTAGCAAAAATTTGCATAGTAATAATGATCAACTCACATACAACAAACAAAGAAAAATCATACTTGATCAACTTACAAACAACATACAAAGAAAAATCATACTCTTTCTTAGCTCCTCTAGTTCGATACATCATCGAGGGGCTCTAGAGATATGATAACAAAAATTAAAGTACAACAATTGAACATTTGTGTTTAACATGATAAACCCATGATTCAGAAAGAACACCATCCATTTGAAGTTTTCTTTTGATTTGATTTCGTTGTTTTGATTTGGGTGTTCGATGCATTTCTATTTCTGTGATTGATGTTCAACGTTGAGTTGGACAATGATCATTGTTTGGGTTGTGTTGTACTAATATTTTTTGTCCATTGGTTTAAGCCCAAAGTTTATTTTCCCCCAGTGAGTTCAAGATTTTGCCCCCAGTCTAGGGTGAGACATGACCGCAATGCCATGATATGTACATGAAGCTTTCAAAGGATAGACAGATGGATGGCGAAAGCGAATGGTCAACATTCTCAAATAGATGCAAAAGATAACCTATCAAAAATAACACCTATTTCCAGGTTTTCACTAGTTTTTATTGCACTTTTTCAAATTTTATGATTTTTTTTTTTGATTTTATGATTTTTTTGTTGTCACCAAGATGCATGTTTGCTAGGTTTTCATCAAAGTAACCATTTTTTTTGACATTTTCTGAGGTTTTTGGTATTTTTCAGGACCTTTAAGATGGAACGATGTAATATGACCAATTGAAGAAACAAGATGCTCTACAAAAGAGATAATGCGACCATGGATACATGATAGATCAAAATGAAAGATTCACTACAAAACATGTCACACAAGAAACACATCTCTTATCGAAAGATGATAATGGTTGATTGATTAAGATGCTAGGAATGATTGATTCCATAAGTCATGATGATGATAAGTACTTAGGATCACTGATTTCCTCTAAGTACAATAAGATTGATGATTTTTGATGATTGATTGACAAAAGATATGATGATTGGATAATGTTTTATAGCTAGCCTCAAATATGATTTGCATGATAAGATTCAAGGTTGCAAAGGGACATGATGATATGGATTTTGATAAGCTGGGAGATATGGAATGGAAGAAAGAAAGGATAAAAATAATGAAAGGGATGATCAAGATCAACTAGATAAGATGAAAACACAAGGCCCAAGTAGTTTTCCCCTATTCCTCATCAAGGCCAAGGATGAGAAGAAAGGATGTATTTAGAAAGAATGATGGCATATGGATAAGGCAAAGGATATGGTACGAAAGATATAGATAGAGCATATAGGATAAGATATATGATGTTCAAGGATATCCTTAACCTTGTCAAGATCAAAGGTGGAAATGTAAGGAATTATATATGCATGATAGGAAGATGGAAGAAAGATTTAAGCATCAAGTTTCATGACGAAATATCCCTTTAATAAACCATGGCAATGGGGATTAGACTCATAAATGTTGGCCTATCAAAGGTATGATGGAAGAACTAAGGACTTATCCAAAGGTTTGGATTAAAGGAGAATGATGGGGGATGAATGTTTGAAGACTTGTTGATGGATGGATGGAAAGGATTGTAAGGTCAACATTGGCACACACCTTGAAGGGTCATGGAGTGATGGAGGAAAAATGGATTTGGAAGGTGATAGGTTTTTGGATGGAAGACTGTAGGAAGCTTTTGGATTAGAAAATTTGGATTCCAATTTATATTTTATTGCTTCTATGAGAATTTTAGGAATCCACATGACTTTTGACTTTGATTTTTGCTTTGTGGGCCTTTGTGGCTTGTTGGAACTATAAAAATTTGATGATTTTTACATATTTTTCATCCCCTTGAGTTTCCATATGAGTCCTCATCATAAGCACAGAGGCCTTCCATCATGACATTTTGTTTGCATTTTTCCTATATTTGCCCTATAAATCTATCGAGTCCTACATTTTTCACATCATGGTCCGTATCGGCATGAGAATACAATTGTCTCCCTGACACATTTTTCATTTTCTGCTAACATGAGTATGTGTTGCCTATCAGCAAGAATCATTTGCTGTTATAGCGTTCGAGGTTTGCATGCAAACGGCTTTCAGTGGGACATTTGCATTGTTTCGGAAATAGTGGAGGAATCACATCGGTAGGAGTTATACCATCGGTATAGGGTCACAGTGAGATTGTTATGTCTCACCGACGAGGCATATTGGAAAAGGAAATCGTCTTTGAGGTAATGTCATGGCAAGTCTTTCTTGTCTTACCAACTTGTGCACAAATGTTCGCTTCAACCAGACATGTTGCTTTCAGTGTGAGGTCATAACGAATCCACATTGTTAAACTGACTGGTGGCGAGAGGATTCATATCAGTAAGAGTTGGGTATTCGGTAAAAGGTCCCAGTGAAGTGTATATGTCTCACCGACAGAACATAAAGGGTTTCTCTCAGATGGCTTTCGGTGAGAGGTTAGTTGTGTCTCGCCGACCAACAACTTAAAGGGATGCGATATCGGTATGAGTTAAGGTTCTTGATAAGAGATATCGGTGAGTGACCTTTGGTCTCACAGATGGAAAACAATGAAGGACCTTGTCGGTGAGAGTGTGCTTTTGTCTCAGCCACTCAGAATGAACGATGACTTTCTATGTGACATAGTGTGCTCTATGAAAGGTCTTCCCGAGAGTGATATGTTATGGCGACAAGTTTGATCATGGGGGCTCTTGGAAAAATAAAGGCTTGTCTACATGACGTCTCCCCGATATTATAGGGTCACAATGACATGCAAATGGTAAAATAGCTCTTGGGGAAACATAAAGTGATCTATAGGATATCTCCCTGACTCAGCTATGTCACGGCGAAGGCGAGTAACACCAAGCAAAGTGATTAACGATTGAATTTCCTTCGGCATAGCTATACAATATGTCTCGCTGACTATTTCACTGATGAAAAACAAAAATTCAAATACTGAGGCAGACATGTAAATTGCTAAATTACCATTGCAGGCTGACATGAAAGGAACCCGCATTATGTGGAAGGCCGCCATGGAATTTAAATATGGTTTATTTTCTTGATGCTGGTGTATAAATAGGCATTTTTGTAATTGTAAAATCATCAGTTATTAGATATTTGATACACAACAAGTAGATACAGTAGAATAAAATTCTCAGATCAGAGACTATTGATGCATGTTTTCAAAATGGAGGGATTTATGAAAATCAGTTGATGTTGTTGCATTTTTATGGTGTCAATTGTCTGTTGAATTCAATAAAAATATTGCTAAGTTGTCTCTAAGATTGATGCTTTTTGGTTGTTTAAATTGACATAACAAGTTTATGTTCAGTTTATCAATGCACATTTGTTGTATTTGTGTGATTAATCAATTGGTTCTTTCAAGCAAAAGATTAAATCCTTTTAATTGATCACAGTAATCAGAGAGATTCATTTGGATTGTTAAGGTAGAGCTTAGTAGTTACAGTATTGCATGTTTATACAAGTTGTAAATAGAATATATGCCAGATGATTTGAGTTTTCTCTAGAGAGTGTTGCTCATCTTGATTTCATTTGACTCCACCTACCCAATAATGCACTGGTCTCTGCAGTTTCATCATTAAGATTCATTTGTTCTCTTTATATCTGTTAATTAAGAATTTTAGGATTTAGATCAGAAGATTGCTATTGCTATCAAGTTTGATTACATTTGTTCACTTCTATTTGCCATTGTGGACAAATCACTGCAAGAAAGATAATCATAAATACATAAAGTCTGCTTCATTTAGTAAGGTACACCCACCTAGGTTTAGCAACACCTGAAGAGTAGAAGGTTGAATTCTTTCAACCTTGTCTGTTACCATAAAACATATCAAGAGATTGGCAGCCTCTTGAGGTATCTTTACCTGCATTTTTGAGAGCTAAAAAATTGGCAACTCTGTTGGGGATACATTCATAATCAAGGCCTTAATCATAGAGTCAAGAACTTTATACAGACTCCACTAGGAATAAGAAACATCAAGTTTTTCTCATTTTTGACAAAAGTGAGTGGCAACTCTGACATAAATTTTGTAGCTGTTCAAACATGAATGGGAGAAGATCTCAATACAGGGGAGGTCATACTGGAGCTCCTGCTAGCAGCAGTAAGTGGACACACAAAGATGACAAGATTTATAAGGGAAAAAGGATAAGTGAGGACATGTCCCTAACAGGTAAAGACAAGGCGTCAGGAGCACATTGTGAAACATATGATCACTATGATACATGGAAAAATGATTCAAGTGTAGAGCCTTGTACTCCAGAAGATCAAAGAAATCCTTTCTTTTTTCTTGATCCTCAGAAACAGGCTGAGTTTAGAGCTGAACTAGAGGCTAAATGAATTAGAATTCAACATGAATATGATCAGAAGATGGAAGGTAACCAAAATGACTCTATTGATCATGAGATTCCTGAGGAAGTAAAAGCACAGTTTGAATCACAGAGGAAGGAGATGGAGGAGCTAAGGGTTGCATTGTTGAAAGCCCAAATTACTTCTCAGATAGCTGATTGCCCCCCAAAGTATGTACCACCTCATAAGTAGGGTAATCATAGTGTAGGGCCTTCTGATCCACTTGTGTCTCCTCATCATCAGATAGGAAATCACTATAATTAGCCAAATCATCCACCTCATATTCCCCATAGCATACAAATATGCAGCCACCTCATGGTCAGCCTTTTGTCCCACAACATAATGCATAATATAACTATCGTTTGAACCAATATTAGTACCCACCTTTTCCTCCCCCTCACCAGTATACATCAATGATCAGACAGTTTGATTTGATAGGGTTTCATCTATACCCTTACCCTATGGATGGCGGCTGAAGAAGTCTAGTACCTAACTTTACAAGGAGTAATGCAATTATTGCTGAAGAACATTTAAGGAATTTTAATGTGTTCATCCAAGACATAGGTGTGCCATATGAAGATTTACATATGAGGCTATTTATGATGTCACTTCTTGAAGATGCTAGGGATTGGTTTAACAGCTTGCTAGCACTCTCAATTATTTCTCTCCAAGTATTCCAGAATAGATTCTTAGAGCAATATGGGAATCTAAATGCACCAGATGCAACTCTTCATGAATTAATACGAATTCAGACTGGAAGAATGGAAAACCTGTAACAGCTAGGCCAAGAAAAAAAGAGACTCTTGATCCATTGAGCAAGAAGGGAACCTATATGGTGAGTAGAAATTACTTTTTTGAAGCTTGTGGTAAGCCGCATTCTCTAGACTATTATGTTGTAGCTCAAAGGATGCAAGAGGAAGGAATGTTGATGGAAAATAATGGGGAAGATCACAAATTGTATTTGACTTCAAATACTTTTCACCATGCGGAGGAAAGGTACTCATCTTCAGAGGATGAAGGTTATGAGTATGATGTTTTAGATCAGAGATACAATGTCCATATGGCTGAACATCAGGTCCTTTCTAATTCTGAAGAAGATTATATAGGACCACATTCTGTTGAGGTGCCTACTTAATGCAGCATGAGGAGATTCACTGAAGAGGAGATAGAGAGACTAACTATTGTTGTAGTTGAGGAAGCAAGGAGTAAATATTGGTTGAGAAACAAAACAATAAATGAGAAGAATGGCATTCCTGGGGGAATCTTTATGAAAGATCAGAAGGTAACACAAGGAATTGTGAAGAAATTAGAAAATAAACAGCATGATAAAAGTGAATAGAGGCTTGTCTAAAAGGAGGAAGTGAAGGAATTACACAAAGAGATACAAAAGCTTGATCAGTCTAGTAAAAGAGAGAAGGAAGAAAACAAAGGAGAAACATTGGAGTAGAAGAAGATTTTCAAAGTGGAGGGCTCTTCTTTTGACTTCACTCAGGCGTTATCTCAGGTAAAAATGTCTGTCCCACTACTTGAAATGATGAAAATTAAGGAGTACAAAGATAGTGTTGTTCAATTGATAACAAATGCAAATGAAAAATATGTGAATTCTGAAAATAGAGTAGCTATTAAAACTGTCAATAGGCAAGAGAAATTAAATATCCCAAAGGTCTGCTTGAGTGATGTGTTAGCAACTCCCCCACAAGTTGATCCTTTTTTCACTACATTACTCATAAATAACAAACTACTGAGAAATTACATGATAGACTCTGGTGCTGCTATAAATATCATGCCAGTAGGAGTTACGAAGCAGCTTGGCATGTGGGTTGATACATGTGAAGGGAAGTGTTATGCAATGGATAATAGACCTGTACCTATGGTAGGCATTATGAGAGGTGTTGAAGTCAAACTAGCTACTTATCCACAAGTGGCTTATAATATAGATATAATAGTAATTGATACTCCTCAGTTTGGTATGCTTTTGTCAAGACAATGGACATCAGTAGTTGGGGGAAACATCCAGTTTGATTTATCTTATGCTACTATTCCAGTGAATGGTCAAGAAGTCAAATTGTATAGAGAGCCCATAATGAACCAGCTTGTTGACTATGTACCACAAGATCAGATCAATTGTTTTTGTGATATTGATCTTGAAAGTTTTAAGATTGAATCAGCCCAGCCAGAATTAACCAATAGTGATCCAATTGAAAAGCATGTGGCACAAAGCTGCAATGAAGTGTGGAAGATGTATTTTGATGGAGCATGCAGCCAAGAAGGTAATGGCGTTGGCATTGTATTTGTTTCACTTGAAGGTAGTACATTTAAATATTCTTTCTTGTTGGAATTTGAATGTACAAACAATGTGGCAAAGTATGAAGCCTTGTTGACAGGTTTGAACATAGCTGTGAAACACAAAACTAAATTGCTGGCTGTTTTGGGCAATTCTGAGTTGGTTGTTTCACAAATCAAGTCAAAATATGCAGCAAAACATAAAAGATTGAAACAATATAGAAATGTTGCATGTGACACAATTGAATTATTTGATGCCTTCTCAATTGAGTGGATTGACAGATCAAAGAACATAATGGCTGATTTTTTAGCAAATGTGGCATTGAAAAGAGATGATATCATAATTGGTTAGAAATCCCTCAATTGTATAGATCAATATGAAGCCCAAGAAATTGACTTCAATGCTTTTGTTGAGGAAGTGGATGGGAAGCAAACAGTGTTTGGAAAGGAGATCTTGCAGCTCAAAACAAATAAGCTTCCTAAGGGCTTAGTGGCATTGGAGTGGTTGTATGATGAAAATGATCAGTCTCTCATGAAGCAGACACCAGTCAAAAGAGAAGATATTGAAGAAGTTAATTTGGGGACTGCAATAGCACCAAGAAAGGTGTACATAGGAAAGAAGATAAGCCCTACAATTAGAAGAATGCTGATAGAGTTGCTGAGAAGGTATAAACACATCTTTTCTTGGTCTTATGAAGATCTAAAAGCATACGGGGAGGATTTGTTTCAGCATGAAATACCATTGAAACTTGATGCCAAACCATTCAGACATAAGCAAAGACCCATAAATCCAACATTGGAGCCTAAGATGCAAGAGGAGTTGACAAAGCTAAGAGATGGGGGAATCATCAAACCAATCAGGCACTCAATGTGGGTTTCAAATTTGGTCCCTGTGAGGAAGAAAAATGGAGACATCAGATTATGTGTGGACTTCAGAAATCTGAATATGGCATCTCTCAAGGACAATCATCCTTTACCTAATATGGAGGCTATATTGCATAAGGTGACAAAGTGTGAACTGTTGTCCATGATGGATGCATTTTCAGGCTTCAACCAGGTCAAGGTCAAAGAATCTAAGCAATATAAGATAGCATTCACAACTCCTTGGGGAACGTATGTATATATAAGAATTCCATTTGGTCTCACTAATGCAGGAGCGACCTTCCAAAGGGCTATGGACGTGGCATTTGTAGATTTGATCAATGCTATCATGGTGGTGTACCAGGATGACCTGACTGCTTATTCAAAGAAGGTTGAAGATCATGTACAACATCTGGAGAAGGTATTTATTAAAGCCCTGGAATATGGTATTAGCTTAAATCCAAAGAAGTGTCATTTTGTAGTCACAGAAGGTAAGCTTTTAGGACATATTGTTTCAAAGGAAGGAATAAGGATAGATCCTGAGAGGGTTGAAGCTATTGATAAAATTCTTGTTCCCAAGACTATTAAGGCTATACAATCATTCTTTGGATAGATTAATTTTGTTAGGAGATTTTTTTCTAACTTTGTTGAGATCATTAAGCCCATATCAAAAATGTTAAAGAAATGATAGAAAATGGAATGGACTACAGAAGCCTTGGAAGCTTTCATATCTATCAAAAGGGCCATCAAGGAGGCTCCTGTCCTTAAATCTCTAGATTTTGAAAAGCCTTTTCAGATATTTCATTTGCTTCAATGCATACTATTGCTGTTGTTATGTTACAGAAGAATGAGGATGGTCATGAATAGCCTTTTTCTTTCTTCAGTAAGTCATTACATGGGTCTGAATTGAAATATGACATAATGGAAAAATAGGAATTTGCATTAGTAAAGGCTACAAAAGCTTTCAGGCCATATCTTGTTGGAGAAAAGGTGATTGCTTATGTCCCTCATGCTATTGTCAAAGATATTCTGACACAGTCTAAAGTAACAAGAAAAATATGCAAATGGATTAACAAGATCCAAGAATTTGACATGGAGATACAGATTACAAAATTAGTAAGAGGTCAAGGCTTGGCTAGGTTGATGGCAGAATCAAATATTGAAGCAAATCAAGTTTGTAATGTAGAAGAAGGGACTGCAATTGCAAGCATTGAGCACATTCTTTAGTATACTGATATCATGCATTACCTTAAGTACATGAAGTGTCCAAAGGGATTGAGTGACAACCAAAAGAGAACTTTGAAGTTGTAGGCATCTAAGTATGTTTTCATGGATGGAGATTTGTTTTGGAAGAATAGGGATGGTATACTGTTGTTATGTCTTGATGAATCTCAGGCCAAATATGTCCTAAGTGAAATGCATGAAGGAGTTTGTGGAGGACATTTTTCAGCAAAAACAACTGCACACAAAATTCTTAGGGCAGGTTACTACTGGCCTAAGGTTTTTAATGATTCTTTCACACATGTAAGAAAGTGTGAAGCCTACCAGAAGTTCTCAAGAAAGCTAAAATATCAAGGAGCCTTGCCACTTCGACCCTTGTAGGCTGATGCCCCTTTTCATCAATGGGGAATTGATTTCATTGGAGAGATACAGGAAAAATCAAGTGGGGAATATAAGTGGATACTGGTTTCCACTAATTATTTTACTAAGTGGGTGGAGGCAATCCCAACTAAACAGGCTACAAGCAAAGTGGTGACGAATTTCTTGATGGATAATATTATCACTAGATTTGGTGCACCACTGAGGTTAATCACAGATAATGGGATGTGTTTCAGGTTAGATGAATTCAAAAGCTTTTGTGACACATATGGCATTACCATTTCTTATGCAGCTCCTTACCATCCACAAGCTAATGGTCAAGCAGAGTCTAGCAATAAGAGTCTTTTGAAGATTATAAGGAGGATGTTAGGACAAAACAAGAAGGTTTGGGATTCAAAATTAAGGCTGGCTATATGGGCTAACAGGATTACTGAGAAGAAAGCAATTGGAAAATCTTCATTTGAATTGGTAGATGGAGCACAAGCTAAGATGCCTTTGCAGAATTTGTTGCCAGTCTACAAATTTGTCCTTCAGGAAGATTTGGGTATTCCTGAACCTATGGAAGAAAGAATGGAGCAACTAGCTGAACTTGATGAAATAAGGAGAGTTGCCCAAAACCAAAACATGAAGTTACAGAAACAGATGAAGTATCTGTTTGGCAAGAAGGCAAAGGATAGAAAGTTTGAAGAGAATGACTTGGTGTTGATGTGGAACTCAAGATGTCAGGAGAAGGGCAAGCATAGTAAATTTGAAGCTTTGTGGCTGGGACCTTTTGTTGTTATTGGAAAGAAAGGTGAAGATTCATATTATCTATAGAATATGGTTGGTGAAGATCAGGAGTTTCCTGTTCATGGGCAATTCCTGAAGCATTTTTCTCTTGAGCAACACAAAGGATTAAGGGTTGCTAGTGCATGGACAACTCTTGATGGTCCTCTTTAAAATTATTTTCCATGCACAGTAGTTTAGGATTCTGGTTCATATCCATTTTGCATTCACTTCCATTTTGCTCATTGGTTCTTCATTTTGTGTCTGGTCTACTCACCAAAAGTTCTGGATCCTTGCAATGATCTCACTATCATTCATCCCCAAATGGAGCCACTGTTGGAACTATAAAAATCTGATGATTTTTACATATTTTTCATCCCCCTGAGTTTCCATATGAGTCCTCATCATAAGCACAGAGGCCTTCCATCATGACATTTTATTTGCATTTTTCCCTATATTTTCCTTATAAATCTATCGAGTCCTACATTTTTCACATCATGGTCCGTATCGACGTGAGAATACAATTGTCTCGCCGACCCATTTTGTGTTTTCTGCTAACATGAGTCTGTGTTGCCTATCAGCAGGACTCATCTATTGTTATAGCGATCGAGGTTTGCATGTAGACGGCTTTCAGTGAGACATTTGCATTGTTTCAGTGACAGTGGAGGAATCACATCGGTAGGAGTTATACCGTCGGTATAGGGTCACAGCGAGATTGTTATGTCTCACTGACGAGGCATATTGGCAAAGGAAATCATCTTAAGGGTAATGTCATGGCGAGTCTTTCTTATCGTATCAACTTGTGCACAAATGTTCACTTCGGCTAGACATGCTGCTTTCAGTGTGAGGTCATAACGAATCCACATTGTTACACTAACTGGTGGTGGAAGGATTCATATTGGTAAGAGTTGGGTCTTCGGTAAAAGGTCTTAGTGAAGTGTATATGTCTCACTGACGAAACATTAAGGGTTTCTCTCAGATGGCTTTTGGTGAGAGGTTAGTTGTGTCTCGCTGACCGACAACTTAAAGGGATGCAATATCGGTATGAGTTAAGGTTCTCGATAAGAGGTCTCAGTGAGTGACCTTTGGTCTTGCAGATGGAAAATAATGAAGGACCTTGTTGGCAAGAGTGTGCTTTTGTCTCAGCGACTTAGAATGGATGATGACTTTCGGTGTGACATAGTGTGCTCAATGAAAGGTCTTCCCAAGAGTGATATGTTATGGTGACAAGTTTGATCACGGGGGATCTCAGAAAAACAAAGGCTTGTCTACATGATGTCTCCCCGATATTATAGGGTCACAACGACACGTGAATGTTAAAAGAGCTCTCGGGGAAATGTAAAGTGATCTACAAGATATCTCCCCGACTCAGCTATGTCACAGTGAAGGCGAGTAACACCAAGCGGAGTGATTAAGGATTGAATTTCCTTTGGCATAGCTATATGATATGTCTCACCGACTGTTTCACTGATGAAAAATAGAAATTCAAATACTGAGGCTGACATGTAAATTGCTAAATTATTGTTGTAGTCCGACATGAAAGGAACCCAAATTCTGTGGAAGGCCGACATGGAATTTCAATATGGTTTATTTTCTTGATGCTAGTGTATAAATAGGCATTTTTGTAATTGTAAAATCATCAGTTATTAGATATTCGATACACAACAAGTAGATATAGTAGAATAAAATTCTCAGATCAGAGACTATTGATGCATGTTTTCAAAATGGAGGGATTTATGAAAATCAGTTGATGTTGCTACATTTTTCAGGTGTCAATTGTCTATTGAATTCAATAAAAATATTGCTAAGTTGTCTCTAAGATTGATGCTTTTTGGTTGTTTAAATTGACATAACAATTTTATGTTCAGTTTATCAATGCACATTTGATGTATTTGTGTGATTAATCAATTGGTTCTTTCAAGCAAGGATTAAATCCTTTTAATTGATCACAGTAATCAGAGAGATTCATTTGGATTGTTAAAGTAGAGCTTAGTAGTTACAGTATTGCATGTTTATACAAGTTGTAAACAAAATATATGCTAGATTATTTGAGTTTTCTCTAGAGAGTGTTGCTCGTCTTGATTTCATTTGACTCCACCTACCCAATAAGGCACTGGTCTCTGTAGTTTCATCATTAAGATTCATTTGTTCTCTTTATATCTATTAATTAAGCATTTTAGGATTTAGATCAGAAGATTGCTATTGCTATCAAGTTTGATTATATTTGTTCACTTCTATTTGCCATTGTGGACAAATCACTGCAAGAAAGATAATCATAAATACATAAAGTCTGCTTCATTCAATAAGGTACACCCACCTAGGTTTAGCAGCACCTGAAGAGTAGAAGGTTGAATTCTTTCAACCTCGTCTGTTACCCTAAAATGTATCAAGAGATTGGCAGTCTCTTGAGGTATCTTTACCTACGTTTTTGAGAGCTAACATGGCCTTCGAGATTTTTCTTTTTGATTTATGGGCCTTTGTGGCCTTGGAAATTTTTCTTTTTGCTTTGATGGGCCTTTGTGGCCTTTTGAAAATTTCTTTTGATTTATGGACCTTTGTGGTCTTTCAAAATTTTCTTTTTTCTTTGATGGGCCTTTGTGGCCTTTTTTATTTTTCCTTTGATTTTGAATCAAATTTTCTTTTATTTTTGCATGCCTCTTTGAGGAGACATGTTGATCCTTTGACACATGTGGATTTTGAGATGGAAGCTTTTGACATTTGGCACCCAAATTACTTCCAAGAGCAATAGGAGAGATGGATGGAGATGAGTGGTATGGAGGTATCATGGATGAGTTGTTGGAGGTAGAATTTTGAAAGGGCATCAAGGATGTGTGCCTTTGTTGTTCTTTAGGAATAGGATATGGACCTAAGATAGATGGAATGTTTGATGAACTAGGATGAGGGCCTAGGATAGATGGAAGGTTTGGTGGATTAGGATGAGGACCTAAGATAGATGGTAGATTTGATGGACTAGGACACTTAGGTGTATAAACAAGGCCATGGTAATATGGGTTTTCTTGAGCAAAAAGGGGTTCTAGGATACCATGTTCATGAAGGCCTAATGCTTTTCCTTTGTAGTTCATACTTTGACACATTCGTTTACCAATGGGATATGTATTGTTTGTGAAACAAGATGCAAGTCCATTTTGGGGAGGATATGATATGGATGAAAGGATAGGTGTTGGAAGTACATTAGAGCGAATAAAGGTGGAGGATCCCAATTTGTAGGTGTGGGGTTCATGGATGGCTAGTATAGCTGTGATAGTATCTTGACATGGGGATGATGGGGTTTTTTTTATCTTGAGTTGGAAAAGGATCACGAGGTGTAAGAGATGGAGTAGCTTGCTCTTTATTAGATGTAGAATCATCATGTAGTGGTGTGAAAGGCATATCTTGATCTTGAGAAGGATGAGCATCTTCATGGAATGAAAGGGTATCTTTGGATGGAAGCATATCTTGATCTTGATGAGAAAGGGAATCATGAGATTTCATAGAAATCATATCTTGATCATCAGGTGATAGGACATCATTAGATAGGATGGAAGAATTGTCATGCTCCTAGGATACAATGAAATATTGGAAGGTATGGATTCATCAGATGGGGTGGAAGGAGGACTTGGAAGAATACTTTTCTCTTGAGATGGAATGGAATCCTTATGGATGAAAAGTGATCATAGAATTATTGAGAGATGGGGTCTTGGTCAAATATTGGAAGAACTTGTGGAATTTTTGTATCATCAGATGAATTGGAAAGAATGCTTTGATCTTGATGTGCGAGGGAGTCTATGATAGCATGGTTTGGGCTGAGAGATTGAAATGCATAATTGGATATAGAAGATATGGTAGAAGAAGGTGGTTGGATGGAATTGCTAACTTGGGTGAAAGAATCCTGAGATTTATTTTGACTTATGGGAGATGAAGATAGATGCATGACATGGTAAGATTGTTCAATATCCTTTATGTTTGAAGACTTTGATTTGGGTTTCTCATTTAAATTTTTCAAGAATTCAAAGAAATTGAACTTGGATGATGTAGTTGTTGGTGGAGTAGGTGTCATGTCTGTATTTCTATCAGATGGATAAGAATAGATGTCTGACAACAAATATCCTTCTATGGTTGTTTCCCTTTGCATATCCCAAATTTGTTGTTGAAGGTTTTTCATTTGATGAGCTAAAGCATTCAATTGATCCTCATCTATTTCAGCCATGGTGGTTTGAGTTTCAATTTCCTATTCTTTGAGTTTATGCTTTTGTGTCTCAATGATTGGAGTTTCAACGGTTGGAGTTACAATGGTTGGAGTTTCAATGGTTGAAGTTTCAAGATTTGACTCTTCAATGTTTTGATTTTCAATTCCTTTTTCCTTAAGTTTTCATTTTTGCAACCTTTTTTAAATGAGCATGAAAGTGTTATACTTTGTATAAACTTTTATCTTTGTTTGGAATAGTGCCAAGAATTAAAACTAAGTCGAATAGAATGACAAATTTTATTGATAGGACTAAGTTTGATTTGATTGTATACCATTTGTTTTGTGATGAAATGATGGCAAATCTCAATGATGAAACTAGGCTTAGCAATCAAAGATATGATGAGTTTGATGATTTAGGAACTTTGAGATGTATATATCTAGGTTTAGTTTGGAGAATTCTACTTGTAGAGGTCATTTTTAACAAGTTTAGACTTCTAAGGTATCTAAGGAATGATTTTGGACTTGAGAAAATTTTGAAATTTTGGTTCAAACTTGTGAGATGAGATACTCAAATATTTGGAAAAGTCTTGGATTTTGACAGTAGTAAAAGATGTATAATTTGGGATTGTTCTTGCAAGCTCTTTTGTAGAAATTGAAGGTCAACCTCTCTCTAAAGTGCAGATAAAAGGTACCATAACCCTAGATGAGTATAGTAGCCAAAATATTAGGGATGAAAGAAATTTTTTGTCGCTCACCAATTCCAAAAGGCTTGAAGGATTAAAACACTAGAATTTGGATATATGTTTTGGAACATGTGCAAAAGGCACCAAAACAGGTGCAAGAAGCACCAGAACGGGTGCACGAGGCACCAAAACAGGTTCAAGAAGCACTAGAAGTCTCATGTATGAACTTGTGAACATAAATTTTCTAGCATGTTAAAAATAAATGGGGCAAGGCCCCAAGATGGGTGCCATTTTGTGTGTGTGTGAAATGTGGAAAGTTAGTATCAACACAAACCTTAATGAAACGATTTATATCAAAGATTTGCAAGTAAACTACTCTATTTAGAAATTTCAACAAATCTTTTGAGAACATCTTATTGTCCTCTATTCCTAAGGATTTATTAAACCATTTGGCCCTTAGATTTCTATGTGAACAATGGTTGTTAAAATGACAACTTAAGAAACGAGATTTGATATTTAGTATGCAAACTAATGCATTTCCTATATGAAAATATGTGATGGAAATGATAATAGAGAGTGTGATAAATGAACAAGTGGAGGTGGATGCTATGGTATCAAACTAGAATGATCGATATATGATTCTACATATTCTCAAATGCAAACTAAAAATGAACCAATCTAAAATGCAACTATGAAGCAAGATTTAAAGCTAAGATGTAAATGCAAAGAAAAAAATGAAGTTAGATGTAACTATAAGACTCCAAAATGATCCAAAGCTCTAACAATAAACTTGCATAATAACTCTATACAAAATGTGGATTTAAAATACAATGCCCAAGGGTTATATTTATAACCTTTTCCAAGCATCTAGTGACATGGCAATGATCGATGGTTCAGATTCGAGCAAGAAGAATGGATGGTGGAGATGGAGAGAATCAAGATGTAGTCCCCTTGACCAAAGACAACATGCCATTTGGATGGAAGAATCTCTTGACCAATGGATAACATGCCATTTGGATGGAAGACTCAAGTGTGGGAAGAAAAGACCATGTGTTTGAAAATTGGTGGAAGTGTGTGAGGAATAAGCCATGTGCTTTTAAAATTGGTTGAAGATAATTCTAATTAAAAATTAGAATTATTTAATTTCATGTGACCTTGGTGAGGTGGCACAAAAAGTTGTAGACATGTGCTTGAATTCCTAATCGAGATTAGTGAAGATTAATTAAATAAAACAAGCTTAGGGAAATTTGTTTATTTAATTAATTTAGATGAATATGATTTTAGATTTGGAGAATTAGAGAAGGGTGAACAATATAAATTAATTAAGAATTTATTTATACGTAGTCGAATATTAATTAAATAATTGGTATTTAATTAATTAAATGCCATGACCATTTTTAGGTGTATACAATACCAAAAAAAAGTATCCTACTCTATATAAAAATTCAGTGTTCCTAAGTTTGATAGCATAGCATTGCATTTCATTCATCATCCTATTACATTTTTCCCATCCCTTCACCTAACCTATAATCATTGATTTTGGTTGTGCAAATTATCTTTCCCCCCACCTATTCTTCCTACCAAGTCACTTTTATTTTTGGAAAATGTGCTACATCTATTTCATTTGCATTATCATATTCATTTAAGTTCCTTAGAGTAATATAGATTTGTTATTCTAAGTATCTTAATCCATTTCATTTGCATTATCATAATCATTTAAGTTGTTTAGGATAATACTAATTTTTTATTTTAAGCATCTTAATCCATTTCATTTGTATTATCTTAATCATTTAAGTTGTTTAGGATAATATTGATTTGTTATTCTAAGCATCTTAATCCATTTCATTTGAATTTTCATAATCATTTAAGTTGTTTAAGATAACATCAATTTGTTATTATAAGCATCTTAATCCATTTCATTTGCATTATCATAATCATTTAAGTTTTTTTGGATAATATTACTTTTTTATTCTAAGCATCTTAATCCATTTATTTTGCATTGTCATAATCATTTAAGTTGTTTAGGATAATATTGCTTTGTTATTCTAAGAATCTTAATCCATTTCATTTGCATTGTCATATTCATTTAAGTTGTTTAGAGTAATATAGATTTGTTATTCTAAGAATCTTAATCTGTTTCATTTGCATTATCATAATCATTTAAGTTGTTTAAAGTAATATAGATTTTTTATTCTAAACATCTTAATTCATTTCAATTTTTCCATTTCATTAGAATAATTCATTACATCAACATCCACATTTATTACATTCTACATCCATTCATATCATAATCAATCCTAATCACATCCATAACATTCATATCATAAATGTCACATCCATAACATCCATATTATAAACATCAACATCATAATCATGCATGCATAAACATCCCATCTTGCATCCAAAACATGTTAGCTACATATATCATAAGTAATACAAATTCACTCATAAACAACATATCTTGCATCACAAAAATGTTAGTTGCATCTATCATAGTCATCCAAATGCATACATACATGTCACATCTTGCATCACCAGCATCATAATCACCCAACACATGCATACGCATTACAACCATCAAATATCATATCATGTATCATAATCATAAATATGTAATGCATCACATCCCACATCATAAAATTGTTAGTCATGCATATCACAATAAATCATATCCATCATAACCATAAACACATATACGTCATGAATATGTCCATAATCAGCATACATAGCATCACATATACATCGCATATACATTTGTGCCAGCCGAACTCATCCATCATATATCATAATAATGTCCATCAATGTTCATGAAATAATAAAAGTGTACATACACAAGAGAGTATAATATGAATTCAATAGACACATCATGTGTCATAAATCAGTAAAAATGGAAAGAATCCCTGAATCAATTTGAGAAAGAATCACTAAATCAATCTATCACTATTTGTAAATGAGCTCTCCATATGTATACATTGTTGTTTGCATGTCTATAAAAACTAAACACTTGTCACCCCTATCATCCTCTGCCATTGTTGAATGCATCTGAATGCTATGGTGAATCGAATGGACCTCTCCCTCCTCCTCCTGATAGCCCCTATAGCCACTAGACCAACCTGACCCTCCCAACTATGATCTCTACCCTAACCGTGAGGGCCCCACACTCCTGCTATACATTAGAATATATAGAGGGGATCTCTGAGCTAGATCTATCACTGCAGTTTGATACATGCCCATCCAATATCTTGCCTCCCTCTTGGCATTTTTTGCCCCAACTGCTATTTCCCTAGCAACAACCCTCTCACTATGGTACCTTTCCTTCTATCCCTGTAGTTTTCCCCTCTCAAACTCCCATGATCTTGAGCTTGCCTCATGCTAGCTAGATGTCCCTCTACCTACTTGGCTCGTGCGAGGGCCTCACCCTACTCTCCTTGGGCTAGTTATACCTGTCCCTCCATATCCTTTCCCATGAAAGGGCCTCATCTCACTCTCCTTGGAGGACTCAAAACACCTCTTGAGCCTCATCCACCATGTGTTGCACACCATCCCTCTACTTCCTCATGTCAAATAATCTCTACAACCACTCCACCTCCCTCCTCAAGTTGTCCCCCTCTGCACCTGCCCCCTCCTCCACCATTGCCTACATACCCTACTACCTCTCGACCACTGCCTACAGTCTATCCATGTCCTCCTCTGAATGCTCAAGCCTCCTTTCCTAAATCACCATCCAGGATTGTGCCCCTACCAGTCTCGCCATGATATCTTCCTCTGGTGGTGATTGATATACAACTAATGCCCTCTCACCAAGCATGTCCCCACCCTCCTGTATCCCCTCTCCTACCTCCATCTCATGTATCTCTCCTCCTCCTTGACAATCACATCCCCATGCATGATCACCTCCTATGAACTCTCCTTAGAGGCATTTCCTCCTCCTCCTCATCACCTACTACCTCCTCCACCCCTCCCTTTCCCTTTGCCTCTACTTCCTGCACTAGGGACTTCACCATCTAAGAAATCAGTGTCACCCTCTCTGGCACTCTCTCCCTCCACAAAGTTGCATATCGCTAAGTCACCTTGGCATCATTAGGTACATCCCTCCACACCCACCCATTCTCTACAAGTTGATCCCACATTTGTCATGCTCTAGTAGCTGGCACACTCTACTCCCAACCCCTATCCTAACTAATTCATCAATACCTCTCCTCAGGCTTGAGGATGTCCTATCAAACTCCGAACTACCATGTGACATTGTTAAGTTTGTACATTTCAATAATATATAGATATTTCCCAATCAATTAACATTTTCACATCATGAACCCCCTATAGAGTGGGTATCCTACCCTCCATTACCGAAATTCAGAATCCACATATGGCCTCCATACAATCTAATCATCTATCAAACCATCAAGATTCTATCGCTAGAATGAAATACTCTAAACCTTGACATAATGCCTCATCACCTGATACTCAAAGCCAATCAACAATTCTGCTCCCCTCTCCTCTACTCCAATAATATCTAGTCAAGTGATCCCAATATGTTGTCAGGCCAACACCTACAACAATGTCACATGTGTAATGTTGTGTGCTCATCAGTAGCACACTACATGCATGTCCCTATACAACTATGTGAGGGTGCAGGTCCCCCATGCAATCACCCCTCTTTGCCTCTCCACTATATTTTGAACCACCTCAATCAACTTGAGGCTAAAAAATGACCACTCCTGGGTATGTGCAGGATCATCATGGAAAAAACAGGCCCTTAAGTGGCAAAAAAATTAGAAAAATTAGAGTTAGGAAACTTGACGTAAAAATTTGAATAAGTTATCTATATTATTTCAAAAATATGTAAGAATATAATTTGTAGCAAATTGAATGTAGTTTCTAAACTACTAGGTTTGTTTAAAAAAAAAAACTATTTGGTGAAAATTTGAAATTTCAATGCTGGTACTTAAATTTCAGGGAAAAATAAGAAGTAGGTGTCCTGCCTAACCACCCTAACCACAATAAAATGATAATATTTTTATAATATTTTTTTAGATATAAGTAGAGGACTCATGCCCGATGTGATGCATATTTTTTATAATTTTTTCCAAGTAAATAATTAATTATGATTTTTTATTACAACTTTTTAAAAATATAAAACTCGTGTGTTGACCACCTTAACTTGGTCAAAACTTCATGAAATTCATTTTTTCTTTTTAATCCTATAGTATGTGAAGCATAGAATGTGACACATGTTTTGGATTCAAAAAATGTGATATTGTTTGAAAGCTATAGATGTTTTTCAATTAGCCTATCAATCAAGACTTTAGTCATAATTTGAATAGAAAATGAATAATAATTACTTATTAAATTCAAAGTAAAGCATAATTTATATTGGTGGAAAGCTGAGAATCTCCTTTAAAAACCCTCTTCGTTTCATCAATTTTGGGTAAAAAAATAGTTGTCAACCACATACCCATCATATTGCCACTTTTTGGCCCATCATGATCTTGCACATACCCTCCTATCTGGGATGAGGACCCTAGTGATCATTCCACATAGGTATAATGAAAATAGTGGCACTAACCCAATGCAAGCATCTATGTCCAATCCCTTCTCTATCTAGGGAAGGTCTGCAGTCCCAAATATAGCCCATAAGCTCTTCTCTATAGGCTCCCTAGTTAGCTTGCTAATAAGATGTCCTTTGATTGGTAATCAAAAGATCCTCCATATGTCCTCTAACATCACTATCATCTCTCCCATCAAGAGGAGGAAGGTGCATTTCTTTGAGCTCCAATCCTTGACCAATGTTGTTAGCAATGGTTGATGGGCTCAAATCATCAAGAATATCGACATGTGTAGCAATCTTGCACTGTTTAAGGTTTCATAATCATGGTCCATGAATCCCTTTGTGGTAAATGTGGTTGAATTTCACTCCATCATCCACATGCTATCAATAGGTTGCATCCATCTTGTAGAACCCCAATCCTAGACCTGCACAAACACAACAAACAAACACATCACTAGATCAAATGCAAGTGAGAATCAAGATTCCTCATGAAATTCGTTTGCAAAGCTCAAATAGGAAAGAAAATGAAGAAAATAAACCAAGAAAGCAATGAAATCATTTTTTAAGATGCAAACTCTCAATCCCATGGGAGAATTGGTGCCAATTTGATGTGAAAATTGGCCCTTTCCCAACTCTTATGCAAGCTTGTGATGATTTGATGAAGATTGATCCACTTGATGATTGATTCAATTGAGCTCCATGAAGAAACCTTCAATAACCTAGCTATAAGCTTGATAAAATGGATGAAAATGGATATGCTTGAGGATGAAATTGAGTATAGTAGACTTGCTCAAATTGTGGATCTAAAATACAAAGGAAAGCCTTCTATTTATAGAAAGACAAGATGAAGGAATGAGCAAAATGGAGCAATGTGGGATCATTCAACATCCAATAGGAAAGTTCCACTACTTGCCAAGATGTGAATGGAGGAAGCTTGAGCACATTTTGACGAATGTGCACAATAAATGTTATTAGGTGGAATTTCAAATTTGTGAAATGACTTGTTGGAGGGAGAAAATAATGAATTAAATGCCACTTGGCTCAATGCACAAGGAATGTAAGAGGGAATGAATGTCTTGTTGGAAGGACAAATCCACTTGGAGGAATATTCCCCTAAAGATGCCAAGTTGAAAGAAAATAGGGATTTAATAAATCAATTAATGTATTTTCATGTGCAAGTGGCAAAATCTAGAGGAATTGGATGATTAGAATTAAATTAATTAGGATTTGATTGATTTAATAGGGGATTAGTTGATGTGACAATTTGATTTAGATTTTTGGGTTGATTTAAATCAAAGTTGAAAAGAATGTGATTTAGATTAAATTAAATCAAAAAGATTTTGATTTATTTAATTTAAAGAGGATGATGTTAGATTAAATTAAATAAGGTTTAATTTATTTAATTTATGAGATGACCTTAGAGATTTAATCAAATAAAATGAATTATTTAATTAAAAGATAAAGGAGTGTTAATCAAATAACATTGATTTATTTAATTAACAAGAGAGAATGACTTAATCAGATAAATGATGATTAGCTAACAAGAAGATTTAGGAAAAAATGATTTTAGTAATCAGGATCAAGTGTGATTGGTACATTTTTCATGTCTACACATCCAACTCATTTTTTAGATTTTTATTTCCCCTTCATTTTTTTTCTAACTACCATTTGCACAATTTCCCATGTGTGATGTGTGCTCTCTCATCCCTCTTTTAGCACATTTTCCCCTATGTGGTGCACAATCACCCCTCTAGCTTGGTGGCAGATCTAGCCCTATGTAGTCATGGATACACCTATCTTCCATGTGAATGTTGTTTTGCCCCTCTCCCCTAGAGGCGAGTGCACATCCACCTATGCAGGCATGCACTCACCCATTTCCTTTCTCAAGTCAGTCCAAGATCGCCTGTTTTCCCCATTGGGTGGATCCACCTCTTCAGAGGCGAATCCACTCATGTGTATTTTCACCCCTTTCATTGCAAGTCCACCCATGGAAACACACAATCGCCCCTCCTATCTCGTGTATTTTCCCTTGAGCTACAGGGGTGAATGCACCACCCCAAATAGGAAAATTTTCCTTTGCATGGGTGATTTCGTCCCAACCCTATCCTACCCCCAATAGAAAAATAAAAAAATATGTGCAAAATGAAATGATGGAGCCCAGTTTTCATTGCATACCTATCAGGGAATGGTGCCCTCTTGGAAGTACTCTCAAACCACTTCTCGGTGATGTACGATGACCATGTAGCCTGCCATTTTAATCTCCAACTTGCTTGATGACACATGTGCACAAAAGTAAAAAATAAATAGTAATTTTCTAAATTCCTATTTATACATACCTTTCTTCCCCTACTTAACCTTGATTTTTTACCCTTTTTAACCTAATTTCTTCATTGCACCACCATTTGCACCCCATTCATTTGTTTTCCTCCATTCAAAAGTCATTTTTCACCATTTTTCATCATCTTCCTCATGATCCCATCCTTTTCTTCATATCAAGACATTGCTTGGGGCCCCTTTTACCCCATCCACCCTCTTGAGGGGGCATAACCCTTCATATTTTCTTCATTTTCCTCCTCATCATTCTTATTGTCATATCAGGGCATCCTATAGTCTTTTTCCTCCATCTAGTCATCTATATCTTATTTTTCTTTGAAACAACATTATTTTAATGATATTTTGAAGAAGGGAAAAATGTAGACACCTAAATTTGGCCACTTCCATCTGGTCAAATTTATCCTCATATTCTCCTATCTTGCTCGTATAACCATATTAATTAAATAATACATTATTTGATTAATGTCTATCACATTCCTAACATTCCCTAAAAGTGTTTAATTATTTAATTAAATACTTTATCCCTTTCCCCTCAAAATTAAATAAATATATCAATTTATTTAATTTTGTCAGTTGGCCCACATGAATTAAATTTTTAATTCATCATTTTTCTCTCTCCACATGTCACTATCCTCCATAATTCTTCCTTAATATAGGTTAACTTAATTAACCTCTAATGAGGATGTGCACACCACTAATTGTGGTTGTAGACACTTAAAATTATCCTAGGCTTGTGAGCTTTATTTCCTTTGTGGAATCCCCTTTCGCCCTTGATAATTAAATAATTTTAATTATTTAATTAATTCATTTCCATTTTTTTATTTCTTCTTTTCATTAATTAAATAAATTTATTTATTTAATTATTTATCACTTACTACTATAATTAAATAGTTATTTTAATTATTTAATTATTTATTAGCCTTTTCTATCATTAAATTAAATAAATTTTATTTATTTAATTATCTACTAATTTATCATTTTCTTCCCACTTTTGAATTAAATTTTTATTTAATGCAAAAGCCAACCTGTCACATGTCCTCTATAATTAAATAATACAGTTTTTATTATTTAATTATTCATTTCCCTCTCAAATTAAATAATTTAATAATTATTTGAATCTCTCCTACAACCTCTTTTTTGTGTTAACCTCATTATCCGTGTCAAACTTATCTCTTGACATCTCATTCAATTTCCACCCTTGATTGAATTATTTTATAACTCAATATAAGCCATTCATCCTTAAGCAAGTCCTATCTTTGCCCTAATTTAGCCGCAACCCTATTTCATACTACAACTTTCATTCTTGGCCATTGATTGACATATCTTATTGACATTAAATCTCATCCATTCATTGACATTTATCTTTCTATAAAAGATACCTATCATTGTCATTTTCATCAATCTAGTTCATGTGCAAGTACATATTGTTAAAGAGACAACTACTATCTTTAATATTTTTCTATCATAGACATTAGGCTACTATTGCATACTCAAATATGAGGGCATGAAGTACATTCAAGCAAAGTGGAGAAGGGAAATGGAGGTCAAGAAACCATGGCATAGGTAATATTTACTTTTTGTTTATGTTTCTTATGTTGGATTGTGCTCTATTGTTGGTTTAGGGCTTTATAGGTTTAGTTTTGATGCTATTTTACCTTAACCTAAATTTTACCCTAGATTACATTGGTGAACTTGACGTGAAGCTAACCAGATCTTGTAGAAATTTTTAGATATTTTTAATTTTTTAGGCCTGCACTAGAATCACAAGCTCAAACAACACAATCACCAAATCCAGTGCACCACAATCACTATCTGCAAAGTTGCAACTATTCAAAACTCAGGAGCATCTTTTGGTTCCATCTATTTTCAGATTTTTTTGTTATTCTCGATTTTGGTTTTTGTTTATATCATCTAACATCAGTATTGTATCATACTAGTCTCTAGTTTTTTTGAAATTGGTTGGTTTTTTTGTTTTTTTGTAGCTCCAAGTTCGTGCCATGCAATCAATTAGGGATTCACTGCAACTATTTAGGACTCAAGAACATCATTTTTTGCATCTATTTTTTAGTTTTTTCTCTTGATTTTAGTTATTGGTTTTGGGTTTTGTTATCTAATATCATTATTGCATCATATTATTCTCTGATTTTGTTGATATTGGTTAGATTATTTTTTTCAGCTTCAGGATTGTTTTCCACAATTGTTGATGGCTTCATCACAATTGTTGATGAATTCACTGCATTTTCCAACCACATTCAACATTCTAGAAATCACAGTTGCCAGCTCCTACAAGGCAACTATCAAAAGCTAGTGAGCCACAACTATCAATGATTACAACACTGCAATTGTCTATTTTCCATAATCTTGTATGTTAGTAGGAATTTTCAGATTAAGTCTTTTGCATTCGATAGTCTATGTTTTTTCATGCTACTGATATCTGATTTGCAGCATGTGGCATAGGTGGGAGGAGGAATTTTCATTTGTATTTTCTAACTTTTTTATCTTGTCTCATTTTGCAATCTCATCTAGTTATTTCACACTTATTTTGACTTAAAATTAACCTTGCATTTACACTCATTTGGTTTAAAATTTAAAACTCACATTATTTCACTCATGAGTTTAAAATGAACACTACTTTCATATTCACTCATTTGACTTAAAATTTACAATAGCTCACATATCACATTCATTTGGCTTAAAATTAACCTTGCATTTTCATTCATTAGCTTTAAAATTAACAACTTTGCATAAAGTGTCATTTTCTCACATTTTGATTTGGGGACCTAAAATAAACCATTGTCTTCATTGTCTTGTGATTTTGCATTTTTTTTTGAGGTGTGTATTCTCTTCTCTCACACCATTTGGTGATCTTGAGAGCCAAAAATATCTCTTTACATTTTTATTATCACCCACACATTTGGTTTTATTAAGGTTAATGAACACCATGCTAGTATGAGTTAAACACATTGTGTATACTCTCCCCTCACGCCTTGAAAGATATTGGAGATAAAAAAATTGGTATTTTACTTGCTTTTGTTTTACCCTTAGAGGGGCCTACCAATATGAGACACATTCGTTCAAAGAACTCCTTGGTGAATCCAACCAGTTTTTCCCTTGACTTTGTATATAAAAGGATAGGGGAAATCTGATTTTGAACAACCTTGCTTCCCAACCATTCCGC
This sequence comes from Sequoia sempervirens, assembly GCA_007258455.2. Lineage (NCBI taxonomy): Eukaryota > Viridiplantae > Streptophyta > Pinopsida > Cupressales > Cupressaceae > Sequoia > Sequoia sempervirens. Next base: position 310,366,682 of record VDFB02000003.1, on the reverse strand, counting down.
TTGTTGGGAGGTATGTCCTCGAGTTGCGAATAATAACCAAACTAGTTAGAGGCCACCATTTTGATTGAGTTTTAGTGATATTCTTAGTGCAAGGGTGTAGCACTACACCCTCAATATTTTTACACCTAACATTTATCTCCCTTGAGTGACACGGGAATCCCTAGCTTAGCATAAGTTACTTGCTCAAACTTGTAACTTTCCACAGAGAGGGTGATTGGGTCATACTTCCATTCTAGGAGGCCCCTATCCATCCACTTTCTTAGATAAAATGTGATACATTTAATTGGAAAGGGTGTACCTCCCTTGCGTCGACGAAGATTCCTTGAGTGGGTCTTGTTGGTTGCCACATCAATAGATGCAATGAATCCTAAAGAGTAGTCACTCTCTCATATTCACACTCAAAAATTGATTTGGCCAATGAACAAGATTTAGTTAGAGAGACTGAAAGTCTTCTACACTTTTGTCTCTATTAAACCAAGGAGGGTAGTCCCAATCAGTATATTTATAGATACTTGTGTGCCAAAGTACCAAATACACTGTAAATAGATGGTTCTCCTTTGATTGTTTGAAAGAAACAACACTCTAAAGACTTGGCTGACCTCTACAGTAATGCCTCAATTAAACATGATAGATGTGATTCATTAAAATGAGCTCAACACACAATCAAACTGGGACTAATAAGTAATAGGATTTAAATTTATAATCAGTTGTTGAATTAACCAACATAATGTAACATGAATAACTTGTTAGTTCTCAAAAACGCTAGTTTGAAACCATAAGAGGTTGCCAAGTTCTTGATACATTTTAGGCTAATGAAAAAGGCCAAATGGTATATTTGAACCTTCTTCTCTTCGAGCTCTACCAGACCTAGGCAAGTGCACCTATGTAAATGAGGCAGAGTTAGACTATATGCTTCCTACTTGAGCAATCTATCCACAATGGCAATTGGGAGTGGGATAGATGAAAGCTTAATAACTACTCCTATTGAAATTTGAGATGTGAATGTTTGAATAAGATTTTATAAAATTCTAAAATGGATTTGGAATGATCAATGCCTACTTTTATTAGGCTAATGGAGTCAAGAGGTAAATGAGATGTGTGTCCTACTTCTGGATTAAATTATAATTGTTTGGCACTTTTATGAGCTTATGCCTGGCATAAACGTGCAAGGATGCAATTATCAAGTTCTTCTTATTGATCCAAATGACTTTTTTTGGATTACTGTGATTAATTAAAAGAATTTAATCCTTCCTTGAAGGAGCCAGTTAACTTAACCACACAAGAGCAACAAATGTGCTTTATTAAATTGAAAATATCCTTGATACATCAATTTAAATAATAAGGAAATGTCAACCTTGGAGACAACCGGATAATATTTTCAATTATTTCAACAAACAACTGACACCATAATTGGATCACCAAATTTATGCATTCTTCTCTATTATATAATTTTAAAAGATTTTACAATATACATCATAATGTTTTGTTGAGCTGATTGACCAACCTATCCAACTACCTAACCTACTGATTCTTCCCTCCATGATTTTATTTCACCTTAAATATATACACTATTTTTCCAAGGTTACAACTCTTCACAATATCCATCTGGTGTAACTCTTTTCGGTGCAGCTCTTCGTTTAATTATTCTCGAAAAAATAAAATATTTAATTAGTTGCCTCTGATAAATTAAATATTTTAACTTTAATCTTCAACTTTGTATCTCCACATATTTCCTCTTGTTGGAAACTTCACATTCGTTCTATCACCCATTTAATATAAAATTTGAGTAAAAAAAATTACCCACCTTTTAACTCCCTTTATTTTTGCCTTGGAGACTAATTTGATTTATTATTTTCATTCTTCGTTTATTTGGAGATTTGCACTTCATTCTTACTCAATTAATTAATAAAATATCCTTTGGGTAAAATAATCACCCACTCCCTATTTCAATTGGTGAAAATATTTTACAAAGTTTATATTTACACTCTTCAAAAATATCTTACCTCGCACACTTTTATTTTTAATAAATTAGTTTCTATTTTTACCGCTCATTTAATCTGCCACACACATTTTATTTCACGGCATACGCATGTATAAATTTGTGACCCCTTGGGGTAATGCGAGGAATATTATGAGACCTCCCGCAACACTACACACATCTTTGACTCCTCCTGCGGGGACGCAGGGAGGCTCACCGCTCACCCGCTGACCTTTTGTTGGGTGCCTGCGGTGATGTGGGTAATGCTTTATTGTGTTTCCCACCCCTTTTCACAGTCCATCGATTCAACCATGTCATTTATAAAATTTGAAATTCAACTTCCTCATTGGAAAAATCCTCCTTGTGTGTTTCTTCTTCAGTATACAATAAACACATTTTTTGTTTTGGATTATAGGCTTCGGGGTGTTCTCAGTTCCACAACTATTATGCTTTACGCTGAATTTTGTTCCCCATATTCTCTCTTTAATGTTACCTGCGCAACTTCTTCATATGTATTGGTCTCCTCCTTGGCGCGGCTTGATTACACTTCAATTTGTGTTTCAAACTGCATTCCTCTTCTTATTCCTCTTTCAACATTCATTTTCCTTTGTTGTGCTTTATATCGTCCTTCATATTTTATTTTGGAACTCTTGCAATCTCTTGACTCCTGCGTACCCTCTCTACATCTGCATTTTCATTTGATTTGATGTACAACATATGTCTTTGAAATTCGCTACCAATATCTCCATGTTTCACTGTATTTACTTTCTCCTCTCATGCATGGAATGTGAACTCTTTAACTATTATGCTTTGATCTTCAATTCACATCCTCACCTATCCGTCCGTCTTAAATGAATTAAACTATAATTTTAACTTCTTGAATTCCACCATGCTACGCCTACCATACAAGGGTGCAACATTTATTCAATTTAAATGCATTAAAATCCAGACAGTGTTACTATGCCTTCCCATGATTGTCACTGGAATTAACCTTAATGATTGTGGAACCAAGCATCTGACTTATCAATCTTGCAGAAATACTAGGCATCCCAGTTAACACCGCTTCCTTTATGTTTACAAGGGCAGCACAAATAATATTCTTGATGTTGTGACATACACTCATACATTTGTAATCACCCTTTTTGAATGCTTTCATGAAGCCTTATTTGGTTGGACTATATCCACGGCACAAATCCAAATCCAACGGTTCCTGATCACTCATTCCAAAACTAATAGAATTCTCATTGATATGATTGCACATTGTTATAGTGGAAGCCTATTTTTAAAGTGTTTCACACTGGAATGGTTTCTGATTGTTCCAATTTTCACTTAGAATAATTCCCATGACAACTTTATGCGCATTGTTTTGCCAGATAAATGCGCAAGTAAGCTTTGAATTTAAAAGCCAATAGTGACAAGAATTTTTTTGAAGTGGGTCAAACACTTCCTTTTGTTGTTCATGGCAAATTGGCTCAATTCTTTCACAAATTTTTACTCATTCCTTTTATTGACTTCTGGTTGTAAGAGATCCTTGCTTGCAAAGAAACCAAAGAGAGGCCACCTCTTCTGTTGTAAAACTCACATTGTAGTGATCTAAGAATGGAGTTGAAACCTTTGTATAACTATATAAGCCTCAAATGATAAAGCTTTTATTGCAAGTCTAGGCATCTTCTTGAAGTCTTCATAGGTATTCTACTCAAATCACCACCCAATGCTTGTATAGAATTTGCACCTCTCAGATGTGCATTGGTATTTCAAACATTTCATTTTTTACTGTAAATAGTCCCCAAATGTCTGTTGGATAAGTGTTGTATTTTGCACCCATGGATCAACTGCTCCCCCTCCACCAGTTTCAATAGGACACATTGATTGCATTGTATCAATGGAAAAGTTTAAAGATTTATGAGCATCCTCCTTTTCCTCATACCCAAGGTGGTTGCCAATGTTCTAAATTTGTGTTGATATTCTAATGCATGAAACACTCCTCCTAGAAGCAAAGTGTTTGAAGGTCACACATGAAGCACTAATCATCTCTCTTACTTTTATGACACCTTATGAATGAGATCCTTGGAGTAGATGTGCAACAACAGTCCTTTACACTAGTATAAGTATTTTGACAGAGTAGAAAATTTTCTTACAATGTGCCAATATGGTATTGATTGAGACACTTGATGAATTATCATTTTGTCCAAGCAATAATCTCAATGACAATACATTTTCAAAGATTTGTTCTGGATACTTGAAGTTGTTTACTTGTGATGGAATCCTCCTCCATGCCTGCTATCATGAATATATTAGCAAATGGAACCCATATAGTCAAAATTGACAAATGCCATTAGTTCCAATTTTTGAAGTTATTTATCCAAAAATATTCCCTTTTGACATTTTGCACTATGATGAAAATAGGTCATGTACCTTTTAGAATCGCCTTAGAATGTTGATCAAAACTTCTTCTTGAGCCATGAAAACACACCAAAATGTTGAGTTGTGATAGGAGAGTATGGTTGCAGAATGATTTGGTATGAGGTGATCAAGATTGAAAACTGTCAATGGTCAAAGTAGCTTACTTGGCATTTTCTGAAAAGCTTCCACTATCCAACTCAATTGGAAACCTCTACTTGCCTTTTTTGAAAAAATATAAGATCTTATTTTTAGAAGCTATAATTTTTCATACTAGCTCATTTAAGCATGGTGAACACATGTGCAATAGGGTTTTCCACCAGGAATATTCTTTTGCAAAATATGAGGTGTCAAAGTTTCCTTTTGTAAGGATTTTGTGGAAATGCTGGTGTCAAAACTGTGCAAAATCAGTTTGGTTTTGGCTTTGAAAAAATACTAAATTAGGTGCTATGACCCTAAAAATTGGCATGGAGGTACATTTTCATGAGGAGAATCTAGGGAATTAATTATTTTTCCATGGCGAGCTTTCAATTGCTTAATAATAGCTTCCAAAGATGGCTACTTTAACATATTTTACTGTGCGTAGACAACAAATCTTCACAGAACCCTTCAACTTGACCTTTCAAAACCTTGTCAAAACTGATCGTAGGAAGCTGAAACTTGGCATGCACATTCACATATGGTAGATAAACATCTGTGCAAGGTGGTTTGGCATGAAAATGAATAGATCCAATGTGATGATTTTTCAAAATGTGCTCCTTGAGCTGCTTTTTCAACTGAGTTTTTTAAGTGTCGTATTAAAAATTTTGACATGGCACCTTCAAATTTTGGCAAAATTTGAAGGTTCAACCATAACCCACTTAGATTAGTGCTTCATTCATTGGAACAGAGTCAACCTAAACACCCACATAATCTGATAACAATCTTCAATTTGACATTATATGAATCTCTAAAATGTTGCCTTACAATATTTTAGCATAATATCCCGACCACTACTTATCAAAATCCTAGCACTCAGCTTAATACAAATTTACAGCCCATATTCAAGTACCTACATTAATTCTTTGAATTAATAGACAAGAACAAAACCACATATCTATCTGAAACTAATGGAGACAAATAAGATAACCTTGATTATATTATTCATAACTTGCAAAACCAGTACATAGGAGAGTAAAATGGCCTTGAAATTGAACTATTCAATTATATTATCTTGCTAGTATTGCAACCAAAATTACATAAGTATCAGCAGACTCCAACCTAAAACAAAACCTCTAAAATGTTCTATATTCATATTACAATATACTCTGTGACTAATTACAGAACAACCTCTCCCAAAATGGAGCAGAAACACCACTTGAGGAGAAAAAAACTCTAAGTGGAGATCATAAGAACACACTTGCATATTCAAGTTCGTTGATCTGCAACTGCCTTTGCTTGTTGAATAATCTTCAACTTTGCCCTTGCATTCCCACTTCATCATTTACCTATAACAGAAAAATATTCCCCCTTGGAAGACACATCATTCTTATCATTTTCCTTTACAAAAATATCTATTTGTGAAAGTTTAGAAACCCCTCGTGAAAATCTTTCACTCTCCCCTTATTTGGCTGTAAAAACTTCTTTACCTATGTATTTATCATTTACTAATATCCACAGCTCCAAACCTCTATTTTTACTTGGGAAAGCATTCAAATTATTTTATCGAACTATGAAAATCACATTACCCATGCACAATAAAATAAATTAGCATGGATGATATTCACTTTTGTTCAACAAAATCCTCTGTTCTATGTTCTACAACTTCACAATGAAATTTAATGGCAACAAGCAAATGCCTGCACCAGTCAATATGCAACTTTTTCTTCATGAAATTCTTCTCAATATGTTTGTGGCTTTAGAAGCGTGAAATTATGAACCTTTGTATTGTAGAGTGTAATTTGGAGGCGCCACAATATCTGCATCGCCAATATGCTAAAGGAAAAAGTATTAAATCGATGATACGCGATGGAGAGAACACAACATCGCTCCATCGCGGATTTGATGAGAGAGAGTTTCAAACCAACAATCAACGATGAGTTCTACTATGACTTTGGCCATTAGAAAGCAATAATTAAACTTTTCTTTTCTTATAAACATTTGAAATGCACTTTATACTTGCCCTAAATTCCTCTTTACATTTTCCCAATATTTAAAATATTCAAAATATTTTAAATATGAACATTTGAAACATTATTAAAAATTGTGACTTCTAATTACGTCTGTGGCCCAAATGGAGCAATTTCACCGCACACAAACGGTGACTCTTGGAGCCAAGATTTTTTGCACACGGCCATAATAAATTATTTAGAGAAAACTCATTTCCTCAAACTTCACCTAGCCATGAAGAATCAGGTACCTCCTTTGTAAACTAGCCCCCTGGGAGGTGTTCGCCACACCAAAAATGCATTAAAATAATGTATCATATGACCTTCGTTTTATATGAAAATGGAGCTATAAATGTTTTAGACCAAAATAAGAAATGGGTTGTCCTTAGAGTTTCAAAATTTTAAAAATTTTGAAACACCAATTTTGGCCATGTTGCAGTTAGAAAATGATTAGTTAACCCTTCAAAGCTCATCCAGGAGGCCCAAAACTGAGCATGCATGTTACCATTTGAACCCAAAAAATATTGCAATAAATAGAATGGAAGAATTCTTCCTGAGGTGAAAATTATTAAATACCAAAGTGGCTCACTTAGGCTTTTCTACAATTTCACCTGTCAAAAAACCAACTCGAGCACACCAAGTCACCTCAAAAAATTATCAAATCATCTTCTGGTAAACTGCCACTGGACACACTAAATCACTTAGGTACATTGAGCATGTGTGCAAGAGGGATTTCCTTCAATCCACATTGTTCACTAGATATTAAGGGTCAAAGATGACCACTTTGAATCATTCCGAAAATGCAGATGCAAAAAGTGAACAAATTGAATTTGCTTTTGATTTCAAAAAAATAGAAAATTAGACCCTGAGGCTCTAAAATCGGATCAGGGAGCACATGAATGTAAGGGGAATGTAGTGCACCAATCCTTTTATCTTGACAATTATCCAGTTGTGAAATATCAACTCAAACAGGAGGCCACTTCGTAGAACTGAGAGTTCATAAACAGTAGAAAAGTGTCAAAACCCTCCAGCTTTACTTTTCAAAACACTATCAAAACTCATCATGGGAAGCTGAAAATTGACATGCACATTCACATATGTCACACATGAGTGTGTCCACAAAGTGGTTTTGCATGAAAATCAACTAGCCTCGAATTATGACCCTCAAAAGGTCACTTGGGCAAAAAAATTTCAAGGGCACTTTTGAGTGTGCAAGGGAAATTTTTTCAATATGGGCACTTCAAATTTGAAAATTTGAAGGTGTCAATAGTGGCTCTTTCTAGGGATATATGCCCCCTGCGAGCATAGCAAGAATTCAAATCTCTGGGAGAGTAGACCAGGTGCTAGAAACAATGGGTGACAAAGTCTTTATTAAAAATATTTAACTTCACTTGATGGCCCCAGGCCACCAAATGAAAAAGAGCAGTCAGTTCTTACCTTTTTCAAACACCAATTTGTTAAAAGAGTTGATATCTTTTAACCCATACTTACTTCTGCTACACCATAGCAACATGAGTAGCTTCATTCTTGCAAAGGCAAGTGCCAGGCTACCTTTGAATTTAGCTTTATTATCACATGGAAATCAAATGACATAGGTTGCATCACTTCCATTCATTCCATTTTTTGATTTCATGGCAAGTGACAAAATGTGAGGATAGTGATCAAGACCATCTGAAAACACAGCCTTGTCCCATTTACCAATTCCCTCACAATGATTAAGGTTAGAAAAGAAATCATCCTTCAAAAATAGTGTCCAATCCTTCTGTGTGTCAAGCAAAGAGTGCTCACACATTTGTAACTCATCCAACTGAATTACATCACATGTGATTTGGTTATCATCCCAACAACACAGCTGGATCACACTATTACATGTCTCAATGTTCTTGAAACAAGACTCATCAACATCCACATGTCCATTATCCACTTTCAATTCATAGCATTCAAAGAATGCATCAACATTCCAAATAGTGTTTCCCACTTCAAGTTCATTGACAAGGTTGTAAACAATCAATATGTTACCATAAGAAGAAGTTTCAAGTATAGGTTCATATGGCTCAGAAACTACTTCTACAACAAATTCCTCACAATGACTGTTTAAAACACATTCACTACTACAAGAAGTATCATATTCAATACCACCTCCTGCTGCATCAACATGACAATCTAAAGCATACTGCCTATGAGGAAAATTATGAGCTGCAAATCTAGCAAAGAGGTCTACATATGCATCCATATGATTTACACAATCACATTCTTCGAGTGCAAACTCATCACAAAGAGTGTCATCAGTTGTACCAATATTTGTCTCTCACTTTCACTTTCATATACAACTATATCAATGCTATCATCATGCAGACACTTAGTGATAACTTCAAAGGAAACAAAAGGATTAGAAGAAGGTAAAGCATCAAATAAAACAAGAGTTCCTTGTTCATCGTTGTCAACATATGCATGTTCTTCATAACCAACTACTTGAATTGATTCATCCACTAAATCTCTTGCATACATATCTCCTTGTTCACACTGCAGCAACAATCAACAAAGCTACTTTCTTCCCTGGTGCAAGAGCACCTACACACCATCCTCCATTTTTGCTTATTTGATGAAAATATGTTGTTAGGAGGTTAGAATTAGTCTTTTTGAGTCTTTTTGTCATTAATAAGGTCAATCAAGACCATTGAGCAAGATCTAAGGTGAGTTTTTGAGTTTTGAGTCAAAATGTGCAACAATGCAATCTTGCACTAAAAGTTGCTTTTGTAGCCTTTGAAGGAAAAAAAGTGAATTTTTATGTAAGTGTGCAAGGTTTGGGGTCTTGAAAATGTAATAAGGCTGTTTCAAGGTCTTAGGTCTTTAGGATTGCAAAGTTGCTTCAAAATGCAAAGTTGTCATAAGGAAATTTGGCATAAAATCGACATTAATGATGTAATTTCATTAACTAATGGTTCCCTCCTTCAAAAATTAGTTGAGGGCAGTTGTAAATGATGAGAAACAAGTTTAAAAATCCTCCCTTGGGTCGAGGTTGGGCTGTTGTTGGCAGTTTTGAAGTTTTGAAGCATTTAAGAAAGAACAAAACTTTGTTTTTTCTATTTTTTCTATTTTTTCCTGATCTTGTGCTTGGTACGGTCTGGTAAGTCATTGTACGGACTCCAAATTAAATGGTTTGAAATAGGGAAGAGTCTACTTTCTTTTGGTGGTGATTTGACTCATTTTCATTAAGAATTGAGTAAGTTACATCAATTTTAGTGAAAGTGGGTCGGAAACCTTGCAAAACAAAGGTTTGGTCATCAAAATGGGTGTAATTCCCATTTCCACTGTGGGAAAAATATAAAACTTGGTGGATTGGTATATTTAGGACTCCTTTACATGCTGCAATTTCTTTCATATTTAAAAATAGAGGTTTTAAAAAGTTATGTGATGCCCTAGGTCTGGTTTTTGCCTTGTACAGTCCAAAATGTGATCATTTGAATACATTATTTGTTGATTTCTGATTATTTGAGTAAATATAATGGATGGAAATCATGTAATAGGTCTTGGGGAACCTATTGAATTATTTTAAAGGCATTAGGGGTGTTGGGGTGTGCCTTGACAATTTGATTCCTTCTTTGCACAAGCCAAATGAAGCCTTTTGGTGGCTTGTAAATTAGTTATTTGATACACTTGCTCTTGGTGTTTGGTCCTATGCTTTTGGGGATCTATAAGGGTCTATGTAAGAAGTATAAAACATGGTTTATTTCTCTGTTATTGGCCTTTAACAAAGTTTTATCATGACTGTCCTATTGGTGAGTGCTAGAAGGAATGCATGGAAAGTATGGCAGCAATGGGGGAATGAGAGTTTCTATGGGAAAAGGCTGGTTGGTTGTTCATGTTTTGTCATATTAAGAGTGTCCAAATCATTCCAAAGTCCTGTGGTGATGTCTGGTTGTGTGAGTTGAGTTGGGTGATCAAGTTTCTTGTTGGAAGGAATAGTGAAGTTGATGTGTGCATTTAGAGAAGCTATTGGAAAAAGGTGTTGCTTCCCCTGCCACTCTACATCATAGTGGTATCAGAGCAGGGAGTAGGTTTTGGTTTGCATTTTGCAGGTTGAAGAAAAGGAAAGGTTGACAAGATGCCTCCAAAAAGCAAAGATATGGCTAAAGAAATGAGGGAGATGAAGGAAAGGCATGCAAGGGAACTCAAAGAGTTGGAAGAGAGAGTCATAGCCCTAGAGACAAACAAGAGAAGAGATGCTGAAGAGAGTGAGCCAGAAGAAGAGGAAGATGAGGAGTTTGAAGACATGGAAGAAGAACTTGATCCAGAAGACCAAAGAATGGCAAAGTTGTTGAAGGCAGTGAAAGGTGACAAGCCTAAGGTAAAACTTGATGTTTCTAAATATGGTGGTAGTCTAAATGACGAAGAACTACTTGATTGGATTGCTGCATTAGATAACCATTTTGAATGTGAAGAAGTTCTTGAAGAGAAAAGAGTAAGGATTGCAAAGACTAAGTTGCAGGGTCATGCTTTGGTATGGTGGAATTACTTTCAATCTGAGAGGAGGAAACAAGGAAAGTCTAAGATCACATCATGGGACAAGATGATATCTAAACTCAAAGGTAAATTCTTACCCAAAGATCACCAAATTCAAATGTTTAAAAAATTGCAAAGTTTGAGGCAAAGGGAAATGGATATTAAGTCCTATACTGAGGAGTTTTATAAATTAAGTTTGAGGTCTGGTCATCATGAGAATGAAGATGAAAAAATTGCTAGATATATTGGTGGTTTGAGGCTTAATATACAGGATGAATTGGTTTTGGCTAACCCTAGGAGTGTAGAGGATTGTTATCAAATGGCAATCAGGGTGGAGGAGAAGCTTAAAAGGAGACAAGAGAAAGCAGTAAGAGGAAGAGGTGGTCCTAGTGCAAGAGGAAGAGAAATACCTTCTACATCAAAGCAGCCAAATGAAGATCAAGGAGCAAACAAAGGTAAAGATCACAATGATTCTAGAGGTGGTTTTGGTTTTAGAGGTAGAGGAAGGTTTGGTATTGGTAGAGGTTCTAATGATTTTGCAGGAAGGTGCTACACATGCAATGAGTTTGGCCATCCTTCATGGAAGTGTCCTGAGAGGGTTGGTAGTTCTTCTAGTGGAGACAAGAAGATTGATAGAAGAGCACAATTGGTACAGGAAGAGGAGTGTGAAAGTAATTGTTCTCCAAGTAGGAATGCAGATCCTGAGGTTGGGGAAATGTTGATGGTGAGAAAAACAATCTTGAAGGCAGCAAAAGAGGAAGCACCTTTGCAAAGGAAAAGTCTCTTCAAGACAAATTGTAAGTGCAAGGACAAGGTATGTAGAGTAGTCATTGATTCTGGATCAACTCAGAACATGGTGTCATGTGAAATGGTCAATAAGTTAGGATTGAAAAAGATTCCTCATGAATGTCCCTATAAAATCTTGTGGTTAACTGATGATCAATCTTTGTTGGTGAATGAAAAGGCTATAGTGGATTTTCAAATTGGTGGTTATCATGATAGTGTTGTGTGTGATGTTCTTCCAATGGACTATTGTCATCTCTTATTAGGTAGACCTTGGCAATATGACAAGAGGGCATTGTATGATGGCAGGGAAAATACTTACACCATAGTTCAAGATGGTCATTCTTTTATGTTAATTCCTCTTGTAGACGATGCTAAAGGTAAAGCAAAGGTCATAATGTGTGGCAAGAAGGAACCCATAAATTTAATGAAGGAGAACCAATTTTCTGATGTTATTCCCTATTTTAAGACTGAAAATGCAGGTATAAGGTTTGATGTAGGGGTAAAAGAAGTGTTGACAGTGAGTTTGCATAAAAGTGTGTTGGTAGGAGCCATTGAATGCCCTGTAGTTAAGACCAGGTCTGAGAAACAAACAAATTTTGCAGGAAGTACAATACATAAGTCTGATTTGACAGTGACAAAACAACTTGATGAGGCAGTGAGTGAAAGACAAGAAAAAAAGGGCATAAAAGATGGTTGCAAGCATGAAGGTGACAAAGGAAATAAAAAAGATCATAGAGTTACTAATCCTTGTTTATATGCAGGTGAAAAACACAGCAAACAATTCAATCTTGGTCAAGGAAAAGATAAAAGACTGTTTGCAGGTCTGAGGACAGAGAAGAGGGAAAATGCATGTATCAATGCATTCCAAAATGCTAGAAGTGCAGGGCTGTTTGCAGTTCTAGTTTACATGAACCAGTGGAGTGGCTTTGTGGATCAATGGACCTTTTTTGAATCTTGGAGACAGTGGTATCAAACACAACTCATGAGGCATGACTCTTTTCTAGGGGGGGTGTATGGTGCAAGAGCACCTACACCTCATTCTCCATTTTTGCTCATTTGATGAAAACATGTTGTTAGGAGATTAGAATGAGTATTTTTGAGTCTTTCTATCATTAATAAGGTCAATCAATACCATTGAGAAAGATCTAGGGTGATTTTTTGAGTTTTGAAGTCAAAATGTACATGATACAATCTTGCACTAAAAGTTGCTTTTATGGCCTTTGGAAAAATGTGAATTTTTATGTAATTGTGCAATATTTGGGGTCTTGATAATGTAATAAGGCTATTTAAAAGGTTATTTGAATTGTTGTTAAGGTCTTAGATCTTTAGGATTGCAAATTTGCTTCAAAATGCAAAGTTGTCATAGGAAATTTGGCATAAAATCAACATTAATGATGTAATTTCATTAACTAGTAGTTCCCTCCTTCAAAAGGAAATGTCGATTTAAAGGCAGATTTTGAAATGATGGGAAAAAGAATTTTTTTAAAAGCCTGCAGCTTGAATTGAGGGTTGGAGTTGTTGTTGTGATTTTGAAGTTTTGAAGCATTTAATAAAGAACAAAACTTTGTTTTCTCTGTTTTTATAGTGTTTATCCACGATCCACGTGCTTGAGTATGGTCTAGTAAATCATTGTACAGACTCCAAATTGGGAAATTTTTTTGAAAGAGGAAGAGTCTACTTTCTTTGGTGGTTATTTGGCTCATTTTCATTAGGAGTGAGTATATTTACACATCAATTTTAGTGAAAGTGGAGTGCAGAGCTTACAAAATAAGGGGTTGGTCACCAAAATGGATGTAATTTATTTCCATAGTGGGAAAATCTAAAAACTTGGTGGATTGAGTAGATTTAGGACTCCTTTACATGCTGAAATTTGTTTCATATTAAAAATGGAGTTTTCAAAGTTATGTGATGCCCTAGGTACAGTTTTGCCTTATGCAGTCAAATGTGATCATTTGAATACATTATTTGTTGATTTCTGATTATTTGAGTAAATATAATGGATAGAAATCATGTAACAGGTCTTGGGGAACCTATTGAATTATTTTAAAGGCATTATGGGTGTTGGGGTGTGCCTTGACAATTTGATTCCTTCTTTGCACAAGCCAAATGAATCCTTTTGGTGGCTTGTAAATTAGTTATTTGATACACTTGCTCTTGGTATTTAGTCCTATGATTTTGGAGATCTGTAAGGGTCTATTTAAGAAGTATAAAACATGGTTTCTTTCTCTATTATTGGCCTTTAAATTTTTTTTATCATGACTGTCCTATTGGTGAGTGCTAGAAGGAATGCATGGAAAGTAAGGCAGCAATGGGGGAATGAGAGTTTCTATGGGAAAAGTCTGGTTGGTTGTTCATGTTTTGTCATATTAAGAGTGTCCAAATCATTCCAAAGTCCTGTGGTGATGTCTGGTTGTGTGAGTTGAGTTGGGTGATCAAGTTTCTTGTTGGAAGGAATAGTGAAGTTGATGTGCGCATTTAGAGAAGCTATTGGAAAAAGGTATTGCTTCCCCTGCCACTCTGCATCATAGTGGTATCAGAGCAGGGAGTAGGTTTTGGTTTGCATTTTGCAAGTTGAAGAAGAGGCAAGGTTGACAAGATGCCTCCAAAGAATAAAGATATGGCTAAAGAGATGAAGGAGATGAAGGAAAGGAATGCAAGAGAACTCAAAGAGTTGGAAGAGAGAATCATAACCGTGGAGACAAACAAGAGAAGAGATGTTGAAGAGAGTGAGACAGAAGAAGAGGAAGATGAGGAGTTTGAAGACATGGAAGAACAACTTGATCCAAAGGACCAAAGAATTGCAAAGTTGCTGAAGGTAGTGAAGACTAACAAGCCTAAGGTAAAACTTGATGTTTCTAAATATGGTGGTAGTCTAAATGATGAAGAACTACTTCACTAGATTGCTGCACTGGATAATCATTTTGAATGTGAAGAAGTTCCTGAGGAGCAAAGAGTAAGGATTGCAAAGACTAAGTTGCAGGGTCATGCTTTGGTATGGTGGGATTACTTTCAGTCTGAGAGGAGGAAACAAGGAAAGTCTAAGATCACATCATGGGACAAGATGATATCTAAACTCAAAGGTAAATTCTTACCCAAAGATCACCAAATTCAAATGTTTAAAAAATTGCAAAGTTTGAGGCAAAGGGAAATGGATATTAAGTCCTATACTGAGGAGTTTTATAAATTAAGTTTGAGGTATGGTCATCATGAGAATGAAAATGAAAAAATTGCTAGATATATTGGTGGTTTGAGGCTTAATATACAGGATGAATTGGTTTTGGCTAACCCTAGGAGTGTAGAGGATTGTTATCAAATGGAAATCAGGGTGGAGGAGAAGCTTAAAAGGAGACAAGAGAAAGCAGTAAGAGGAAGAGGTGGTCCTAGTGCAAGAGGAAGAGGAATACCTTCTACATCAAAGCAGCCAAATGAAGATCAAGGAGCAAACAAAGGTAAAGATCACAATGATTCTAGAGGTGGTTTTGGTTTTAGAGGTAGAGGAAGGTTTGGTATTGGTAGAGGTTCTAATGATTTTGCAGGAAGATGCTACACATGCAATGAGTTTGGCCATCCTTCATGGAAGTGTCCTGAGAGGGTTGGTAATTCTTCTAGTGGAGACAAGAAGATTGATAGAAGAGCACAATTGGTACAGGAAGAGGAGTGTGAAAGTAATTGTTCTCCAAGTAGGAATGCAGATCCTGAGGTTGGGGAAATGTTGATGGTGAGAAAAACAATCTTGAAGGCAACAAAAGAGGAAGCACCTTTGCAAAGGAAAAGTCTCTTCAAGACAAATTGTAAGTGCAAGGACAAGGTATGTAGAGTAGTCATTGATTCTGGATCAACTGAAAACATGGTGTCATGTGAAATGGTCAATAAGTTAGGATTGAAAAAGATTCCTCATGAATGTCCCTATAAAATCTCATGGTTAACTGATGATCAATCTTTGTTGGTGAATGAAAAGGCTATAGTGGATTTTCAAATTGGTGGTTATCATGATAGTGTTGTGTGTGATGTTCTTCCAATGGACTGTTGTCATCTCTTATTAGGCAGACCTTGGCAATATGACAAGAGGGCATTGTATGATGGTAGGGAAAATACTTACACCATAGTTCAAGATGGTCATTATTTTGTGTTAACCCCTCTTGTAGAAGATGCTAAAGGTAAAGCAAAGGTCATAATGTGTGGCAAGAAGGAACCTATAAATGTAATGAAGGAGAACCAATTTTCTGATGTTGTTCCCTGTTTTAAGACTGAAAATGCAGATATAAGGTTTGATGTAGGGGTAAAAGAAGTGTTGACAGTGAGTTTGCATGAAAGTGTGTTAGTAGGAGCCATTGAATGCCCTATAGTTAAGACCAGGTCTGAGAAACAAACAAATTTTGCAGGAAGTACAGTACATAAGTCTGATTTGACAGTGGCAAAACAACTTGATGAGGCAGTGAGTGAAAGACAAGGAAAACAGGGACAAAAAGATAGTTGCACGCATGAAGGTGACAAAGGAAACAACAAAGATCATAGAGTTACTAATCCTTGTTTGTATGCAGGTGAAAAACATAGTAAACAATTCAATCTTGGTCAGGGAAAAGATAAAAGACTGTTTGCAGGTCTGAGGACAGAGAAGAGGGAAAATGCATGTATCAATGCATTCCAAAATGCTAGAAGTGCAGGGCTGTTTGCAATTCCAGTTTACATGAACCAATGGAGTGGATTTTTGGATCAATGGACCTTGTTTGAAGCTTGGAGACAGTGCTATCAAACACAACTCATGAGGCATGAGTCTTTTCTAGGGGGGTGTATGGTGCAAGAGCACCTACACCTCATCCTCCATTTTCGCTCATTTAATGAAAATTTGTTGTTAGGAGGTTAGAATTAGTATTTTTGAGTCTTTTAGTCATTAATAAGGTAAATCAAGACCATTGAGAAAGATCTAGGGTGAGTTTTTGAGTTTTGAGTCAAAATATGCAACAATGCAATCTTGCACTAAAAGTTGCTTTTGTAGCCTTTGAAGGAAAAAATGTGAATTTTTATGTAATTGTGCAAGGTTTGGGGTCTTTAAAATGTAATAAAAGGCTTCTTCAAGGTTATTTGAATTGTTGTTAAGGTCTTAGATCTTTAGAAGTTACCAAAGTTGCTTCAAAATGCAAAGGATTGTCATAAGGAAATTTGGCATAAAATCAACATTAATGATATAATTTCATTAACTAATGGTTCCCTCATTAAAAAATCAGTTGAAATGAGTTTTAAATGATAGGAAAAATTTTTAAAAGCCTAAACATAGGTCGAAGGTTGGAGTTGTTGTTAGCAGTTTGAAGTTTTGGAAGCATTTAATAAAGAGAACAAAACTTTGTTTTTTCTACGTTTTATAGTGTTTTCCCTGATCCACGTGCTTGGTATGGTCTAGTAAATCATTGTCTGAGAGACTCCAAATTGAAATTTTTTTGAAAAGAGGGGAAAAGTCTACTTTCTTTTTTGGTAGTTATTTGGCTCCATTTCATTAAGAATTAGGTATATTTACATCAATTTTAGTGAAAGTGGGTCTGAAACCTTGCAAAACAAGGGTTCAGTCACCAAAATGGATGTAATTCCCATTTCCACCATGGGAAAAATCTGAAACTTGTCGGATTGGTAGATTTAGGAATCCTTTACATGCTGAAATTTGTTTCAGATTGAAAAAATGGAGGTTTTCAAAAGTTATGTGATGCCCTAGGTTTGGTTTTTGCCTTGTACAATCCAAAATGTGATAATTTGAATACATTATTTGTTGATTTCTGATTATTTGAGTAAATATAATGGATGGAAATCATGTAACCGGTCTTGGGGAACCTATTGAATTATTTGAAAGTCATTAGGGGTGTTGGAGTGTGCCTTGACAATTTGATTCCTTCTTTGCACAAGCCAAATGAAGCCTTTTGGTGGCTTGTAAATTAGTTATTTGATACACTTGCTCTTGGTGTTTGGTCCTATGCTTTTGGGGATCTGTAAGGGTCTATGTAAGAAGTATAAAACATGGTTTCTTTCTCTATTATTGGCCTTTAACAAATTTTTATCATGACTGTCCTATTGGTGAGTGCTAGAAGGAATGCATGGAAAGTATGGCAGCAATGGGGGAATGAGAGTTTCTATGGGCAAAGGCTGGTTGGTTGTTCATGTTTTTTCATATTAAGAGTGTCCAAATCATTCCAAAGTCCTGTGGTGATGTATGGTTGTGTGAGTTGAGTTGGGTGATCAAGTTTCTTGTTGGAAGGAATAGTGAAGTTGATGTGTGCATTTAGTGAAGCTATTGGAAAAAGGTGTTGCTTCCCCTACCACTCTACATCATAGTGGTATCAGAGCAGGGAGTAGGTTTTGGTTTGCATTTTGCAGGTTGAAGAAAAGGCAAGGTTGACAAGATGCCTCCAAAGAGCAAAGATATGGCTAAAGATATGAGGGAGATGAAGGAAAGGAATGCAAGAGAACTCAAAGAGTTGGAAGAGAGAGTCATAACCCTAGAGAAAAACAAGAGATATTGAAGAGTGGGTCAGAAGGAGAGGAAGATGAGAGTTTGAAGATGTGGAAGAAGAGCTTACTCAGGGAAGGACCAAAAGAATGGAAAAGGATTCTTGAAGTGAAAGGTGGCAAGCCTAAGGTAAAACTGATGTTTCTAAATATGGTGGTAGTCTAAATGATGAAGAACTACTTGATTAGTTATTTGCATTAGATAACCATTTGAATGTGATGAATTTCTTGAAGAAATGAAAGAGTAAAAAGTTGCAAGACTAAGTTCTGAAGTCATGCTTTGGTATGGTGGAATTACTTTCGATTGAGAGAGAAAGAGGAAACAAAGGAAAGTCTAAGATCACATCATGGGACAAGATGATATCTAAACTCAAAGGTAAATTGTTACCCAAAGATCCCATAAATTCAAATGTTTAAAAATTGCAAAGTTTGAGGCAAAGGAAATGGATATTATGTCCTATACTAAGGATTTTTAAAATTAATTTTGAAAGTCTTGTCATCATGAGAATGAAGACTAGAAAAAAATACTAGATATATTGGTGGTTTTAGGGCTTAATATATAGGATGAATTGGTTTTGTCTAACCCTAGGAAT
The DNA here is from genome assembly GCA_007258455.2 of Sequoia sempervirens. Classification (NCBI taxonomy): domain Eukaryota; kingdom Viridiplantae; phylum Streptophyta; class Pinopsida; order Cupressales; family Cupressaceae; genus Sequoia; species Sequoia sempervirens. The sequence continues at coordinate 310,347,783 of VDFB02000003.1, read as the reverse complement.
GTACAGGATTGTTATCAAATGGCAATCAGGGTGGAGGAGAAGATTAAAAGGAGACAAGAGAAAGCAGTAAGAGGAAGAGGTGGTCCTAGTGCAAGAGGAAGAAGAATACCTTCTACATCAAAGCAGCCAAATGAAGATCAAGGAGCAAACAAAGGTAAAGATCACAATGATTCTAGAGGTGGTTTTGGTTTTAGAGGTAGAGGAAGGTTTGGTATTGGTAGAGGTTCTAATGATTTTGTAGGAAGGTGCTACACATGCAATGACTTTGGCCATCCTTCATGGAAGTGTCCTGAAAGGGTTGGTAGTTCTTCTAGTGGAGACAAGAAGATTGATAGAAGAGCACAATTGGTATAGGAAGAGGAGTGTGAAAGTCATTGTTCTCCAAGTAGGAATGTAGATCCTGAGGTTGGGGAAATGTTGATGGTGAGAAAAAAATCTTGAAGGTAGCAAAAGAGGAAGCACCTTTGTAAAGGAAAATTCTCTTCAAGACAAATTGTAAGTGCAAAGACAAGGTATGTAGAGTGGTCATTGATTCTGGCTTAACTGAAAACATGGTGTCATGTGAAATGGTCAATAAGTTAGGATTGAAAAAGATTCCTCATGAATGTCCCTATAAAATATCATGGTTAACTAATGATCAATATTTGTTGGTGAATGAAAAGGCTATAGTGGATTTTCAAATTGGTGGTTATCATGATAGTGTTGTGTGTGATGTTCTTCCAATGGACTATCGTCATCTCTTATTAGGTAGACCTTGGCAATATGACAAGAGAGAATTGTATGATGGTAGGGAAAATACTTACACCATAGTTCAAGATGGTCATTCTTTTGTGTTAACTCCTCTTGTAGAAGATGCTAAAGGTAAAGAAAAGGTCATAATGTGTGGCAAGAAGGAACCTATAAATGTAATGAAGGAGAACCAATTTTTTGATGTTGTTCCCTGTTTTAAGACTGAAAATGTAGCTATAAGGTTTGATGTAGGGGTAAAAGAAGTGTTGACAGTGATTTTGCATGAAAGTGTGTTAGTAGGAGCCATTGAATGCCCTATATTCAAGAGCATGGTTGTGAAACAATTTTTTCTGGTAGGAAATATGGTACCTAAGTTTGATTTGACAGTGACAAAACAACTTGATGAGGCAGTGAGTGAAAGACAAGAAAAATAGGGCATAAAAGATGGTTGCAAGCATGAAGGTGACAAAGGAAAGAAGACATATCATAGAGTTACTAATCCTTGTTGTATGTAGGTGAAAAACACAGTCAACAATCCAATCTTGGTCAGGGAAAAGATAAAAGACTGCTTGCAGGTTTGAGGATAGAGAAGTGGGAAAATGCATGTATCAATACAATCCAAAATGCTAGAAGTGTAGGGCTATTTTTAGTTCTAGTTTACATGAACCAGTGGAGTGGTTTTGTGGATCAGTGGACCTTTTTTGAAGCTTGGAGATAGTGGTATCAAACAGAACTCATGAGGCATGACTCTTTTCTAGGGGGGGTGTATGGTGCAAGAGCATCTACACCTCATCCTCCATTTTTTCTCATTTGATGAAAACAAGTGGTTAGGAGATTAGAATGATTATTTTTTAGTCTTTCTGTCATTAATAAGATCAATGAATACCATTGAGCAAGATCTAGGGTGATTTTTTGAGTTTTGAGTGAAAATGT
>VDFB02000003.1:310327375-310346021 GCA_007258455.2 Sequoia sempervirens | reverse complement strand
TATTATGTGTACGGATTTAATTAAATAATTAAATTAATATTTGATTGGTTATCTCATGGGTTAATTGTCAAATAGGAGAAAATAATATGATTTAAAACAAAATAAATTTTAGTAGAATATTTTCTATAGTAAAAAGTAAAAAAAAGAAAAATAAAAGATAGAAAAGAGATAAGGTGATAAGTTTTGAAACTACAGTTAAATCAAAGCGATAATAGATAAAAAAGATAAGATTTTAAAACTGAAGTGTTTTAAAACAAGAAAAGCTGGAAAGAAAATAATAAAGAAAAGAAAAAAAAGATATAAAGAAAGCCATGCAAGGCTTCAAACAGAATTTTTAACGGGATAGGTTTCACAATCCTTATTTATTTCTCTGGAAAAAAAAAAGACAACAGAAATGAAGAACTTGGAAAAGAAAGGCATGCGACGGTTTGAGGAGGGGAAGAAAGGGGGAAGAAGGAGAAGTTGAAGGATGGTCACGTAGGAGACTTTCAAACAGAAAACAAAATCTACATTTGATGTTGTAGTACAGGTATTCCTCAATAAAACACTTCCTTGCTTACCAAGCAAAAAGTAAGGATTGTTTTGTAATACCCCTCTGTGTCGGTTGTTCTGAACTTTTGTGTGAGTATTTGTGTGTGCTTAATTGGTTACTGTGTTATTTGATTATGTGGAAAATATAATATGTTAGTAATCATGTTTAAATAATTAATTAAATTATAAGTGATTTGCAAGGTTATTTAAAATATAATTAGGAATTAAAATAATAATCAATTAAATCAAATCAAATGATTTAGAACAAATGATCAATCAAATTAATTCGTTAAAAGTAAAAGTGATATTATTAGATAAATTGATTTAAATTGTTATGAACAAATAATCTTGAAAAGATAATTATTATAATAAGAAAATGAATGGATACTTATTTAGAATCTTGCAAATGGTTGATTTTAATTATTTTAATGTGAAAGTAATTAATTAATAATGTATTGTGGAGATAATGAATATATATATTCAAATAAAAGTTCAAGTTTGTGCATGATAAAAGAAAATGAAATATAAATACTTGAAAAGGCAACAAAAGGAATTAAAGGGATTAAATATTATTTGGATTAATTATTTCTTGAGTTGTGACTTTTGGTTTTCACTGGAGAATATGAAGAATAAATAAATAAATGTTGTAGTAGTTTGCGAAAATATTAAATGTGTTTTGAAGAAAATTTTGTAAATAGTTGTTTTTAATTATTTTAATATGCATGTGTTTATTTTGGTTGTGGAAATGATATCTTTTGTGGATTCGAATGGATTTGAATTTTATTTTGAAAAAAAAAAAAAAAGAAGAAGTGACTTTTGGTATTCACTGAAGAGGAAATGGAAGGGACTTCTTGGGGTGATTTTATTTAGAGGATTTTTGTTTTTGAAAAGGGGGTTTGCATTCTCTTTCAAAAAGGGATTTTGGAGAATTTGGCAGTCATCTTTCTGTTATAGTATTACATTCTTTTATTCTTCTGAGAATTCATTGGAGGATTAAGATTTAAGTTGGAGGGAGGATCTTGGAGTTGTTGCTGGAAGGATTGGATGAGCAAGAAGGATAAAGCGTTTATAGTTATCTACACGCACAGGACGCCAGGTTCTCCTTCTTCCTTTAAATTATCTTCTTTTTATAGCATCAATTGAAATAAGAATTCTTTGTTCTGGATTTGAAATTTAATGCATGCAGAAAACTCTCGAATCCTTATAAGTGTTTTGGACTGTCTCTCAATCAAGAAAATTTTATCAAGGTTTGGAATTTTAGTTGATTAAATGAAATTATTTGTTGGGTTTTGGACTGTTGGTTATTCTAATGAAACTAAGATTGGAATTCTGGAAATAACCAGTAATACTATAGTTTTGGCTGAGAAATATAATTAATAAATTTAAAATAATCCTTTTTACTGGGAAAACTGTGTTGTGTATATTCTTGTTTACATCTAAATATACACCGAAAAATTATATAATGTATATCTATCTCTTTTTTGAAGTATTTGAAATACAATATATATATATGTATATATATATGTATATATATATCTATTATATTTGATATATACATATATATATATACCCATATATATATATATATGTATATATACATTGATAAAATATTGATTGTAAATTTATTTATTTTCGAAATTTGCCAGATTCCCATCAAAATTTTGCATTGGTTGATATTATTAAACCACCGACTGAGTACTAGTTCGGCCTCAGCCGTACCCACCACCCAGCCGGGGGTTGGTACCCATGCGGCAGTCTGCGGACTATCCGCAACAGTCCTACGGACTGCTGCGAAAAGTTCGTAGACTGTCCGCAGCTGGGTGTTATTCCTGTGGCTGTTAATAGCCATAGCAATTCCAAATAAAATATAAGCTTTTGAAATATGCGCTTTACTTTTCCTTTAAATGAATTTTTTTTGTTTTGATATATGTATTTATAATTATATATATATATATATATGTATGTATGTATGTATGTATATATATTAATTTATTTAATTAGATATCATTAATTTAATTGGTAATTTTATTAATTAATTATGTATGTAATCAGTTTGGTTATTTTTCTAATATGATCAAAATAAAATTTTATTATAATGAAGATATGGAAATAGAAAGGAATTATTTATTAATTTGTCAAATTATGAACTTGATAGTATAATGTAGTAAAAAGACAACTTATGAATATAGGTCAGCTTTGATTAATTCATTCTTGTTTTAGTGTGTATATTATGGAAATGAAATTTATTTTTGGAATTAAATAAGTTATCTTTTTGTGAAATTAAGTCTTGTAGACTTGTTGGATTCTTAGAATAGATCTTTTCTCTTTTGCATTCCCTCCTCAAAAAGAATTAAAATATATAAATATGTAGTGGTTTTAAAAAGGAATTTATGTGTGTAAATTTATTTAGATAGATTTAAGATTTTAAGGTGGTAATTTCTAATATGTAGTTTAAGTATGTAGAGTATTGTTATTATTATCATTTTAAAGTATAGACAGTTGGTCTTAAATGGTTTTCACAATTAATTTAAATATTGGAAGTGAATGTTAAGTGAGTATGATGAAAGGGGAAATTTAAATGTATGGGTATAGTTAGAGATTGATTAGGGTAATTTCGAATTGGATAGTTTATTGGTGAAATGGAATTTTAATCTTTTGAAAATTGACTTCCCTTATATTCATTTAATGATTGATTTGTAAGTACGCTTTATGGATAAGACTTTTAGAATACTTGTGATGGTTATCATGAATTATTTTAGTATGGGTAAGTTGTAAAGTTATTTAGTTTTGGTCATTAATTGATTGGTTAATAAATATTGTTCTCGATTGAATTATTGATTGATGTTTATTATATAAGTGTTTTTTGTGGAGTTGTGAGTGGTTGAGTATTTAAGGTGTTCTTAAATTTGGTGCCTTGGATGCTTGGTTGAATGCTTTTACCCTTGTTGTTGAAGGATTGTTTTTGGGTGGTTCCATGTTGGTGTGAATGCCTTTGGAGGTTAGTTTTGATTCAAGGAATCCTTTGTCTTTTAAATTTGTGTTGCAATGTATTTGGGAACTTGTATTTTGTTGATGAGTTGTGGTAAGTTGATCTTCTTGGATTGCTGATTTATTTTGTATCAAAGTTGTTTATGTGGTTTGGATGGGGTGGTTGATCTTATTTTAATGTATTCACTCATTATATTTGAATTGAAATTAGATCTGGTGGCCTTGCAATTATTGTTGTCATTGCTATGTTGTTGTTTTTATGAAAGTGGTTTGCATACCATCATAAGGGGGTTCTTGTGAGGAGAAAATTGAGGTCTCCCATGGAATGCCTAGTTGGTGGCTTTTGGTTTCATTTAGTGATTCCGTGAATTAAAGGTTGATTTTCTTTTGCATTTTCCTATTTGAGGTGACGCCATTGTTAATTTGTAGATGGGTCTTGATGAATCTCTCCTTGTTATGGTTTTTTCTGATTTACTCACATATTTGATGAAATTTTATCCTTGTGTTGGAATTATTGGAGAAATACTCTTGTTGCTTCACTTTACCCTCGTTTGTGGGTTTTCATTCTTTTGGCTTCCAGAGGCTTGAGATGATTGTCAGTTGATGTTCTTTCTCTTATGTGCCAAGTGTTTTGGTATCTAGATTTTGAAAGGGTTGTACGAGAATTGTTGAGACTCTGATTTTGTACTTGTTAGCGAGATGGGTAATGCCTCGCATGCTTTTATGATGTGATTCTTTGTTCAAATTATGATGGTACAACCCTTGGTTTTTATGTTGTTGGGGTCTCTAGGGAGAGTGGCTCCTCGTGGGGGCCGGCGCCCCGTTTAAGGGGAAGGGCACAGGATAACCCACGAGTGAGTTAGTAAACAAGTGAAAACCTAATAATTAACTTAGGAGGGTTGGGTAGTAATATCATTATAAGATTTAATAAAATGGATGCCTCATCTTCATTAGTGCTTTTGGGAGACTAATGGAAGGTAGAAGGCATGTGAATTTAGCAAAGGTCGTGACTCTCCGTCTTGCAGGGTCCTGCAATGCATAGTGTCTCCCCTATGGACTAGTGCCTCCAGTTGGGAGGAAGGGCACAAGACAGCCATAGATGGGACCGGCGCCTCCAGTTGGGAGGAAGAGCACAGGACAACCCATGTAGGACTATGCGATGACACTCTCCCCTAGTTGCCCATGTGTTTTACTTTATTGTGTTCCTCTGGAAGTAGGTTGTGGGAGTTGGTTTAGATTGTTGTTTGTATTGATTTAAATCGATTATTGTTTTAATACATCTTTAGTATACTTTGTGGTCTTGTTGATCTCATTTATATTTGATTTAAGGTCTCGTATTTTTATCGTACTGTTATATAATGTTATTGTATTATTTAATTAAAATTTGGAATTGTATCATTTTTATTAATTCAGTTTGATTTGGAAGTATCTTATGATCATCCTTTGGTTACTTGTTTACTAATCATTGCTTTGTTTTATGTGATGGGGTTTATGACTTTAAGTTATTATGTTGACTCTTGGGTGTTGTTGATTATGTCATGGTAATCCTTGAGTTTTATGATACTTTTCTATGGCATTGAGTCTTGTGGTTCCCTTTTTGGATGTTCTTGGTTGAGGTCTCTTTCTTGTTTAGCTCCTAGCACGGGGGGTGGGTCTTCAGACTCACATGGTCGGGTGGAATGTGCTAAGCACCCCATTGGGTCCCCAGTCGAGGATCGAGAGGTGCAGATTGGTGCGGTTGCAGCGACTCTAGAGTTGTATCCATCTTGGAGCTAGTTTTCATCTATTCATTTGTATCATGATTCTTGTTGTATGGTTTCCATGCAAATTGGAAACACTTTTGTATTATTGTACTTCTTGAATATTGTATTGTAATGTAACATTAAACCTTATGTGGCTATTGTCAGTTGTTATTCAATGTGTTGAGTTAATTATGCATATGTTGTATTTATATACTCAAATGGTTTCTTATCAATGATTATCATGTATATGTTATATTTGTTAATGTTTATTTTGTTATGGATTATATCTTTGGATTTTATTCTTTCTTGTTGTTGTGTGGATCTCAGTCTCGTAATGACTCTTCGTGTACCCCAAGGGATGTATGTGTGAGTGAATCTGCTTAAATGAAATTCATGTTATGACTTAATGTGTAAACCATGTATGTTATGTTTAATTTAAAAAAAAAAAATTGTGCTGTACTATTATGTTTTTGTCCTTTGGGGTTCACACGCAAGGGCTACATCTTTATAATTCCATGTATTAGCCTATATGTGCATATGGTATTAATATGGTTATTGTTTAATGGATATTTAAATGATGAAATGGGAATGAATATATTTACGTAATTGATTAATTATTGTTATCTTTTATCATTGTTATGGGTTAGAATAGTAATGTCACCTCGTGTCCCCAATGGAATGATTTGTGTAATTTAATACATTGTTATAATACTTAAGTATGTTTATTATATGTTCTTAATTTAAAAAAAAATTGTTTCGTTGTTATTAGTTCCATTGGGGTTTGCACGGCTGACAATTTCCATAGTTTACGTAGCCTTGGTTTGTGGATTATTTCAGCTGAAGTTTATCTTTGAGTCACTCATGTTAGTTACTATTTAATTGTTATTAATATTATTATGATTATGTGTATATTATGTTTTATGAATAAAGTTATAAATATTAACATATTATAATGTTATTTATTAAATATTAATGTTTATTAGTAAATATTTAAATATTAATATGTAAGTATATGTTATATTTATGTTTTGATTTACTATTTTGGTAGAGTGATTATTTTTATGGAGGTTTTCTTTATCTCTTGTAATATTTTGAATTTATTTAATGTGAAACCCTAAACAAATGAGTTAATTATGTGAGTTAATTTAATTATTTAATTTATTTTAATTATTTTATTAATAGGATGAGGATATGCATTTTAATTTAATATTTTAGTAATTTATTTTATGAGGATTTTATTTCCTTGTTTTATTTTGAAAAAAAAAGTTTTTTTTTGGGAAAAGCTGCTAAGTTACTTTCTTATTTTGTTTTTCTTCTTTTCCTTTTTGGAATTTAATTAGTTTGATTTATGAGAAAAAAAGGAAAAAGTGAGTTTCACTCTTTTTGGAGCATCAAATTTTAGAGGTTTTTCTCTGTTTTTGGGTGATTTGGGTTTTAGAGTTCTTTTTGGTTTTTGGATTCTTTATTTTCTGGGAGTTTTTGCCATGCTTGCAAAGAGGAAGAAGGATGAGAAAGTTGTTGCAATTTGAGGGTTTTGAAAGTTAAAGTTTCAGAGCTTGGCGTCAAATTCCTATTATTGTCAAGCGTTGGATTCAGGTTGGATTATGATATCTTTTGTTTAATTTTATTTTTGGTGTGTATGAACAATTTGATTGATTTCTCCCTCTTTGATTTTTGAAAATAAATATTATATAGTTTTATTTTTGTGTGTGAATAAAACATTTATTTATTCCAGAATAAAAATCAATACATATTTGTTGTTTTTGTTCTTTACCAGTAAAATGGTCTGATTGCATTGCCCATAAATCTATTTTTATGAACTGGGTTGGTGAGATTTTTAAAGGGTTTTTTAATTTCGTTGTTGTTTAAATTCTATCCAAAAATCTCAAAAACATAGATCGTATTTTGTGAGATATGGTTGAAACATGGGACTATTGTCAAGTTGCTCCTCTATGACTACAAATATTCTTATTTCTCCCTGTAACCAGCCAATGGAAGATTGAGGTTTTAGATTTATAGGAGTTTGAAAGGCTTTAAATTAATTTAATTTTTGAATATTTTATTTTAGAAAATAAATCTGGTTGTTGAGTTACTCATTTTGTCATTTGACTGTAACCGAATATTGTCGAAAAGAGGGTTTTATGGGAGTTGTCTGTTGTTTTGCATTTTATGAATTTATGATTCATTTTTAGTCAATTTCGTTCACCTTGTTGAGTAGCCGATGACTAAATCTGAAATGGGTATTTTACAGATTTTGATTTCGAGTTGATATGACTATTTTATGGTTGTTTTATTGTTGACAGATTTAACTGTTGTCAAGTGAGAATTAATTCAGTTTTAAAAGTTGTATTGGAGGGTATAACTATATTCTTTGATCTGTATTGTGTTGTACCATTTTTATTTAAATGTGTTTACTATTTGCATGTTATAAATCCCTTCATATTTGTGAGATCTTGTGTTGAAGCTTTTGCATGTGTAAAGATTACTTGTACCAAGGTTGTGCATTGTTGGTCTTGGCTATAAACTGCCAAGTTAAAGTTGGTTATCATGTTATAATATTGTGAAAATAATGTAATATGCATCATTGTGGTGTTGCGGTATAATGATAAGTTTTTGGGTTTTCTATCTATTGTGTTATGTGATTAAGTCTTTAGAAGTACCTGGAAGTCATTGTGGAAGTCCTTGTAATTTTTGGTTGATTATGGTTTTGGTAGTCTCCTTTGGATGTTTAGTGTAAGCCACTTGTTTTTTTTGTTGTTTGTTTGTGTGTGGGGCCTAGTGTTATCTCCTAGCATGGAGGGAGTGGGCATCAGGGTTCCACGTGGTAGGGTGGTATTTCTGAACCATCCATTGGGGTTTAGGTAGTACAAATCATGCACAACATGGAGAGTTTTTCCTTTCACTTCATTCTATGGTTAAATTTATATGCAGATGATATTTCTATGAAAATTGTGTTCAATATGTATTATATATATATATTCCTCTTAGATGGATATATCTTGTACGTTGTAGCATTCTTGTAATGAAAATGTAAATGGATTGAAGTAGTCTTGAAGATATATTTATTGTTGTATATTATGTAATGGAAAGGTTAGCATAAAAATGTTGTATTTATGATACATATAAACTTAATTTAGTAGTAGATGTGATATGTCTTTATTTACCTCTTTTATGGTGTTGATTAAAAATAGGTTCATATGAACATACTGTTAAATGAGGTTTAAAAATAATTAAGTTATATTACCATATGTAATTTGTTGTATGAAATATAATTTACATTCAAAATATTAACTATATGTGTTTTAGTGTATCAAATGTATTTATATAGGCTTAGTTAGTGTAGGTGTATCATAGTAGCGACGTTAGGGGACCATGGTGGATAGGTGTGTAAATGGGTTATGATTAATGTTACTTTTAGGTCATAATGTGATTATGATACGATGTTAATGTAATGATGTCATTCATATTAATTTGTTGAGTTGCATTAGTTAATGTCACTTTAGTTTCAAAAAAAAAAATTATTGGCATGATCTTGTATATCTTTTGTGTTGTCCACCAAGTCCTTTAGCAGCACGGCAATGTCGCTAAGTTATTGGTGCTTGCCATGTCCCGCCAAAAGCAAGTGGAATCGAGACTCCTGCACTCCGCAACTCTTCATCCAAACAAAGTCATATACATGTACATATATATATAAAATCAAATCATTACATTGTGAGAAGGAATTGCAGCGTAGCAGGACACTCACAAATGAGTGATGTTGCACTGTCCTTTCATCACATCTATTCTAACAATTATAATATTAATGATGAAATAGCATTTCTAAACTAATAGATTATATCATAACATAATTTACTAAATTACATCACAATGTTACCGAAATCAAACTAATATCACCAAACCAATATCATGCTGTTATCCATGTCCCCAAATGTATAAGAATAATCACCAACAGTCTACTAACCAAACAAACAATTAAATAGTACTATTATAGTATCATAGTATCAAACCGTAAAAGCACAGAAAATAATAAGTCTGGCAACAAAGATGAGGGTATTGCATCCCTCCCCTCTAGGACATGGCTTCTACTCGCAGCCACAAACAAGAATAAAATGAAAACAATGAAGATTCCCTAACATGGAGGATCCTCCTGATGTACAAGACTCCCAACGCTAGGGTCACCCTCAGACCCTTTGAGCCTCAAGAGTCAAAATGCAAAGGTTTCCTAATGCATACAACTACCTAGAGACCCCAAATATTGCAAACCTAGCTTTATAATTAAGTTGTAATGGGGCTCATCGCAAACCTCGTGAGAACAAACATTGCAAACAATTTTTTTTTTATAATAACATAAGGTAAACATGTGACTAAACATTAAATACATTTACATTGCACATTAACATCTTAACATTACATTCTCTGGGGCATGCGAGGTCACATTGTAACACAACTAATAACAAAAGTAAAAGATAATATTTACACAACTTATCCAATAACATTACAAAATCATTAATAAAAGTACATCCATGAACCAAGAGTGAGACTATCGCTACATCACATATTACAATCATAAATAATCTCTTACAATAATGTTTACAAAGGATCCAAATTATTACATCCTCATTTGAAGATTACATTACATGTTCTCAAGAATGAGATACAACAAATTTCCCATAAATGTGGGATGATACAAAGTACAATGATATCAGAATTACAAGTGATCCACTGGGACAACTCCAATTGAAGGAATGCTGCAAGGATAGAATGTTGATGGGGAACCCAACGGGTGCGGAGCACGTTCCACCCAACCATGTGAGTTATAAATAACTCACCCCCTGTGCTCAGAGATGACAAGGAAGAGATCATGACCATGAATGTCAAACTGACTCCAAAGAACAACATAGTATGAAAACTCAAATACAACATCAAGAGTTACGATGACGAATCCACAACATCCAAAAGACAATATAATAAGATAAAGCCATGAAAGTCATCACAATTAACCAAGGCAGTAACCATTGAACAAGTCACCAAAGAACATTCATAAATCACTTTCAAAAGAATCTGAATCAAACAACAACAAAGCATAAATCTAGAAGAACTGATACAACATTCAAAATACAATTCCAGAGGCAATAAGAAAACAAGGCAAACTGGTGTCTAGTGGAGAGTGTCATTGCATAGCTTTCATGGGTTATCCTGGCCCTTCCTCCTAACTGAGGCATCGACGCCCATCTATGGATATCCTGACCCTTCCTCCTATATGAGGTGCCAACACCATAGGGTAGCTCATATGGAGCTGATAACCTCTCAGCGGGGATGAGGTTACTACTTGTCGGACCATGGCCTTCCTTTTTTACCATCATTAGTCTTACATATAGGCCCTAATGGCTATATATGAGGTATCCAATATTTATTATCTTGTGTGTTTTACTACCCATCCCCCTAAATTCTATTTTTAGGTTATCACTTGTTATACTACTCTTACATGGGTTATCCTGTGCTCTTCCTCCTTTCAAGGTGCCGGCCCCCACGAAGAGCCACTCTCCCAAAAGATCCCAAACATAAACCAAAACATGACAAGGGTCGTACCAAAAGGAATAAAGCATACAACTCAAACACTAACATGCGAGGCATTGCCCATCTCGCAATAACTCAATATCAAAATGACAACGATCTCGTACAACCCTTTCCAAGATAATACTAATAAACTCAACCTCAAGAATACAACAAAACGAGGATCACAAATAAATCACGCCTCTGGACTTAGGTTCACAATAATAAAAATCGGGTTCCGAAATACAACAAGGTTCCCACATCACAAAAGTCAAACGATAACACAAGGTAACAAGAAAACAGACAAATCTATAAATAAAATAACGTGAGAACACTCACACAAAGTTAGTACTACTCTTATAATTACATTCCAATTTCACCATTTTCCTCTAATTAAACCGACAATAAATTTTAATAAGAAAATACCAATTCCTATAAAAATTTATCCTTTTACAAATAATTCACCATCATAGTATTCACACTAAAATGAAAACAACATATATATATATATTTATATAAATATGTGTTTTAAATTTAATATATATATATATATATATATATATATATATATTAATTTGCACAACAAAACCACACACACACACACACACACACACATATATATATGTATATAATAAATAAAATACAAAAACAAACTAATGCCAAAGGCCTTTCAGTTTGACGTGAGGGTACCGCGGCACAACAAATGATATGGGCTGAAGTCATATTTAGCCGGGCCGTATGCTAGCCCTTAGATCAAGAGAATCGGGTAATGCACCCAGTTGTCGCCTCATACTTTTGTAAAATAAAACAAATTTATTTTATTTTTATTTTTAATAACTCCAAAATGCGAAATTCTATTTCGCAATTTTCATTTAATTAATTACTTTATTTTAATTTTAATTTTATTCTAATTTTTAATTTATAACTTCAAATTCTGTGTCGTGCATAGGTGTGGCCATAGATTTGGCCTGAGCAAAATTTCGACCCTACAATATAACAGGAATATAAAATAAAATAAAATAAAATAATATGTTTATATATATGGTATATATATATATATTAATATATATATAATAATCTATATGTATATATTTAATAACACCAACCAGATATATATTTCTCTGTACCCAATTTACTGTTCAACCAATAATATATTTAAATAAGAACATATATATATACCTCTTCAAAATTGTGTATTTATATATATTCAAATTAAATCTATTTATAAAAAACAAACAATATTATTCATAATCAAATTATAAAAGAAATTACAAAATGGTTTCTCAAATGACAATAATTTTCTCCTATTGGTTTGCTAACTAGTAATCATTAAATTTCTAACAAAGGTTTTTCTTTTCTTTCAAATGATCAACCATATTTATTCATTTGTTTATTTATTTTCTTTTGAAACAGAAACTGAAGAGAAGTAAAAGGAACCTGGAGTCCTGTGCTGCTAATATTTTGATGAAGCTTGCTTGATTCCAACAGTCTCTTCGAATAGCTTTCGTTCCTTCTTCAGAATCTCCTCCCCAGAATACCGTGCTCAAATTCAAATCTAATATTCTACTAAAAAATTCCTTCCCAGAAGGATGAAACAATAGAATGACAAATCCCTTTCTAGAAAAACTTCAGAAGACCAACAATTTAGAACAATTATTTTGTTATCTTTTTGCAACTTCTGTCTCAATTTTCCTCTTTCTGTGTAAAACTTATAAATTCTCAATTAAATAAAATATACCTCTTTTCTTTTTTTGAAACTCTGAAAATCCAATAATTAAATAAATTATCTAAATTAAATCGAGCTTTTCTATCAACACTTAATTCTTATTCATCCTTTTATCTTTTTCTATCCTTTTATTTATTTATTTTTCCTTATATCAATTCTTTTTTGTTTTAAATATGCTTTTTCAAGCTTTACTTGCTATGCACATAATTTGATTCATTTAATTTATTTATTTTATAATTATCTTCAACAAGATAATTTAATTAAATTAAATTTAAACGAAACTCAATTTAATATTTAATTCAAGAATTTAACTAAAACAAGTGTCTTTAAACTTAAACTTTTTAAATAATTAACAAATATAAAATTAATCTAACATTATATGTAACACCCCTCCATTTTGCTCTTTTGATTGAACAATATTTCTCTATGTATGTTTATTTTTTTATCACTTTGTTTGTGGAACTTGGTTACTTTTGACCGCTAATTGTTAAGCGATGTAAACATTATGTTTTGGGGTGATGGTATTTTATTTGGTCATTATTATTATTGCATGTCATGGATTAGATTAGCATGTATGTGAATTAACAATGCTTTACACTTTTGATTATATCATTGATATTAGATGTGTCAGTTAACAATATTGTATTGGTGAAGGGGACGGGATCACATCACTTGCATGCGAGCACCCTGTGATTTCGTGATTTCCTCTTCATGGTGTGTTTTACTATATTATATGCATGTTTGACAATTGCTTTGTTTGCAAGATGCAGGTACAGGACATCGACTCCACCTGGTTTCATAGGTCTGAGTGTGTCCATTGACCAACAGTATCGATTGGGAGATAGTAACTAGGTTTTCTATGTCAAGTCATCACCCTAGTCATAGTGTGTCGTCGGGTTGTTAGTTGGGATAAGTTAATTTCTTTGTTGCCTCTTCCCTCCTTGCTTGCGTATTTAAATTTGTAAGATAAATGGTGTTTTTTTTATTTATTTGCTTTGTCAAAATAAATAAATGAGTGCTTATTAATTAATTAGTTAATTTAATTCAATCAATAAAATAATCTAATCATGGATTAGATTTATTTATTGATAAATTAAATTAAAATGTTGTGGTAGCATTATTAAATACTGAGATCAAATCAAAAATAGAAATTTCCTTGCATTCCTTTTTGAAATAAAATTAAAAATGATTTTTATGTAAATGAGTAAATTCAATTTTGTGAAAAAAAAAGTGTAATGCGGTCATTGCAAATGAAGAACACACTCAAAGCAAATAATTTTTTTTTTAAAACAAGTAAATTAAACATGCAAATACATTTTACCATAACCACATAGCATATTACATAGCATTAACACACTTGATTCTTTGGGGCATGCGAGGTTACATCGCAACAACTAAACATAAGTAAAGATAAAGATTACAACATAACCATTAACTTTATAATAACCATAAACAATGATACATCCAATAACCGTGATGCGATAACAATAAACATCACATAATACATCCATGACAACTCTCTTAAAAGAGTTACAAATGAGCCTAACTATTACATCATCGTTATAATATTACATTACAATTTCAGATAATTGAATTACATTGAATTTCCCAACATGGGAATTGATACAAGAATAATGAAATATGAAATACAAGGTGAAAGCTGGTACAACTCCAACTGGAAATGCTGAGAAGACAGGACGCTGATGGGGAACCCAACGGGTGTGGAGCACGTTCCACCCAACCATGTGAATTACAAGTAACTCACCCCCCGTGCTCAGAGGTGACGAGGAAGTGAACCCAACCATGAATGTCAAACTGACTCAATAACAGCATGATAC
Organism: Sequoia sempervirens; assembly: GCA_007258455.2. NCBI lineage: Eukaryota > Viridiplantae > Streptophyta > Pinopsida > Cupressales > Cupressaceae > Sequoia > Sequoia sempervirens. Next base: position 310,331,643 of record VDFB02000003.1, on the reverse strand, counting down.
AAAACAAGTACAACTCGAAGCATACAATGAACAACCTTCAACGTTCACAAATCACATAACAAATTAAAACTATGAAACTCATCGCAATTAAACAAAGCATCACCAATTATACAAGTGACTAAATAAAATCAAAATCAAAATTCACAAGAATCAGAGACAACACGAAGATTACAATATCCAGAAGAACCGAAACAACATCCAAAGTACATCTCCAAATAAATCTGAAACAATAAAAAGAACATGATTCCATAATAAATCTAAAACAACCATTCAAGACACAATAGCATAGGCAACAAGAACCAAGTCAAATGGGTGTCAAGTGGGGAGGGTCATCGCATAGCTCTCATGGAATCCCCTGGCACTTCCTCCAACTGAGGCGCTGACACCCATCTATGGATTCTTCCTCGAAAACAACATAAGGTACAATATCACAAACAGCAGAACCCCAAACATAGATTGTCTAGTGGAAGTGTCTCGCAGCTCTCCTTGGGATCTGGCCCTTCCTCTAACTGAAGTGTGGCACCCACATCTATGGATACCACGGCCTTCCTCTAAGCTAGGCGCCGACACCATAGGGTATGTCACCGGGCGATAATCTCTCATGAAGGCAGACTAAACAGCTTTGCGACCACGGCCTACTGGGTCTATCACTAGTCTCAGTGGCAAGCCGCCGACGAGGAATCCAATTTTAATTATCTTGTGTGTTTTACTACCCATCCCTCTAAATTCTATTTTTAGGTTATCACTTGTTTAACTACTCTTACGTGGGTTCCCCTGAGCACTTCCTCCTTCCGAGGCACCGTCGCCCATGAAGAGCCACTCTCCCTATGACCCCTAACATAAATCAAAACTAGGCAAGGGTTGAACTATAACATAAAAGCATAATACTCAAACAAACTCATGCGAGGCATTAACCCTCTCGCAATAACTCATAACCAAAAGTCTAACCAACTGTTCAACCCTTCCTAACGTACCATTAAGTTTCAATTCCAAAAGTATAACCAAGACGAGAAACATTTTAAAATAACAAGCCTCAGGAACAAGACTTCACAAACAAACAATGGTCCCCACATCGACAACACTAAACGATAACCATTTCGAACAAGTATTCGAAACGCATTTAAAAAGGACCTCAAACCATCCACAAAAAGGTTATCAAGTTCCAATCACCAAATATAACGAAACACAATTTCCTCGATAAAATTCCACAACAACGGATCAAGACAAGATCTAGTTTAAATTATTTGTTCAACCAATAGAATAATACCCTATATTTTTATAATTACACTAATTAACCTTTTAAAATTTAAACACAAAATTTACATTTTAATTATTAAATAAAATAATTACAATTTCATTTTAAATAAAATAAATTCTAAACTTGCAAAATATCTCGAATTATAAACGCAATTTATTCTATATATATATAATATATATATTTATATATCTATATATATAAACATAAAATATATATATCAATTGACATTCCTCTTCCATATTATTCTCAAATTTTACAAACAAAATGAATATAATTATGCTCAAATTATGAATATACACTATATATATATATATATATATATAATATTTAACAAATATAAAAGAATTTATTAATAAATTTATATCAAAACAAATATTTAAAAGTATATTAATTAAAATATACATGATTAAAAATAAAAGCTGATTTGTAATTAATAATAAAAAGAAAAATTTAAAACAAAAGAATGTCCATCCATAGGACCACTGCGCAGCCCTACGGACTGCGCGCGGCAGTTCGTATGACTGCTGCGCGCAGCAGTCCGTAGCCTGCCGCAGGGCAGGGGAGGGGGTACGGCCCTGTGCCGTCCCTCTCCTCTCCCATTACTTAAATTTTTTATTTTTTATTTATTTTTTTTAATAAAAATTTATTTACAAATTTTATTTTATTATCAGTTTATTTTTATAAAATAAAAATCCGGCCCTTAGCTGTGGCACGGATCCCTGCAAAGTCAAGCAGCCAATAAAATACAAAATACATAAATTTAAATAAATATATTATATATATATATATATATATATTACAATTTCTACAGAATTCCATTTTCCAGAACACATCAATAAAAGGGTTTACAACAGACTTCACCAAAATATATAAATAATATATATTAATATATAAAGTTTCAAATTTATTGTTTGCAAAAGAAATCACATTTATTTATTTTTCTCTAATTTGAGCAAGCCAAGTTGGGTAATTTTATTTTCTCTGAAATATTATGATAAGTTTAAACAACTAGATGGGAAGAAACACAAGTGTTTTAAATCCATTGAAATTTTCTCCATTCGATTTGTTATTTCCTAAAAACTAATTACCCAGAGTTTTTGTTCTCTTTCACATAATATTAAATTTAACTAAATCCCAAACAGATGTTTTATTTGCAACACAAATTCATTCAACCCATAATTTTGATTTATTTTAGCAGATTTAAAGAAATCAAAGATAAAGACGGGAACCTGGAGTCCTGCGCTTCTTTGAAAATCTGATGAAGCTCGTTTGATTCTGATGACTTCGAAGAGCCCCTTGTTCGTGCTTCCAATTCCTTTCTTGGCTGCACTTTTCCTGACTCAAATCCAATTCTTACCAAAAAAAAAAAACTCCCCAAGAACACCAAGAATACATTGAAAAAATCCCTTCCTATAACTCTTAGAATCCAAGAAAAGATACCAATCTCCTCTCTAAAAATTCCAAAATACTCCAACCAATATTAGCACTTCAGAATCACTAATATTCTATGTGTGTGTAAAACTTACCATTTTCCTCCACTACATAAAAATATATTGTCCATCTCTCACAAAAACTCTAAAAATCAAAAATAAAAGAAAATCATTCTTTAAAAGCAAGCTTTTTACCCAGATCTCTTTTCCTATTTGCTCTCACAATCTTTTCATTCTTTTATTTGTTTTATTGTTTTAATTTCTATCTTTGCAGCTTTACTTGCACATCACATTACTTATTTAATTTAAATAAATTATTCTAATAATTATCCTCCACCAGATAATTGATTAAAATAATTAAAACACATTTAATATTTAATTATTATTTAATTGAAACACATGATTTTATAAAAATTAAATAAAACATTTAAATATTTTCATACAAATAAATCAACATTAAAAAACACAATTATCATCCACATTTAATTAACTAATTCACAACTTATAAAATATCAACATCAATCAAATAATCATAACTTATAAAATACCACATTAATCAAAAGACGACAAAATACAAAACACAAACCACAAATGACAACAATTATAAAAATGCACAATACCAAATCAACGAGATGACCTAACATCATGGGACGGGAGGACTTCATCATCACCTCTGTTTCAACATTTAACCGTTGGGTTATTGGTGCTCGCCCTGTCCTGCCGAAGCAGGTGGAATCGAGACTTATACCTACAAATCCTACATACCAACGAAGTTGTGTACATGTGCATACATATATATATAATCATCAAAGCATTAAATCAAAGTACTGCATTGTGAGAAGGAATCGCAACATAGCAGGGCACTCGCGAACGAGTGATGCCATATTGTCCTTCATCACACCTATTCTAACAATTACAATATAACCAATAAATCAACATTTCTAACTAACAATCATTTCATAACATATCTAATTAAATCACTGCATCATAATATAATTTTGAAAATCAACTAACATTACTAACCACAGTGTCATATGAAATGATCATGTCTACCAATGGAATAACAGCATCATCAAAAGTCTAACTAACCAAGTCACACAATAATAGTACCATCATAGTCACAAATAGCAAACGAACGCATAGAAAAATACTAAATCCAAACAGTAAGAGGAGGGGTATTACATCCTCCCCCTCATAAAATCGGCTTACTCCTGGAAGCCGGTAAACAAAAGGAAATAAGATTCCCAAATACAAGAAGCATCCTCACACAGTAAGACGGTGAACTAATCACCATTAGAAACTAGAATCAAGCTCACACATAAGAGTAACAAATAATAATAAAAGTATTAGTAACATGGGGGTATTACATCCTCCCCCCCAAGGATATGGCTTACTCCAGGAAGCCATTAAATAGATAAGAGTAAGCATGCTACAACCACGAGAACACGCACAAACCACACTCATAACTCACATCACTGGAAACCACATCACACAATGACACAAGGGTTCATAGTGCATCCTTGATAGGAAGGATATCGGTGCATTGCGCACTACATCGAGGGTCCTATCCTTTCCCATCA